>OX638391.1:16437946-16886000 GCA_951813805.1 Limnephilus auricula | reverse complement strand
GTCGGCTCACCTTCTGCGTGGCGGGCCGGATTGGGAGATGCTGGTTGAGGGAGACCCTTTACAACCGGCTACCGCTGTCCGGGCCGCTCGGTAGTACAGGGGCCCGACCCTCAGGCTCACGACTGAGGGTGGGCTGCCCCATCAACGAGTGCAAAAACCCCGCCGTTGCTGTTGTGCCGGTTCGTGACCGGAGGGGACCCAGCAGCAGCGTTTGGGGCGCATTGGGCGACCTCTCCAGCCGGACTCTCCCGGCCCATCGCCTTGCACCGCAGTGGGTGGGATGGGTTCATACGTCTATCACTCCTGGACACTCTGATCCCCAGCTTCCTACCCACCCCTCATACCTTTTCCTTCCCAGACCTCCTTATCCCCTCATATTTACTTTTTCTTTCTTTATAATTATAAAATCATGAACAACACAACGAATACAACTAATATCTTGACAGCGGCGAGTAGAAGGCGTCCCCGGTGCGGGCCTAAACTGTTGGTAAATTTTGCCAACATTCGCGGCCTGCACACAAATTTAAACCATGTACATCACCACCTTCTATCAATGCGTCCTAACCTTCTTTTCCTCTCTGAAACACAGATAGCTGAGCCTCCAGATGCCTCCTATCTGGACTGCCCGGGCTATGCCCTCGTTGGCAAGTTCAGACCCAAAGGAGGTGTCTGTCTCTATAGCCGATCTGACGTCAACTGTGTGCGTCTGTTGAATCTGGAAAAACCCAGATTCGACGTAATGTGGGTGCGCGTCAATCTTGCCAGTACGGCAAGATTCTACGCGTGTTTATACCGCTCACCGAACCTTAGCGAATCAGACACATCCGAGCTATTCAAACATTTGAGCGAGACTATTGATGACCTCTTGCCCCGCTACCCTTCGGCTGAGTTTGTGGTTCTGGGGGACTTCAACGTTCATAACGAACCATGGTTGAAGTTCTCAGGACCAACAGACTCAGCTGGCCGACAGGCGGAATCCTTTGCCCTTTGCCACGGATTGGAGCAGATGGTTCAGGAGCCTACAAGGGTTCCTGATGTCCAGACTCACCGCTCCAATCTGTTAGACCTATTTTTAACCACTGTGCCACACGGTTACAAGATTGAGGTCACAGCGCCTTTAGGATCGTCCGACCACTGCCTGGTGACGACCTCAATCCCTGTCAACTTCAGACCGCCAAAAGAAAGGCTGAAGAGAAAAGTGTGGCACTATAGGTCAGCAGACTGGTTCGGTCTGCGGGCTCATTTCAATGCTTTCCCGTGGTCAGCTGTCTGTTTTCGGACTTCGGATCCCTCAAGATGTGCCCAGGAAATTGGTGAAGTCATTACATCCGCGATGGATGGCTTCATTCAATCCACTGTTAAAGAAACTGGTGTGGGCTCAAAGCCGTGGTTCAGTCGACAATGCTCCGAAGCAGTTTGGCGAAAAAACGCGGCTTACCGAGCCTACAACACATCTAGAACCTCCGAAAACAGAGCAGCATATAACAAATTGGCAAAGGAAAGCAAGAAGATCATAAATAGGTCAAAGTTCGAGCACGACCTGCAGATCAGCAAAAAGCTGGCTGCATGCCCGCATGGCAGCAGAGCCTTCTGGTCGCTTGCGGGCTCAATAGGTCGCAATTTCTGCAAATCCAGTCTGCCACCTCTTACCAGACCTGATGGCTCACTAGCAAATACCGCCACCGAAAAGGCTAACCTATTAGGAAAAATGTTTGCGGATAACTCAACCCTCGATGATCGGGGTGCAGTCCCGACGTCGGTCCCTCACTGCGGTTTCTATATGAAAAAGCTGAGGATCCGGCATCGGGATGTGCTCCAGGTTTTACGAGGGCTTGATGTTAATAAAGCTAGTGGGCCTGACGGAATCCCCGCCCTGGTATTGCGGAGGTGCGCTGCAGAAATAGCTCCGATTTTGACAAAGCTTTTCAAAATGTCCCTGAATTCTGGCTCTGTACCCTCTGGTTGGAAAAAAGCGGTCATCCATCCTATTCCAAAGAAGGGTGACCGCTCCAACCCGGCCAACTACCGTCCCATAGCGATCACATCAGTTCTATCCAAGGTGATGGAGCGTGTGATCAACGACAAACTGCTCACATACCTCGAGAAGAACAAAATTATTAACGACCGTCAATACGGATTCCGGCGGAACCGCTCGTGCGGTGATCTTCTCGCGTATGTGACGCATGTTTGGGGGCGGTGCCTGGAACGTTTCGGTGAGACCCAAACGGTTGCGCTGGACATTTCCAAGGCCTTTGACCGGGTTTGGCACCGAGGACTTGTCAACAAACTGCCTTCTTACGGACTTCCCGCATCCTTGTGCAGGTGGATTGCCGACTTTTTGAGGGAGAGGTCGATTCAGACGGTTGCTGACGGTTTCACCTCTTCCTCGCATTCGATAAACGCTGGCGTCCCACAGGGATCGGTTCTGTCTCCGACTTTGTTTCTGTTGCACATCAATGACCTTTTGACATGTGCACCAATTCATTGTTACGCGGATGACAGTACAGTCCATGATAGCTTTTTGTTTGACAAGCCCCCAAAGGGTGCACAAATTCCAATGGCTCGGAGGGCTTTGAAGCAAAGAATGGACGCTTACCTCGAGAGTGTTTTCTCTTGGGGTAAGAATAATCTCGTCGAATTCAATGTATCAAAGACCCAATCATGTCTGATTACGTCTAAAAGGGATCGAAATGACTATCTAGTCTCCTTCAACGGTAGCATTCTTCCGAACAGGTCTTCCATTGATATGCTCGGTGTAACTCTAAGTGACCAGCTCAGATATGGGGGCTCCATCGAGGCCAGAGTTAAGTTAGCCTCTCAGAAACTGGGCGTACTGTACAGGGCCCGCAGATACTTTAATAGTACACAACTGCTAACCCTATACAAATCGCAA
Organism: Limnephilus auricula; assembly: GCA_951813805.1. Lineage (NCBI taxonomy): Eukaryota > Metazoa > Arthropoda > Insecta > Trichoptera > Limnephilidae > Limnephilus > Limnephilus auricula. The sequence goes on along the minus strand of OX638391.1, from coordinate 16,883,107 downwards.
GTGCGCCCCACGGTTGAATTTGGCAGCCACCTCTGGTCTGGAGCCCCAAAGTACCTGAAAAACACCCTCGACTCTGTGCAGAAACGGGCGGTCCGTTTGATAGATTCTCCCGTCTTAACAAACGGATTGCAATCTTTAGAGCACAGGCGTCGGGTAGGAATGCTTTCCTTGTTCTACCGGTATTTCAATGGAAGATGCTCCGAGGAACTAGCCTCATTGATCCCCTCGGCACCGGTGCATAGTCGGGAAACACGCCAAACGCTCGCCCAACATATGTACACGGTTGACATTTGTCACATGAGAACGGGACGCTTCTACGACTCGTTCTTGTGTTCAACAGCTCGGCTGTGGAACGATTTGCCGGCCTCTGTGTTTCCTCCTTCCTATAACATGGGTCTCTTCAAGACCCACGTTCACTCCTTCCTCTCCTCAAAAAGACCCTCCTCACAGCATCTTCAAAGATGACATAGGCCCTGAGGGAAATTATTTTCCTCAGGGCCTCCTGTGTGGAGTTAATGTAAAAAAAAAAAAAAAAAAAAAAAATGGTACACACGGATCGTATATAATAGTTATTGAAGCATAATGTAGCTCAAGGTAACTTGTATTGGTACGCATTCAGCGAATACTGGAGGGTCAAGGTAATAATGGTTTACACAAGACGATATTTGCGTCACTGCATGACAGGCAAGAGACGACAAAGTTGGCATTGATAGCAAGAGTAAGAACAAACCTAGGAGCTAGCGTGCCCAAAAGGTAGTTCAGAGTGTCATAATGTATAGTGGGACAACTCAGCTTGCTGTGGCATGACAAAACAACATACATATGGGCGGTATGGTTTGTGCTTTCAGAAACAAATGCGTAGAGAATGGCAGCAGGAGGGACCTTGTAACCACAGCGCGTGCTGTCAGGAAGTGAAGCTCAGCTTGGCTGTTGGTGATGACATCCGCCTGGGCTTCTTTTTAAATCCGGGAGAAATTATTATTAGAGCAAAATTCTTGAAGTTTACCTGCCTAGGGACCAATGAAGAAAAGGTTTGGAGAGAAACAAAATGTGTCCAAATAAAGAAATAAACGAGGTTTTAACCAACCGACCCAGAGAGTGACGAAGAGAGAGATTCCTAACTAAATTGTGATTACATGAACATTATCCTTTACCAGGATGGCTTGGCGCTTGCCGGGTGACAATATGTCTTGGTTAAAAAACAACCGGCCCTCTATGGCCTATGTTAACATGAGATGGTAACATTTTCGTAGAATTTCAAAGAACAAGACAAGGAATCGTGAACTAGTCACGGCAAAGGGAAACCAATTCATGAATAAAGGTTGTCAAAAGGAGACAGACGGTACGCCAAGTGCATATCGTACATATCCAACATTCATGAATGTGTTTCGTAGAATTGAGAAGAGAGAAAAACAAAAAAATGGTGAGACGTATGCAGAGATTGAGGGGGAAAACCTGTAGATAACCGGACAATTACCTATTCGAACTCCAAGTGAGGGCGAAATATGGTCAACGACAGATTTTTCACTTCATAACATAAGTCTGAGAACATGGGGGATGGGAGGGAGGAGTGGAGAAAGGAGACGAGTTACGAAATTTGCTAGAGACTGGACTAATTTCCAATTCAAACTCTATGTGAGGATGAAACATAATCAACCAGCAGATTTCCTGACTCTTTACATTTTAAGAAAAAGGATGAGGAGAAATTTGAATACACCTTATATCAAAGAGGCTAATCTTTCGCGTGTATTGGGCAAAAGATTAGGAGTCATTTTAAAAACTTCTACATGATTGTGAGAAAAGACAGACCCTCGCTCTAATTTCACAAACCTGGGGGTTTTCTTATTCGTTCCCCAGACAACGAGTTAGGTGGTTTTGTGCTCAATCGATTAACTCCCACAGCACTATGCCCCATAGTTAGCAGTGAAGCTACTAACTAGTCCTTTTGGGATAGTAGATATTCCTGGGCTTCTTTCCTTTTTGCAAAGAAGTAAAAAAACAGGAAGTCCACGGGCATTGGCGTTGAATAACAACAAAGGGTTGTGGACTACATCTCGTAGATCGCACACAAAGGGTTTGATATTATTTCGTTCGCACGACTCATGGTAAGTATTTTGACGTCTCCACGTATAGTGTACAAAATATGCAAATACATGCAAGATATAACTCAATTATAGACAGAAGTCAAAGAGTTTATACAATGCCTCTTAAAGAAGATGGCAAAGCCGATATTATGTCGTTCGCACGAATCGCGGTAAGTATTTTAACGTCTCCACGTCTCGTGTGCAAGGGTTGTACACAATTATACATAAAACGGTACTCATGACAAATAAATGACACACGACCAAAACAGATTATACAAAACGGTACTCATGACAAACATGTCATGAGTACCGTTTTGTTAAATACAACACAATAAACGTTAACAATGGTCGTTTTGACACAATTTATAAAGATTTGTTAGATTAACTAACTCTGTAGCTCAAGAGCGTACGAAAGAATAACAAGGAGGTAAGCAATTTATGTTACTTCATATGTTATAAGGGCGGGGTGATGACAGGGTACATTCCTGTTTACACCATGTGACAACAACGAGAACGGACTTATAGTTTTTACACACTCTTCGTTGTGGCAACCTACTGTGAGGAAGACCAAGGAAAGGGACCAAATATGGTTTTACATACCCTTTGTGCAGTTACAAACCTACCAGGTTATGGCGGAACTGGAGATGAGTGCCGATGTTTGTAAAACGATGATCAAACAAAACATTGATGATTTACGTTAAACTGTAGTTATTTATGTACGGAAATCAAGGTTGCCGTTATTAACCTTTTCCGAAGGGGTTGAAGCATGTAATACAAGACATACATGTTATAATAGTAGAGAAAAGACAAATCGAGGACTTCTTATAACAACAAAAGACCGAGTATTTGGTTTTACGTACTTTAGTTGAAATGAGCCCATGAGGATTTGCATAAGGGTGGAAAGACCAATTTAAAGGTTTTTCCTTTATTTATATACATATGATTTCAAAATGGACGTGTCAAAATCCAATTTGTTAGCAAAGAGCTCGGGTAGGACGCCATCAATTTTTAAGAAAAATTGAAAACTACTATGCACAAGGAATGTGATTATGTGAGTAACCACTTATCTTTACCATGATAGGTAAAAATATGGAGCGTGTTAAAATGGTTAACTAGTCCAGGTTCGTGATTTAACACTTTGGAGTTTACCAAATCCGATTTTAGAACGACGCTCCAGTACTTGCAGAAAATAATTTTCATGGAAAAAGAAAAAGTTGAAGAGGTTCCTTCCGATATGATGAAAAACAACAAACAAAAATGGTGAAAATTACAATATTGCATGACATAGCAAAGCGTGCCATGGCATGAACGTTGCGTAGTGTGAGGGGTTGAGAGGCAATGATTGGGTTCATGACTTCCCAAACATTGTGACTCGAAGGGTGTCTCTGCTCTAAAGTGATCAATTTTAGAACAGGTGAGAAAAGAGAAAAAAAATAAATAAAAGGACGTGTGAAACAAAATTACGGTGGTTGCCAATTCAAGAACATGAACGGGAGCAAACTACACCGTGGAGTTTACATAAATTTACAAAAGTGATTTTTTAAACAATATTCGTTTTATCAACGAAAGGGTGGACATGTAATTGACACTTTACACGCCAGCCATTGCAAGACTTGATGTGCTTACAAAAGGTTGTGGTGATACACACTGGATTATTTTAAGTTTGCTGAGATGGTGGGGGCAGTTTTACTTGACTCCTCACTTCCAGACTTTACAATATCCTTAATATGGTAATTACCAATGTGTTTACCAGACGAGTCAGACAGGGAGTACACTAGATCTGATATTTTTCTTAGAACTTTGGCCTTCACGAAACGTGGTGCCAGCTTGGCAGAGAAATACATGGCTCCTTGGGAAAGTGTGTTGTTCTTTCTCCAAACTATGTCTCCTGTATTGAAGGTGACATGTTTCCTACGTAGGTTGTATCTGTCCGCACTCTTTTGATGAGCCAGGAGCAGAGCATCAGTGACTTCACTGTAAATGGCCGACAGTTCTTCCAGACGGTGGGCATAGTCCGCGGTGGGGTTGTTTGTGGTGGCGATTGACGTCGGAAAGTTAGTGTCCCTATGTAGAGAGCCATGGACAACTTGTTCCATGCCGTGTTTTAAGAAGAAAGGTGTGTAGCCAGTGGCCAGATTGACAGTGTTGTTCATAGCAGCCTGAATTTTATCTAGGTTTTTACACCAAGTACGTTGATCTTTATCAACTAGAATAGCCAGAGCTGTGTTGATTGTCTGGTTATAACGTTCGACAGTGTTATTTTGGGGAGTGTACAAGGTATTATAATAAATGTCCTTGATTCCGTATTTGGCAAGAAATTCTTTGAATTCCTGGGCAATAAACTGTTTTCCGTTATCAACAATTACGGTCCTGGGTGTTCCGTAAGGTATAAAGATGTGTTTTTCCAGAAGTTTGATGATGGCGGACGCGTTGGCTCTTTTTAAAGGGAAGATCCAACAGAATTTAGTGAAAACATCCACTACACTAAGTATGTGCATGTGTCCGGCATAACTTCGAGGAAAAGGTCCGACGAGGTCCATTGACAATGACTGTAAGGGTCTGTCGGCACGTTTGGGATTACCCATTAGGCCGGCAGGTGCTGCCGTGCTATGTTTATAAGCTTTGCAAATTTCACATTTAGAGATGTAATTGCGAACTTGCTTAAAGAGACCAGGCCAGTAATACTTCAAGGAAATCTTTTTATACGTCTTGAAATTTCCTGGGTGTATGGAGTCGGGAGCACTATGATTGTCAATAATTATTTGTTCTCTACCTTCGAGGGGAACGACAAGCTTCCACGAGTAATCTTCGAGAATGGATAGTGGTACCTTGCAATTACGGTATAGCTGTCCTTCTTTTATGATAAAATTAGGAAACTTTTGTTGATTATTTTTACAACCTTCAAAGATTTTCAAGTACCATTCATCTTTTGTAGATGGGGGGGGGCAATTGTGTCAACATTTAATGAGGCCAGTTCAATTCTTGAAAGAGCGTCAGGGACAATATTGTCCGCGCCTTTACGGTGAACAACATCAAAATTGTACTGAGACAAACGGAAGGCCCAACGAGCGAGTCTACCGGAGGGATTGCTTAAAGAGATCAACCATTTCAAACTACTATGGTCTGTGACTACAGTAAATTTGCTACCGTCTATGTAACCGCGGAAATGGTGAACAGAATCCAATACAGCCAATAACTCTTTTTCGGTAATGCCGTAGTTTTTCTCGTTTTTATTTAATGTACGGGAAAAATACGCTACGGGGTGTTCGCCGTCAGGGAACTCTTGAGTAAGGACTCCACCGATTCCTACATTGGAGGCATCCGTGTGGAGGGTAAAAGAGAGTGCGAAATCCGGGCAATTCAGAACGGGAGCTTTTTGAAGAGCATTTTTTAAAGTTGTAAACGCTTCTTCCGCTTCAACAGACCAACGGAAATTGCTGACACCTTTACGGATGCTGGTAATTTTATTTAAGGGGGCTGCAATAGTGGAAAAGTCTTTGATGAATCTCCTGTAATAACCCGCAAGTCCAAGGAAACCTTTGACTTCCTTCGCGTTTTTGGGTCGGGGAAAGTTTGCCATGGCTTCCACCTTAGCCGGGTCTGTTCTTAGACCTTTTTCGTCGACAATGAATCCCAAATAACGTAGACGAGACTTACAGAATTCTGACTTCTTCAAGTTGATGGTTAAACCAGCGAACTTGAGTTGTTGAAAAACCTTCTCCAGCATTAATAGGTGTTTTTCAAAGGTATCGCTGACGATGATAAGGTCGTCAAGGTAACAAAACAGGCTGTTATCGACTTCAGGACCGAAAATTTTGTCCATCAGTCTTTGCAACTCGGCGGGGCTGTTCTTTAGACCAAAGGGTAATCTTTTAAAATGGAACATTCCCCTACCGGGTACAACGAAAGCAGTTTTTTCGCACGATTCTGCGTCCAAGGGTATTTGCCAAAAAGCTTTGCTTAGATCAACAGAGGAGATGAACTTGGCATTACGCAGCTTGTCTAAGGTTGCGTGGACGTAAGGTAAGGGGTACGCGTCGGCTTCCGTGCAAGAGTTTAAACGTCTACTGTCGAGACAGAAACGTGCAGAGCCGTCTTTTTAAGAAACCAAAAGGGTTGGGTTGGTCCATGCACTTCTGCTGGGAACCACCACACCCATTTTTAACATTTCATCAAGTTCATTTTCTAGAAGTTTAAGTTTTTGGGGGGCTAAGTTGTAATAACGTTGCTTTATGGGTGGGCCATTGGTTTTAATATGGTGTTCAACCAAATTTGTCAAACCTAATCCACATTTTTCGAAAGATATTGATTCGAATTTGTTGACCATTTCCTTTAGTTGGAGAGCTTGGTCCGTGCTTAAATTTTCGTGAGGTATTATTGTGCGGATTTCACTAATTTGAGCAGCAGTGGAGGTTTCGCCAGAGGTATTAAATACTTGGGGAGCAACGTTAAAAGCCTTCCAGAAGTCAACGCCAAGGATGAAATTCTGGGATATGGAGGGCACTATTAGAAAATTGATTGTAACTATTTTATCGTTACACTTAATTGGTAGGGCAAGGGCACCGATGACTTGCTGGGAAACATTATCCGCAGTCGTCAGGTGTGTCGATTGGGGCGAAATTCTAAAATCACTGTTAACAAACGGCAGGTGAGCATTGTTGCCCAGGCAGCTGACAGATGCACCACTATCAAGTAAACCGGAAAAGGGTACATTGTTAACAGAGAAAAAAGCATAGGGTCTCCCATCTTTAGCTTGTTTGCAACAAACCGAAGAAACATTTAAGGTCTGGTTAAAATATTTAATGTGTGATAACCAATCAGTCCATTCTTTAGACCTTGGTTCAGAATGGGTGCCTGAGAGGTTATTATTTAGTTTTTTGGCCTCTTCATGTAGAAATTTGGTGGGGGCTTGGAGAAGTCCACCTGAGGTCTAACATCGCTTGGGTTTTGTAACCTTTCAGTGTTGTGCCTTGATTTTTTGAAAATGTTGCGCAGTTCGTCGCGCGGAGGAGAGCGGTCCCTAGAGTGATGCCTCTTGAAAGTTCAGGGTTCCTTGGATTCCAACAGCCTCGCCTGCTTGAAACAAGTAGTGGCCAGATGGCCCACTTTTTTGCAAAAAGAGCACACTTTTTTGTTGTCAAATTCTGGCTTCAAACCAGACGAGCGGCTTGGCACCACTATATTATTAGGCATATTCTTTATGTTTTTTCTGTCCTGGTACGATTCCAGAAGGAGACAGACTTCGTTTAATTGGGCCAGGGATGCAATTTTTTGTGAGGTAATGATGTTCTCGTATTTGCTTAAAAGGCCATCAGTTATGACTGGTAATAGTTCAGCTTCCGAAACAGGATGTGAAAGTTTGATGTTAATGGATTCAGCCCTTTCTATGAATGATGCCACGGGTTCATTTACTAGCTGTTTGATAGATAGTAAAGATAATTTGATCCGGTGCTGGGCCTCCGTCTTTCCGAAGCTGGAGATTAGGGCAGATCTGAGTTTATTCCAGTCCTTGCATTTAGTTTTTTGAATGCGGTGCCAGGGTATTGATTCTGGGGAGATGAGTTCTATAAAGTTTTTCCGTAGAATCTCGAATGGGATATTTTTAATTGTAGCCGTTTCTTCAATACGGTCTATGAAATCCAGCACATCGGAGACGCCATTATATTTGACTTTCCAGGGTGATAAATCGTAAGTTTTATCTTGTGTCAAGGTGGGTGTGACGTCCTGTTTTATCAATACTTGCGGCATAAGTTCTTTGTTAGGGGCAAGATTATCCAACATTTGCGTGGCTGAACACGAATTATTTTCGCTTGCGGGAGCGAGGTTTACTCTCCTAATGTACTTTTTGTTGAATAAAAGTGCATATGCTTTTAATGTAGATTTGGATTTGCTTGATGGCGAGAGTCCTCTATCCTTTAAAGCAGTTTGTAGGAGTGCCTTGGATAAGCTGTGCACGTTGGGAATTATGCCCAGGTTGGATGACGCAATAGCTCGGTTATTATCCATTGTGAGTTTCCCGGGTGGTGAAAAAAAATTTGGCCAGGGGTTTCCTTTAGAAAACGCAAAATTAATTTTTTGTGAGGCACTTTTCACTTGGTAATCACTAGTTGGCACTTCCAAAATAGTTATAGAAAAACTGTGTTTCACACTACACTTTAGTATACATGATACCAAAATTCTTGTCCAAGGAAAGAGGAAGTGAAAAAAAAAATTTTGCGTGGACAGACCTTAGTGGTGAAAGTTTTTTGTTTCACTGACCACTTTTGGGAAAATTGTGAAATTCACAAGTATTTATTTATTTTTTGAAAATTTGGCCAGGACTGACCCTTAGAAAATGGGTTTTTTATTTTCCACAAATCACTTTGAACTGAGAAAGGCACTAAAATTCACAAAAGGCACTTTTCTGGCAAATAGGGGATAACCTTCCGGAAGAGAATAACTGAATATGGAATTTGATACGTTAACCATATTAAAATTATTTTATTTATTCATGGGACCAATCATGGGTTTTATTATTATTTCATTTTTCACTTATGTAAGGGAGAAACACAATTCACTATTCACTTATGTAAGGGAAAAACACAATTCACTATTCACTTATGTAAGGAAAAAACACAATTCACTTATGCTGAAAAAAAAAAATTTACGGTGCCTACAACATAGAATGGGGAAGAAAAATCATTATTTTGTCCATTTGGTGGGGTATAAACTGTATCAGTTTGACAGACAAGTGGGCCTATTGGTGTATTGTGCAGAAAAAACGTAGGTTTGAGATTTCTAATCAGAGGATTCACAAAATGATTGTAGTTCCAGAATCAAGTTTATAAAAATCATTTTCATTGCCAAATTTGATTTGGTTATGCGAGACGTTTTGGTTATAAAAAACGCATAGCAACCAGCAATTGCTTTGTTCGACGGGTTTTTTCCGTTGGGTTTTGGCGCGAAGTTGACCGTGGCTCGTTAAACAAGGGGTTACGCATGCGCAGTCAACCTCGCGGTCAAAACGGTTGGTGTTTTTTTTTTTTAAGCGTTCAAAATGGCCGTTATTCCAACTGCGATGTATGTATCCAATTTACACATAGATTTCTGTGGTTTTTTTTTCCCACAGAATTACTGTTCACTGGGTGTTGAGCAACAAAAGCATAATGAATGTTTACAAAACAATTCCTATGCGGGGAGGACCTCGACAAGTTTTCATTCCGCATAGCGACCGGGATAGAAAAAAAATTGGAGCCCCACGTTATGTGCCAATTGTTACGGGGTTTCTCTGGTCGCCAATTGTCAGCTCCAGCTACCCCAAACAAGCCCCAAAGCCAGCTCAAACGGGAGCAACGGGCACCCTCTATCTCAGGCGTGGGTCGCAAATGAATGCTTACAGATCTCCATCATCCTCGATCACCTGGGGAATCAATACTCTACGAGACTCTCCTGCCGGAGCAGATTGACAACAAGATATGTTTAAATAGATTCATATATTGACAATTCAGAACACAGTATACAGGCTATTTCAGTACAGGGCTATACAAGAATGCATGTCGCACAAACCTAGCTAAAGTGTTTATACCTCGTGATCTCTGCATCGAAACTCTCTGAGTTATGGTTTTTACGCGGGACCCTATCGTATTTTTACAGACACATTGAAAGAATGGGATATCTGGTGTTCAGCTTACATGTGTGGGGGCGAAGTCCTCCGCTTCCAGCACGTTCGACAGTCTTCCTGAGGTCCGCGAACCATTATAACACCGATGTTTGACAAAACCGATTCTACATTCCAATGCGGACTAATATAACATCGTGGCTTAGAAATCAATTCGGCTCATTCTGCGGGGGCCCGAAACAGAGCGTGATTCTCGACCGTGTTTACGTGCGTCTCAGCCAGAGAGCAACTTTCAACTCGCGTGCGTCCGTCCGAGGCAGGGTGCAGCTTGCGACTCGCGGCCGGTCGGTACGCCGCGGCGGAGTAGGAGAGGGGAAGTAGGGGATGCAGGAAACGGTGGGGAACGGGAACGCTGTGGCGAGTCTCAACCGGCCGCGGCGATGTTATGTATATTCTACCAGCTATAGGGCGTTCCATAACAATACATACATATATAATAAGCTAAAGAACTTTTACTTCAGTGTTATGGTCTAAAGCACATTCGTTTTTTTATGTTTTCAGTTTTCAAAACATTAAAAAATGACACAAGAAACTAAAATTTCATTTCGATTTTTTAGTAAAATAGTGTCAAGAATTACTGATAAAAAGTCAATTAGGTCCCTTAGCACCCTGTATATACAATGTGAATCTCATGTCTGTTTGCCTGTATCACAAAGACCTGTATGTCCTAATACAATTACAGATTTTATCAATTTGACAATTTTAGCAATCATTTGCTTCTTTTCAGACCACTTTGCGAAAATAATAAAGCAAACGTTCAAAATAATAGTTTGGCTACTAACAACGTTATTCTCGGTAGTAATGTATATCGTGGCTCGACGGTAACTTGGTTAATAAGACTTCATCGGCGCCGTGTGAGATGATATATACCGGCAGGTAAAGGGGGATCAGGGGGATAGGGCGGGATTGAAAAGTTTGGATGGAACGAGTAATTTGGGTCGGCAGTTCCTATACTTACTGACTGGTGTTATTATTCCACGGTAGATTAAAACTTCATACATATTAACCAGTTAAATAAACCATTAGCTTTAATGTCAAAAGTAAAAAACCGATATACATTGGCTATGATGATTAGCAATAATAATTAGCGTGTAATTTTAAAAGCGTCCATTTTTACTTTAGTATATATCTACAATACGGTAATGTACCTAACTATTTCTGTTTTAAATTATTAATATATCACAATATTAAAAAAATGGGAGTTGAAGTTAACTTATTTGACTATTGTGGCAGGTATTACTATTCTAGAGAAGGCGAGAACCCTTTAAAGATAGGAGTAGTTGTAGCGATATCCGAACGTCATTTCCGTTTGAAAACGTTATTTCCGTCCGAAAAAGATCTGAACTACCCATCATATAATACTTACAATAAAAAATGAGGAATCAATTAGCTTTGTAATGTTTGGATTTAACTTATCTTAGTTTTACAATAATGTCCCCAAGATGTGATTCCGTATCGGATGATGGATAGTGGATTCAGCCATAGATTAATTTAAAAGTACTTGTAGGCATGAAATATTATATTTAATAATTCCTTTCCACAATAGCCCGCAGACGTTTGCAAACATCAGTAATGTGTTATCCCATTTCACGTAGCAGTCAATAGTAACATCCAAATATACATTTTTTTTTTTAATCTACGGTATTGCATGAACTAATGTGAACACATGAAGTACTTAGACGCCACAATCGATGGTGGCAAAGTCCTTGGAAAGGGCAGGCTTGTAGGCCGGGCAGGAGACCTTGTGTCAAGTCGGATGTACAGGCTTCCCAAACCTAGTACAGGTAGCACAGATTGGCTCAACAGCTGCTTTTGGGCAGTTTGTCCGGGCCTGACCTTCGCCTGTTCATTGTCTACACCTTTGCTGGTCCTTGCAAAGCTTTAAGGAATAATCGATCATTTGGAACTTGAGAACACTGTAATAAAGTAATAACTGTAATAAAATCACGAACACGGCACACATTCCAGTCCACAAAAACCTTCACTTGCTGCACCAGCACGTGCCGTACGCGGGCAGGGACCTCGTAGACCTGGTGGAAAGTTGTTCGTGTTCCAGCGCAGCTAGGTGATTTAGCTTGCAATCTTTCACCGCGAACTCTTTGCCTGCTTTGTCCTGGACTTTTGCTGAGGCACTTTTAAGGAAGCACTCGTCCGTTAGGTCATGAGGAACGTTGTATATTTTCATATATATCACTCGTGGATGCCGTTTGGTTAATTAGTTAGTCATTATTATTTTCTTTACTATTTTACGTAAATATGGCATGTGTGTGTTACATGCGTACCTATTTCGCGTTTTCTGTTAATATTATTATTTATGTTTTCATGTAGGTACTTTGTGAAACTCTCTCTCTTATAATAGATATGTTATAAATATACAAACATGTCATGGAAAACAAAAATATGAGTATGAAAATCTTACATTTATTTTTAGACAGGTGAAGTTCAAAATGAAATTTTGACACTCTTGGGTAGTGAATAAAACATATGACGTCCCCATGGGTACTTTTTTTAATCAGATTTTTGTTTTGTGTTTACTCCACTGCGATGTTAAGCATCATCAACGCCTTTTTAAAAATTTGTTGGTGTGTGATGATTTCCGCGCTGAATAAAGTGAAACGCCCGACGTAAGATTTAGTTTCCACTATTCCAACCATTTTCAAGTCAAATGTACGACAATACCCCGGCAAATAACTCTCGCAACCCTCGAATTATTACTTCGACAAATCCGAGAATCGACTTAGTGTAACTCCTCCACATTATGACTACACGCGCTTGTATCTCACGCCGACTTGGGACACTTAATTCAAAAGTTAGAATTAATATTCACCTCTTAGCGGAAGGCTTTGCCGGAAGCCGAGACGGAATAAAGCAGCCCGCCCTGTCTATGCTAATTGTTATTTAAGTCACGACTCTGTGCAGGTGGGCAGATATGGCGGTCGCCTAAACGTCGGGATTCCTCCTATACCTATACGAACCCGCCGACGACTCCGCGAAGCCTGATAATCTTTCGCGCTTTAATGTGTTTGTGCACGACTCATTAGGCAATGCATTTAAGCTAATCGGAGGGAAATATTTTCTCAAAGATGCTCTGGGATTAATTTAATTCTGGTCTTTGGTTTTAGATGAAGTTACACATAATTTACACTTTAGATATTGATGACAACCTCCATAGCTGAGCGGAAGAATATACTTGCGCTTTTCCAAGTGGTTAGAGAAAATGCACCAAAAAAGACAAAATTAAAGTTGATAATTAAATTTGGTTAACATTTAAACTGTTACGCCCATCGTTCACGTAGCTATTTACAAGCGACGCTACCGCAACCTGTCATACAATTTTGCTAGTGCAGCGCCTAGCGGCGATTTCAAACACTATGTAACGTGTATTCTTTGGTAGAGCATCAGAATCTCCCTCAGGTTGGTGGGAAGGAAAATACAGTTTTATCTTCAGGGATTTTTAAAGAAATAAAAGAGTATATAGCAGTAACAATATTTTCTATATTTAAGATATAGATACAAGATGTCCTTCAAAGGAACAGGAACTCAACATTTCCTAAAGAAATACCAAAATACGAACTTACAAGAAGTCTTAGCTAGATTCATATAACTCATAAAAAGAGAGCATACCTGTGGACCATTATGAAGCTAAATTCTATTGACCTAACTTGGCGCGAACCACTGTTATTCGGCGAGCATTATCGAGGTCCAGGAGCACGCGGGATCTCCATGGACAGGAACCAGGAAAGGTCCCAGAGGATGGGGTCTCCTCACCAGGGAACAGGAACCGGGAATAGCCCCAGAGGTTGGGGACTCCTCGCCAGAGAACAGGAACCAGGAACAGCAGGACGCGGTCAGTCAGAAAGCCAGGGCTCCGGTTGAGCGTACCAGAGACCAGGCCTAAGCCAAGTATGGAAATGGTTAATCATCCGAAGATGACCATCGGAACTTCATCCATCAGAAATACGGGTAGCCAGGGCCGTAAAAGGCCACACGGGTTATGTCTCACAATGAAAGACACCATCCGGATTACGGATTACGTAGGTAAACTACAAATTGAAGCATGAGGTAGCCATGCGCAGGTCACATTAACGGCAAGCGAATACGATCGAAAAACATACGTTGGGCCGTGTTAACTTTTCAAAAATCTTACATCAAGATCTGGTTCGCGTTTCGCGACAACAAAATAAGGTTATCCCATCATAAAAAAACACAGAAACTCTCACATAAGTGACTCGTCGAATCGCCCGTCGGCTCCCGTCACGGCGGACCTTCAAGAAGCCCGGCGGATCTAGATGGCGCTAGTCGCTAAAACTCAAATACGGCGATCGAAAAAAAAGGTTAACAGCCAGGTGAAGTTCAAGACAATATTTATTCAACCAAAATAAATATTATCGTGACAACTAATAATGAGTGTAATTAATGATGAGTAATTAATGATGTGTAACTGATGAGTAATTAATTAATGATGTGTAACTAATAATGAGTGTAATTAAAATTAAAGTGGTCTATAACAAATTTATATATTTTATTGTATATTTTATTGTACTAATAATAGTATTGAAAATACAGACGAGCGGCGATCGCGTCGCTTGAACGTAGCTCCATGGAAGAACGGCGTTACAGTAAAATGTTTTTACAAAATTGACACTTGTTCGATTGAAATGTTGAATAATGCTCGTTAACCTTTCCATATATTTTTTAACTTTTTTTTTACATTTTCATCAAAGCCATGTTTTTTTACATTAGCTCCACACAGGAGACTGTGAGAAACATAATTCCCCTCAGGTCATCTGTGTGGAGGTTATTTATAGGAAAGGATGTTCTGGGAAGAAAAAAGGGTGAGGGGTGGTTAGGAATCTGGTGTCAATGTGTACAGGAGTGACGGACATATGCATACGTCCCGCCCATAGTCATAAATGGGTTCAGAGAGTGTTGCTGGAAAGGTCAAATGATCGCCTTCAGCCATTTTCTCCCGATCCATTCTGCCACGCAGTTGGTGGTCAGACACATCCGCCGCCAAGACTCCCTGTGTAAACATTGGCGAATTGTGGCAGAGGTATTGGTTATCCTCTACATGGTTCTCGGAAGATGGACGACTCTAAAATCTACAAGCATTACAGTTATTTTTCTTAAAAGGAAAGTAATAAAAATAATATTCCGGTAGTAAACTGTGTAAGTGAACAACAATAGGTATGAACGCCAACATGACATATGTAAAATTGACTTTGTGTTACGATATAGTTATTATGTAGGATTAAGAGTCAAATAATTACACGGAAAAAAATGATATTCTAAAATACGATCATTATATTCGCAAAAACGGTTAAAAACGAGACTGAAGTTCTTACGAACAAATTAACTGTGTTTCAATGTTTATTGGCGGGAAAATATAAGAATAATTTGTTGGCACAGGCCTCAACACAGGCTTGTCCTAGTGAGGTTAAAAATTGTATTGTAAACTGAAAACTAAAATGTGAAGAAGAAACAATAAACAATAAACAGTATACGTACAAAATTACGTATTGGTATACCAACCAATTATTCTATTATTCTTACGTGTTCAGCTATATAATTTAGAATAACATTTTTCTCCGTGTAGGCATATTGAAATGTTTGAAAAAACGTCTAGAGTAGTAGGTTGTGATGGGGACAGAGTCCCAGTGGGGTTGAGTGAAACACCTAGGAGGCGGCTAAGCGGTGGCAAAACGAAGAATTCTGAGTCACGAATCCGCAAAAACATCATTCGGAGATATTGAAATTTGAATTTTTGAAATGATATGTTTTTGTAATAACGAATCAATTCTAAACTTCAAACCTCAATATCTCCAAATTATGTTTTTGCGAATTTTCAACTTGGAATTCTTCGTTTTGCCACCGCCTAGCCGCCTACTAGAAACACCAAATGCGTGCTGCAGAGAATGTAAAGGTATTGGGATAGATACATAAATGACAACTTTAATTTACTCACGCATTAAAAATAATCTTACATGCATAACTTATTATATGTTACAATGCAGATTAGGGTAAGCCCAGGAGCCATTTACGAGTGCGGCGGGTTTAAGCTGCGCAGGCTAGTTTGGACACCGCGGCACCATGAACAGAAGTCTGCAAGTTGTACTTCTCTCGCCATTACCCCGCGTTCAATTTACTCATTGTGCGAAGCGCCGCGGATTGAATGGCAGCGTAGGACCCGCCAGCTAATACTGACCTAACCACCTCACCTATGCTACCCGAGCCTAGCCATCTAGCCACCTCATCTCTGCTACCCGAGTCGCCGCAGCGGTTGCAAATCGTAAAACCTACTACTAACTGTAACATAAATTAAGCACAATTTTGTTATGCCTGAGAGAATGTAAGTTGTGTATTTGTTTGTGTTATGTCTGTTTACTATATCCCTATATCCATACAACCTCTGCAGCGAACATGAACCTGAAAATGAACATGAACCTCATGAAACCAACGACTCACGGCTGGGTCGCCATTTTTATAATAAACTTACCCCCATTTTTTAGTAAACTCCAATCCTATTTTTAAGCAAACTGCAGACTGTTTTTAAAATGTTAATAATTTGATATCTTATTATGCAGTACATAAAGGTACTCTCACAAAGAAAAGGGTGTTTATTTCAAGCTTATTAAAAAACTTGGTCATTTTAATTCAAAATTAATAGAAATGGTAAGATTTATTAAAATTAAATAAAATGCAGATATGTATTTATTTATATCTAAGAAACAAATAGCTAATATATATATATATATATATATGTATATTAAGTAAACTAAGATCAAGCCAAAAACATACGAGTGTGCTTTAGACCGCACGACTGAAGTAAATACTTCTTTGGCTCCATCTATATGTATATCTATATATATGTTCATACGTATAAAATATATACGTCCGCTTCCCCCCGCATTTGGCGCGTCACTGGTATTTCAAAATACTGACTGAAATATTTCATGCACTGGCTATGAGAGGAAGAGAGAAAGAAAATGTGCGCGCGCACTGCTCTCTCACTCACATTTCATTTTTCGTAACGCTGTAATTTCCGTAACCCATTCGCCAGTTTACCCCTCAAGTCAAGCATGCGTAAATAAGTATTTACTTCAAAAAGCTTCTTACGCTTATGTTTTTGAAGATAGGGTCCTAGTATATCTTAAAATTAAGTTAAGGTAATGGGGAGAGGAAGAGGAATATAGGATATATCTATTCTTTCATTACATTACGAACGTTCGCGTTACTTCTATTCGATATTTCTGATAAGTAATTTCCAATATTGCATAAAATAGTAAATCTACAATCTTGAAACAGATGTGGCGTGATTTAATGACTACTCTGATTTACAGTTTTGCTGCAATTTTCATTGCATTTTTCGAAGCATTAACTTTTCGCAGAAATATCATGAAATTTCATAACAAAACTACCCCTTCCAATTTTACGAAGAAAATAATATCATAACATAAATATTATGAGTAGTAAAAGCCCTTGTTTAGTGTGCTTTACCTCGTTGCCAACTACCAGCAGACTGAACCTGGGACTAATCGCAACTGAAAGCCGGGGCCATATATCAGAAACCATTGGCAGGCCAAGAATTCCCGCTACTTACAAGAAGTTGTTTAACATGGTCCCGTACGACTTTTGTTCTGACAAAGGTGATATTTATTACTGAGCTAGTTCAGTCAAGTTTAATGTTAGTGGCTTTCACTTGAGGTCGAATCGACTTTAAGGAATAAAGGTTCAATACTTAGGAGAACGATACGTGAATTAATGGCTAAAGAAATTTATTGCTCTATGCTTCGCCAAATTTAGGCCAATCAACGGGGAAGTTTTATGTAACTATTTGTGTATCTAATTCAATAAAGTGGCTTTGTATTTTATTCAAATACCCTTTTCGGCCATTCCGTGTTTTGTATTTGTTTTCAAATGTTTCCAGAGGATAAATATTTATAAGTCTCTCGAATAAGTAGTGGTATCATTAAATAATTTATTTGTTGAAAGTTAGGAGGCTTAATACGTATGCACTAAATTTAGTATGAATATATCAAATGTTACGTATTTTTTAATGAAATAAGTCAATGAGAGTCAATAAGTAATAATAATGGTTAATAATGGTCCCAACTGTAGTTAGAAGTAATATTGTAGAAATTTATTGAAATTTGTACAGCGCCCTTGAGGTGAAAAACGGCGCTATACAAGTCATCCAAATATTATTATTATTTAACTCCTTTTGAAGCGTGTTGAGGCTGACGTGAGCGGAGAAGGAATGGTGATAGTGAAGAAGAAGATCTGGTCATCAAACATGGTTAAAGCTATTTCAAGTAACTTTTCCATTCCGAATGGTAATATTTCATCGGGGCAATAGTGATACCACATCTACTGTAGTTGGAGATGAATGCCATGTCTTGCGGGAAACTAATCGAGTAGCTTCTAAAAAGAATCTGACATCGTGAGAAAACACAGTCTCCCAGACAAACGGCCCGTACAGATGCAGGAAAATGACTTCCGATGAAAACTTCCCATTCCAAAATCCTACAAGATAGAGCAAATTCGTTGTAAAACAATCAAGGAATGGATCTTGCGTCCATTTGATTCCCCAGGTTTTGTCCAGCCAGCAGGTTTGGCAACAGCCCCGATCTAAAAAAAAATCCAGGGCTGGCAATCTGACCAATGATTTTTTTTTTAAATTAGGCAATTCACCCTAAAGAGAGTGCTTTGTCAGTGCATTTTTCTAAATCGATAAATACCAGAGCTTTCACATACCGATATCATAGATATATGGTGTGTGTAAAAGTGCGCACCCACCTTATTTTTTTTTTCATTGGTTTACCTTTTTTCTCACTTTGTGGTTTACCCGTGCAGAGGCCTCCATTTTAAATAAAAAAATATACATTAAGATAAATTTAAATTAAAAAGAGAGATTTAAAATTAAAGTGAAATTAAAAAATAAATAATATAAATTATGTTTTTGCGTTTGTTTTTGATTTTGTATGTTGCAAATTCTTTATATAATAATATGTGTAGATAATAAAAAAATAAAAAAGTGGTATAACATAATAATATAAGTACAGTGCTACACGTATAAGTTGGAGAAAAGGGAGGGGGCCGTCGTCTACGAAATAATGGTAGTAGGCGTGGTTGTCAGATATAAATTTAAATATATAGCGTTAGTTTATGTTTACGCATCGCCAACCTGTATTGGCAAATCATTTTATGAAGTACATCTTTGAATGTATTTATGGACATTGATATATACATACATATTGAAAGTTTAAAAACACTTTTTTCGAACTAGGTAATTAGGAAAGGGACACTCGCCAGCAGCCCGCTCTTTCCCTGCAAATCCTCAAAGATACTGGGTGCGTAGCGGCATCACTTTAATTAATTTATTGAGTTTTACCTAAGGATTGGTTGTTTCACAGAATTTGAACTGTGGTAAGGTATTTTCAGTAATTTTGATTCTTGAAAATAATTAAGAATAAATTACAATAATGAAGTTTATTTTTTTTATGTCGATGAATAAATTTTCTATAACGACTTCAAAAAATTTAATTGAGCGTCAAAACTTCGTGTTAGTTTTTGGCAAAGTTGGTGACAGTCGTCTTATCTGCCAGTGGCGTTTTACACGTCATAATGACGTTTATATGAATAAAAACGTTTAGCTAATCTGAATCGTTTTGAACTGTGCGGTTTTACATCATTTTTCGAATCAATAATTATGAATGAAAATATTTAAATTTCACATTATTAATTCAATGATCGGAATAAGAAAAATAACCTTTAAATCTTTTACATATTTTCGACGATTTCATAGTTTGTTAAAAAAACACATTCATCAAATTACAAACTTAAAATTCTAGTTCTGTTATGTTTTCATCATGCGCCGGTTATTTTACAGAGGTTTGTTTTGACAGAACTTGAATAGGACTTTCACAGAACTTTAATATTATCTTTAAAATCTAATGGATCGTTAAAATTACCTACCTGTATAAAAAGGGACAAAAAAGTTCAATCACAAAGTCGCCTAAATAATATTATTAGAACCTGCAAGACCACTTAAAGTTTTAAGGTACATACTTAAGTCAAAAGCTGCAAGTTCAATTTTTTTTACTATTTTTAATTTAATATATTTAATATTGTCAATTTTCTTCCAACGCGATACCATATTTAGATTTAATCCAGTTTTAAAATGCAGTATTCTTAGATAAAAACTTGTAACGGCGTATTTGCTGTCAGTTTGTTCCCATGCAGATTCTTATACTAGGAAATAAAAGAATAAAGACATTAGCTCCACACAGGATGTCTTGAATAAAACAATTTCCGCCGGAACCTATGTCATCTTAGGGAACACTGTATGGAGGGTAATTTAAATGAAAGGAAGGAAAGGAAGTTGTAGGAAAAATGAATCGATGGTGGGTAGTAGTCTCTAAGCCTCTGACTTCGGTACAAATTTAAAAAAAATCTCTATCGTCTAGTGTCTAGTTGATTAATCAGACATCTCCGAAAAATGTAAATTTAAGTTGAGTACGCAGTTATATGTAAAAGTGTATCCTCTATCTGGTACAACACTCAGATTACTCATAGACACCACCATATCAATTATAATGCACAAAAACTATTAATGAATTTAACAAAATGTTAACGTTTTCTGGGTCACTAGTAGGATATTTCAAAATGTTATGCAAATGTTCCGGGCCATTACGCCTCCCGGTGCATTTTATAGTATATTTGATATGTAAAATACAAACACGTTTAAATACATACGATATATGGTAAGCATTTGATTATTGCTTTCCTCCTTATGTCAAAACTTTTGGAGATGTCACACTAATCAACTGGACGATCGATATTGACCAATTATTCATCGGTATTAACCAATTATTCATCGGTAATAGCCAATTATTATTTATCGGTAATAACTAATTATTCATCGATATTAACCAATTATTCATCGGTATTAACCAATTATTCATCGGTAATAGCCAATTATTATTTATCGGTAATAACTAATTATTCATCGATATTAACCAATTATTCATCGGAATTAATCTATTATTCATCGATATTAACCAATTATTCATCGGTAATAACTAGACATCGGATTATATGCATTTGCGTATTTGCAAATGCATATTTGCAATTTGCATATGCATATAACTCTCTAATTACGGCGTTAATGCATATTTTAGCCTTTTTTCCCAATCGTGCATATTTCGCTGGTCAATTTGACAGTTCTGAGGCCTTTGCAATTCAGTAAAGCCAGCTAGCATTTGATTACGCATCCGAAGAATATCGCCCTCATCTCAACACATTTTCACAAGTTACCAGATGCCATAAAAAAAATTAGAAACAAAATCTTCCTCTACTTAAATCAATAGAAATACTGAAAAAAATTATCGTACTCACCAACGCCCTTCCTAGGTAATTCAATATTAGAAAAGATTCGTAAAAAGTGTCTTGAAGACATGAAGATCATCAATGCCTACTAGTCCTTACCCTGCCTAAACAGGTATCTCCAGAAGTATGCCAAATTTTTAATTTTGACAAATTAATGACGACAGTTGGCCGTAGAGAGGTCGTTTTCGGCGTAGAAAAATAAATACAGGGTGACAAACGTCACAAATTTGCGACCGAAAATTTGAAAAATACTTAATTGTATATGGTCACATAAACTATGCATAATTTTAAGAATATTTCGCTATTTTTGACCGTCTTTAATTAAAATATATAAAAATAAAAATAGTTTTTTTTGATTTTGCATTACGCATATTTTGGGCATATCAAGGGTTTTTAGTGCATATTTCGGCCTTTTTCAGTGCATACTTGCATGCATATTTGCATGCATATTTTGGCACTTTGTTAGTGCATATAATCCGATGTCTAGTAATAACCAATTATTCATCGATATTAACCAATTATTCATCGGTATTAACCAAGTGTTCATCGGTGTTAACCAATTATTCATCGATATTAACCAATTATTCATCGATCTTTTCCAAATAACAAGGCTCTGAAATTTCGACCAGAGTCACGGGTTAATGAACTATCATGATGAAGAACAAAACCCCGGGCTATATGATTGTCCAATCATAATAATAATATTATTTAGCGTTCTCCGTAACAAAACTTCGACGCCATGTCATTAATCAAACGTACTGCTCCCCAATATCCGTAATGGAAGCGCATCGCGGGATACATTGCGGTGACGTCTATTGCTTCCCGGGCGGGGCTGACAAAATAACTAAACAGCCACTAAAAACCAATAAGTGACGTTCAATGTTCACAAGGTATATTAAATTTATTATCGTAGGTACCTACTGCGCGTAATACACGTGGTAGCTAGATAATCCACGGTGTAGCCATTGCGTATAATCCACGTTGCATAACACAATTTATCTTGCGCCACATATAATCCAGGTTGTTAAATACTACAATACTTTACATTGTGCTGCACATAATTTATGTTGTTAGTAAAAACGAGCGAAGAACCTGTGAAAAATCAAGGAATATTATATGTTATTAAAGTATACTTAGACATGGTTTTTTGCGATTAGCTTTGGTGTAGCCGTCAATTACTACAAATTCACATCGACGGATCTGCCGGATCTGCCCTGATGATGGACACTGCAACGCTGTCCGAAACGTCGGCTAAAGAAGGAGGTAGCACAACACGGCATAACACCCCAAAAACAAACAACGAAAATTATTAAATTTAATTTAAATTAAATTTTTTTTTTTAATTATGGAGTTCGAATTAAACAAAAACGATTTTTTAAAAGGTTTTTATCATTGCTCAGGATCATTCCTTTAAATAATAATTGTTTTAAAAGAAAGTTATATTCGAAACTAAAAAAAAATATTTCATTATCGATCCAATAATTTCTACTACTAATTTACTAATCTAATTATTTAAACGGTCTGTCAAAGTATGTCCATTGGAGATAGTGCAGTAAAACAACGTAGAAACTTATATTTACTAATTAATATAATTGAATAAGGAATAATTGCAAATAAAAAAGTTATTTAGTTTAAAACCACTTTATTTTATTTATGCACATCCACCGGTTTCGGTTTCATCGGGAAATAAACAAATAAACTAAATTATAGTACAGAGGAAGATTACGAAGTAAACAAGAGAAGGAAAGAACATCAGAGACTGGTTGGTGGCGGGGTAAGTAGAGTGGTAGAGGAAGGGTGAGGGTTACATATGGAGAAAGGGAACAACTTTAAAATCGGACTGTCGCATGTCGGTTAATTCTTCACGTACCTTCTTACAAGCGACTAAATCGCCGCTACCCGCTACCTGTCATACTATTTTGCTAGTGCAGCGCGTAGCGGCGTTTACAAGCACTAATAATAGTATGGAAGGTACAGACGAGCGGCGATCGCATCGCTTGAAAGTAGCTCCATTGTAGAACGGCGTAAGGCGCTCCGCTGACGAGGCAACTGAAAACCAACTAAAACCGGCTGTTTTCTCTGTCTTGATTGGTCAAAAAGCTTGTTTTACCATAGACGAAGAACAATCATCTGATAGCTGGCAACTAGTAACGGCCGCCCAGGGCAATCAGCACTGACAGTCGCGAGTCAACGCTTGCGTTACCATTGACAACGGGGTTTTGTGTGATTGTGAAGTGTGCGGGCCATCACATTGTCATACAAAGACAGTTGGCAGTTGAGAGTTTTCAGTTGCCTCAGTGGGCGGAGGCGCTAACTGTTTGTTTAAAGTTGGGCAATTATTTTCATTTGATCTTGATATTTCTAAGCGCCTCCGCCCACCGAGGCAACTGAAAACCAACTAAAACCGGCTGTTTTCTCTGTCTTGATTGGTCAAAAAGCTTGTTTAACCATAGACGAATAAATCAGCTGACAGCTCGCAACTAGCAACGGCCGCCCAGGGCAATGAGCAGTGACAGTCGTAAGTCACCGCTTGCGTTACCATTGACAACGGGGTTTTGTGTGATTGTGTAGTATGCGGGCCATCACATTGTCATACAAAGACAGTTGGCAGTTGAGAGTTTTCAGTTGCCTCAGTGGGCGGAGGCGCTTATGCTTCTAAATTATTAAGGCGTATTCCTATTCTATTTAAAAGTATTATTCTCCAAAAAACCAAGAACTTTTTTTCGTTTTGTTTAATGTCAAGCCACAAAGTGTTTGCTTCCTTCGATAAAGAATTATTTGAATAACATTATATTGGTACCTACTTTATCGATAATCTGATACTGATACATAATTCAAATAAGTGGTTCCAAATTGAAAATGAAATTTAAAGTTCACGTACAGAATATCATTACATCACCGACAGCCAAAATTGGTATATTTTATAAAATACCAAGTTATACGTAATAATATTCGATTTAATCATGATTTGACGTTACATTGGGTGATATCTCCTTTCTATACTGTGTATGATTTATCTTCATATTTTAATGTTACGCGTGGTTTAAGTAGGTTCTTATTTAAATTTATTTAATTATAAGATACCTAAGGAAATTTCATAGTCATTATGTTTATCCCGTAGTCATTTTGAAGGCCCATTGGTTCAACAAGGTGCCACGTTCACCACCAGGCGTTGCATTACTTCAGTGTCTTCGGTCCATTGCAGATTCACTTTATCGCCTAGTTTCGCTACACGGAAAGTATTTGGTAGAATTATTAATTATGCCTGCAGATATTAAATAAATAATCAAACAGTCAAACATTAAAAACTTTTCCAGTGGGTAGGATACGTATTTTACATCTTATCTTACTATCTTACTAATATTATAAACGCGAAAGTTTCTATGGATGTATGTATGTTTGTTACTCTTTAACGCAAAATTTACTGAATGGATTTTAATGAAACTTTACAATAATATAGCTCATACATCAGAATAACATACAGGGTATAATTTATAAAGCTAGCTATTTATTTTCAATATATTGAAAATAATAATTATTGTTTAATAGGAAATGTCAACATTTGAGAATGACATTTTGCAAAACAATGATTGTTAAATAAAATTCTATTTTAGAAAATATTTAAAATAGTGAATTTATTTCAAGTACTCTCCTAATACTTTGAATCGAATCAAGAATTATATATATTTATATAAATAGGTTAAGAATTTTGGTACAAACGTAGATGGGACCTACAAAAAGAAAATAGATTACACGAAATACTAATCCTACGCAGACGAAGTCGCGTGCAGAAGCTAGTATTATATAAATGTGTGTGTACATACATGTTCTTCAAACATGAAAGTACATATTGTGAGATCTTATATTGATTTTGGCAACCAAAATCGTACGAATTTGCAACCAACTTACGATATATCCACGTTGCAAGAATATCATGTCTCTGAGCAAAGGTAAATGCATTATGGAATCCGGTAAATTCACCGTCCACTTCGCCGCCCACAAATCACCACGTGGAAACTTTACCACAAAATTACCACGAAATATTCACCGCTTGGAAAATTATTTGCCCTATTTAGGAAGTGCGTTTTTTACTTAGGAGGATATAACCAGAGAATACCGGAAATTTGTACTTTTTAAATCAAATTCTTGACGTGTTGACTCTTTTTTACAAAAAAAACATAAATTGATTTCTAAAGATTGTTATTTTTTCTGGTAAAGTCATTTTTTAAATCTCGAAAAAACCATGTTTATTTTTAATATATTGTTGGTCGTTGCCAGATTTGTTAAATTTTCAAACGAAATATTATATTATTTTTAAAAAATTAATTGTGAAAT
This sequence comes from Limnephilus auricula, assembly GCA_951813805.1. Classification (NCBI taxonomy): domain Eukaryota; kingdom Metazoa; phylum Arthropoda; class Insecta; order Trichoptera; family Limnephilidae; genus Limnephilus; species Limnephilus auricula. Next base: position 16,857,643 of record OX638391.1, on the reverse strand, counting down.
AACACAAATCAATTAAATAAAATTTATTTACTTACAAGAAGTACACAATATTAAAAAAATGTATCATCACGCTTTTGGGCATTTGTATTGCTTACTTGAATGTAGGTTTACATATTTGTAACGTTTTGAATGAAATAAAGTTAATATTAAATTTTTTATAGTTAAACTTTTGGATACGGAGAATAATCAATCTTTCTCATCTGAACCGTCCTGTACAGTTGTAAGGGCACAATCGCAAGTTGAAATTTCAATTCTCGGCCGCTGGTTAATGGGTGTTAAACAATTTAGTACAAATAATAGCCAAGTATTAAAAAGAAATAATTTGAATAACAAGTAAGTTTAGTTTGGTTTGGTTTAGGTTAGATTAACTCGTTATTTGTAATACAAACAGTTCTAGAACAATTCCGACATTCATGTTATTTTTAATTTATGAAAGGAAGGAGAGGGAGTCCTCGAAAGGAAAATGGTATAAGAGGTGGGTAGGAATCTGTGGGTCAATGTATCTATTGCAGGGTGACGCGACAGGTCAAGAGGGTCAGGCAAGAGAGATAAACGTCTACATCAACAAGTTTCTCACGATACGTCCTGCCACGCAGTAAGTACATCAAACGCACGCCCCGTCAAGACCTAGACAAACCTCACCCCTTGAACACGGGCAACCCTGCTCAAGTCATCAAACGTAGCGCACCACATGGGGTTACCTACGGCAGGGGTGTTGGTTATCCAACAAATGGTTAACATACCAGCCTCCCAAATTGAATTAAGATAACTAAATAAATTATTGTAAATCTTATTTTATATATATATATATATATATATATATATATATATATATATATATATATAATATTATAAACGCGAAAGTTTGTATGGATGTATGTATGTTTGTTACTCTTTCACGTAAAATTTACTGAATGGATTTTAATGAAACTTTACAATAATATAGCTCATACATCAGAATAACATATATACTCTAAAATAAATAAGGCTAGCTATTAATTAATAATTTTCAATATATTGAAAATAATAATTATCGGTTAATAGAAAATGTCAAAATTTGAGAATGACATTTTGAAAAAACAATGATTGTTAAATCAAAATTCTGCATTAGAAAAAATTTAATTAGTGAATTTATTTGAAATACTCGCCTAATACTTTGAATCGAATCAAGAATTAGAGATATTTTAAATAAATAGGTTAAGAATTTTGTTATTAACGTAGACGGGACCTAGGAAAAGAAAATAAATTACTCGAAGTACTAATCATACGCAGACGAAGTCGCGGGCAGAAGCTAGTATCATCATAAAATATTATAATATTATTAAATTGATACCATATACTAATATTCAGATCAGATATAAATTCTCATGTTTCGTTACCTGAGAATTAAAATTCGAAATTAAAATTCCTCACAACCCCAAAAGACGTGAAAGCATTCTCGAATAGTTTTCATTACATTATAAAATGATTTAATCTTTCTCGTGACAGCATATCGATTTAGCACTTCGATACGGATGTCTCAGACACCGATATATTGTCTCATAAACACGTGTAACATATCCCGATAATCCGACATTGTAGCGAATTCGGTAGCTGTATGCAGACCGTGTTCGAGTTTGATGGGTCTCTAAAACCAGAATGCGCCTTATGAGCTACGATACCAGACTTAAGATCATAGATTCGACGTGTTTAGTTATGTGATTGGAAGCTGACTTAATCGCGGTATCAAATAATTAGTAACTGTTTATCGGCGATCCGATCTTATGCCAAAAAATCTAACAGTTTAATAATGATTTCATTTACCAATTTTAATTTGTTGTTAACAAAATTCTTATAAACTATATAATATATTTATATTTCCTATTAAACAACCGCAACCCTAGTTAAAGACATGGCGTATCAAAAAAAATTGTTTTGAGCAATTAATTTTGAAAAAAGACATCTAATTATTGATTGTCAACAATAAATTTACAATTATTGGTTGTCTAAAATAATTGTTAACGGTAGTTGCATCAAACCCTATTTTCTGACGAATCAGATAAAAAAAATACATTTTATTTATAAAGAAGAACTCATCCCTTTTTTCCGGAATTGGCTTATTTCTTTTCTGTAATACGAAATGAAAAAAAAAACCTTCTACAGGTTTATTTCTGTTGCGTGTTCTCCAAAATGGGCTATGGCTGGACCGTGATTCTCAATAAATAAATAAATAAGGTCGGATTCCAGAAAAAGAATGCGCAGTTTTATTTTTTAAACAAGAAGCGAGAGCTCGAAATCGGGACTTCGTTATTCCGAAACAACGGATAAATATTCAAAAATCGTTCTTGTTTTATTTAAATAATCGACTTTACGTATTTTGAATTATTAATTTGGGTCATACAGGCCGAAAGCGGGGCCATTTTAATATTGGCGCACTGAGAGGGAGCGCGAGCGGGCCGTCACATTAGAGCGGGCTGCGGTTGTCGGTGGGAGAGCGGTAGCGGGGGCTGCTCCGCAAGAATTGAATTATAAATCGCACCGGACGCCAACAGGCTAGAGCGGGCCTTCCCTGGGCCCTGGGCCCTGGGCCAAAACACCGGACCAGAAACTAGTCGTATCGGATCACAGCGGTCACGGCGAATTCCAACAATACTACTTCCAACAAAATTGATTTAAAAACACAACCCTATACAGGGTGTTAAGGGACGTACTTACTTACTTTAACCACAGATTATTGGCATCATTTATAGTATATGGCAGTCATGTAATGACTGTAGTCCGCCAGTGGCAGTGGAGCGGTGACACTGACACTAAAGTCGCTGTGGTCAGAACTTGTTCATCCACTTCTGGAATTACTCTCTAAGGTGTATTATCAAGTACAATTATAATAATATAAGTTATGTCCTAAGTTAAGTAAAGGTTAAAAAATATATTAACGCTTCAATTCCCTGTGTCACCTGTAGGTGACAGAGGTTTAATTTTTTTTTTTTCTACCACATCAAAATTTTATTTTTAAATTCTACTACTACTATAGCAAAGGCAAGTAGTAACTCTATTCGTTATTTTTTTCTGCCAACACTAGCCACGCGCCATTTGTCAAATTCATCCTCTTGTACTGTTTTTTTATATATAAAAAAATTATTATAAAACTTTATATATTTTTTTTTTTTATAAAACTGATATTTTATTCCTACCATAAGAAAAATAAACATGCTGGGTCTCTTCAGAGTCTTAACTGCACAATGCCCAGTGTCACCTGTAGGTGACACAATCATAAAAAAATGGGGGTGGTTTATTTATTATATATATATTTTGTCTTAACCATATAAATATAAGCTATTTTATTTAAAGAGAAAATAAAAATCTTTATTAACTTTGACATGGGAATTGAAGAGTTAAAGTCACGATACACCTCTGCCGCTCTTACAACTCAACATCTTACAAAGCAATGGTAAATCGGCTGTAAAAAGACGGAAGGAATAATCTTCAACTTGTTACATCACTTTCATCGCATCAGGAAGACCTAATACATGACGAGCAAGTGGATAGTGGAAGTAGTCAATTATGTCTCAGGAAGACATGGCACAATCACGTGACAATGAATATTATGACCCAGTATATAAGTAACAGGTGAGATACATCCCAACCTGTGTTTAAGTTAGTAAGGAGTTCATAAGGTAGTGTAGGAAGGGGGGGGGGACGGGGGTTTCATTATCTCTAAGATCGTTTGTTAGTGTTTATTGTTTTGTGTTTGTTAAGTAAATTTTATTATTTATTAATTCGTTACACGGTGAACTTACTATGTACATTTACATTTTTATCCTCACTGTCACTATTAAGGTTAGTTTATATATTAATGATATCACTGCTTTAAAAACTGTTCAAATCGGAATGATACATATATACAGGGTGTCCGGGGGTAAAGTGCATTAACATCGGGAGGTGATTCTACATGATAGTATAAGTAAAGAAGATAAATAACTTTTTTTCGAAATTCCGTCTTTTAGGGGTACGTTTTTGGTAAAAATATAAAATTGCTACGGCGTGTACAGCCATCACAATTATTTTCCGCTGTTATGATACGTAACAATCACAACTGCCACAATCGCACCCGGCTATCTCACAGCAACTTTATCGGACAAGTGTGTACCTTACACTAAGGATTTTTAATAGGTGTGTCTTTTTGTATCGGAAAAAAAGTTGGAATTTTAGAAAAAGTTATTTATCTTTTTTACTCCTACCATCATGTAGAGTGACCTCCCGAAGTTAATGCACTTTACCCCGGGCACCCTTTATATATATTATTATGTTTCGTATTTGTGATGCTTTAGACTTTTGGAAAATATGTTAGCTTCTTCTCCATTTAGATTTAAAATTCACTGTTTTACTGACTTTGGTGGCCCCACACTTTGCTTAAGTCGATAAATTACTGATATTTATCTTTTTGTTTTCTTTGATGAGTGGTTATGCTGAGAACAACAATAATAAACTCCCAAAGAACAAGATTATTATATTACCAAAGAATAAGACTCTCTTGGATTATTATATTACCAAAGAACAAGACTCACTCGGAGTATTATATTACCAAAGAACAAGACGCACTTGGATTATTATATTACCAAAGAACCAAACTCACTTGGATTATTATATTACCAAAGAACAATACTCACTTGGATTATTATATTACCAAAGAACAAGACTCACTTGGATTATTATATTACCAAAGAACAAGACTCACTTGGATTATTATATTACCAAAGAACAATACTCACTTGGATTATTATATTACCAAAGAACAAGACTCACTTGGATTATTATATTACCAAAGAACAAGACTCACTTGGATTATTATATTACCAAAGAACAATACTCACTTGGATTATATTACCAAAGAACAAGACTCACTTGGATTATTATATTACCAAAGAACAAGACTCACTTGGATTATTATATTACCAAAGAACAATACTCACTTGGATTATTATATTACCAAAGAACAAGACTCACTTGGAGTATTATATTACCAAAGAACAAGACTCACTTAGATTATTATATTACCAAAGAATAAGACTCACTTGGATTATTATATTACCAAAGAACAATAATCACTTTGATTATTATATTACCAAAGAACAAGTCTAACTTGGACTATTACCTTACCAAAGAACAAGACTCACTTGGAGTATTATATTACCAAAGAACAAGACTCAGTTGGATTATTATATTAACGAAGTTTGAACAGCACGCTAAATAGACAGCTCTATACTACTCCATAGTAAAAAAAATCCACCAATAAGAATACAGCTTGGCGCGGCGAACGCACATGTAACGCAGCTGTAATACCTATGGATTATTATTTCATACTACGTAAATGCGGTTTCGAACGCTCCCGGAAAACGCGTCAGAGCCGAAATTCGGTATTCCGGTGCGCAGCAAATAAGCAAATATTATGTTTATCTTCTTTTATTTTTTTTCTATTGCATTGTGTGAAATTTGGTTTAGAATTTCAAAATTTTATTTTATTTCTAATTTTGAAACCGTTTATTCAAAGATGTAATTCTATTTTAATATAACTTATCTGAAAGATTTTTAATTATAAGAAAAACATACATTCTTTGTTTAAGTATTATATACGCAATATTATGCGTCTTTTTTAATTAAATACTTATTTACGCACGCTTGACTTGAGGGGTAAACTGGCAAATGCGTTACGGAAATTACAGCGTTACGAGGCGAACGATAGGCGATCGATAATTAATTTAAATTAATTTTGAGGTTCTTTCCTCACAATCTAATCGTAATAACAGTGCTTAAATCCATAGTAATGACGTTTGGAATGGGTGTTGGCATTTATGCTGACAATAGTTGTGTTGTTGTTTCTCACATTCTAAACATTAAAATAATAACTAGCACTTTTTCTATTGGATTTTTTTAATTTTCTGCTGCAAATGTAAATAAACGTCGCTCTCTAACTAGAATCCGCATCAAAAAAGTTTTATTTTAAACTTAGTAAGAATTAAATCAACAATCTCATTCTAAGCGTAATTCCCATAATAAAATTAATCAAATTTTCGTTTAGAGTGTGCGAACTCAGTGCATTAAAACGACTGATTTGTCACGATGATTGGTAACAATCCAAACGAATCTTCAATATAGATTCTTATACATTGATGATTGGAATGGTTTTATTCGATGCCAGAAAGAAAATTAGATTAAATTACTAAAGAAGTATTTACAGTCGTGTGGTCTAAAGCACACTCGTATTTTTTAGTTATTTTTCTTCGCAAATATAAGCTTGTGCTTTTTCTCATTTTACATAATACTTGTGGCGTCTTGGCATGACATGACTCCATATAATATAGTCATTGAAAAACATTTCAAACTAATTTGTCTATTATTTATTGCACGTATTTTAAACAAACAAGTTTTTCTAAATTTTAAATCCTAACTTATTATAAGTTTTAATATCTATTATTAAATCGCAACACTTTTAGAAAATCTCTCCCCTTTGGAAGTTAATTTCAAGTGTACATTCTGTCGATGCGGCATTAGGTAGCTGCTAGGTGTAATCTGACTGCGGTAGGTAACTAAACAGTAATCACCTCAAAATAGGGGCCAATGCGATACGTAGCTCCCACACCGCTGTACACTGCTAACTATCTGACCTAATTCAGCTAATTATTCCCATCTTAAATATGTAACCGCTAACCGCTTCGTGGCGCACCAGTGTGCCTAGTTTCCCAGTTGCCCAGTTGCCCAGTGTGCATTAGGAACATTCCCCTACCCTACTTGTAGTAATAGTCAATAACGGTTTTTCTTATAATTTGCCAAAAAAACAATATCTCACGTTATTATTATTATTATTTGCCATGAAGATCGTGCGATTAAAAGAAAGTGGGGAAAAAGCGATAACCGTTTATCTTTAGCAACATTAAATAACTCTATCGGTAGTGTAGATTTATAAAACGCTATCATAATTTTGTTTTACTTCGCCTCCATTTCGCGTGACCGGCGATCACATCCTTCACAACCTCCCATCAATATATAAAGGATTCATAAAAAATCAATCTGATAAATTGAGATACTTCAATTCCCGCTACTATCCACTCGACATCGTAAAGAAGTGTAAAAAATATATTTATTCCGATGTGAAGGCAGTGATTCGCCTTTCGGCAAAACGGGCGAGTAAACAGCACACGGATTTATACTTTATGAGGAAAAACTGCCATAAAATATCTGAATAATCTGACCTATCAGCGCCGCCCTACCGGGCCTACACCGCTCGGAGCCAGGGCCATCCTCCGTCAGCCATGCTTCGTCTGCGTCAATAGGCGATACATACATACCTACCTAACTGGCACAATATCAATACATATAACAAACATGTTATGTCACGTCAGTGCAATCCATTTTCATCCAAGGATTAAGCCCTTCAAACGGGATGACCTATTTATCATCCATTTCACCTTTAGACGCTGAACAAAAATTCAGATATAAAACGAGGATTTTATTAAAACTTTTATCGTAAAGCGATAACCTACAAACTCGTTCCGTGAAAAAATCTTTTACAAACAAGAAAACATACGTTAAATATTGCAAAAAAAAATTGGAGACTTCCTCCCAAGTAGGTTATTACTTTCGTACGGTCGGTAAAATGAAATGTTGCCTCATTTTGCATCCCGTACAAACTTAAAATAACTTTCTAATGAACTCGTCTACATACATTAACTATTAATGCAAAATACGACTGAAAGATGGCTCACGGCAGTGTTATTCTTCCAAGATTTTTTCTCGACTTTTCGCATCCTTACCCCTGTCCTTACTTTTCAAATTCCAAAAAATTTCCCGAACCCTGAGTAAAAACTTCGAACCCTTAATACGAACAAATAGTTCTTTCTTTGAGATCGGTTCGTCCTTTTAGCGGCGTTCGCAACAATTTGTACGGCTATTTAAACAGTGAGTATGGGGTTGAACATGCCTTAGGCGACTCGGGTAAGACGGTGGCCTGACGTAAAACTTGATAAAAAATGCTAGCGAGGAAACTTTTAATATTGCCCATAATGCTAGTAGTCACCGCGCTGGTTGTGGAAGTACTACGAATGTTGTGAATATTATGATCGAATATTATCATTCCGAATTTACACAAACGAGAAATATATTATGAATCAAATGAAGGTGCCTATCCTGAATTATAAAAATTTCAAACTCGCAAAAGTCCTCAGCATTGCTCATTGTTATTTATAGTTTAGAGAAAAGTTTTGTGATTGTGAAGTCTAGTAATATGGATATACCTTGTTTTAAGGCTGAAATAGTAATAATATGAATAATTGAAAAAGTTTATTTTTTTGTAATTTAATTCACTGCAACGTTCCATATCTTGCTCCGGCTTCAGCGACTTCTTCTATCCTTCGCTTTCACGTCATATAGTCTCATTACACGCATTTCTTCGTCTACCCATTCTCTAATTCCAAACAATCTAAGTTTCTTCATTCATCACATTCGCCACATTTTACAACACATAAATATTTTTTGATTAATTTGATCGTGCTTTGTCTTTCTCGGGCGTCCCCCACATCATTTATCATTCACTTCCGCGTCACACGTTCTCCGTACATTCCTTTCTTCGTTCATTACATAAACATCATTCTACAAAACATAAGTATTTGATTGTCTTAATTCATACCAAGTTTTCCTCAGGCGTCCCCTACTTCTTCCACCATTTAATTCCATATCATGCATTCACTTTATACCTCTTTCTTCGTTCGTCACGTACGCCTTATTTTTCCACAAACATTATTAGATTCATCTCTTCCTCGGGTGTCCTCGACTTTTTCTATCATTTACTTAATGTTAATTGAAATCTACAGTATTATTACTGTTAAATAAAACTACATTCTATCCACTTTAATTCTTCTTGCGTTCCCTTCCACTTCCGCGTCCCCCTTTCCCGCGACCCTACCTACCCCGTTTCCCTTCCCCTCCTGCTTTCCCTTCCATCAGTGTGGAAGTTAATTCTCCCTTCCCTAATCCTTCCTCCCACGAACCCCCCTTCCTTCGGTGCCCTTCCCAATCTTCTCCCCTCCCCCTCTCTTTCCCTGCTTGCAGGTAATTTATATGAAATATACACATTTTAAACAACTCGCGCGCCACTTTGTAATTTTTTTAAATATACATTCATAACACCAGAGCTCATAATTATTTATATATTAAGTATATAAACATTCACGATTGTGCGCATAACTATTTATATACATATTTTAATTATGTACCTATCTAATATGTTCTTCTTATGTAATCTCATTTAATTTCTTATTTTCTTTTAGCATTTTTATTTTAATTTGTGTTATAGTTTATGTAATATGGCAGTCCTGGATTTCACTGACCTCTGAGTCCTGCTGGAATAAAAAAAATAAAAAAAAATACATCTCACCAAAGTTTCATAGCGATCGGATGAACGGTATAGGAAATAATTTCATAACTCCAGAGCTCACCACGTACAGAAAGCATCGCCGGTATGCGCAAGAAAAGTCACCAAAGTTTCATCGCAACCTGTGGAAGGCTTTAAAATAAGGATAAAGATAATGTTATGCTTTAGGATAAGGATAAGAATACGCACTGGGGACAAACAAAGACGCAATCATTTTTATATATTAAGATTAGTACCTACTTGAGAGTGGTTCTGTGAATAGTAGACCTCGCGTAATGTTGATTATTCTGAGTTGACAGCTCGTGATGCTCATGCAAACTCTGGTGGAATAAAATGTACTGTCCAATACGGCTACTATCTTGACAGGATTGACCGGATACGGAATATGGAAATAAATGTATCGACACACGAAATGCAAAGCGGCCAAGCCAAAACTAGAATCCGCTACGCTCAGTCAATTATAGCCAAGTATTAATAGAAAATAAATGAAATATCAGGATTACGGTTACGGAGTCTAAAGTTAAGGTAAGTTAGATTAACTCCTTAGTGTTAATCAATACGCACAGTCCTTAGCTCCACTCTAGCATTTCATTGATAGGGAGCTGTGATTGTTCCTAGAACCGTATTTTTAACAATTTGCATGTTTTAAAAAAAAAGAGTGTGTTTTAGACCACACGACTGAAGTAAAACTTCTTTAGCTCCATCTTTATGTATGTAAATATATAAATTTATGTTTATATATAATATGTGCATGTATACATATAATAATTTTCTACAAATATTTATTTATTTAAATTTATTATCGTTCGCCTCGCCCGATAGCACTCGTAAGGATCTCGTCAAGTCAAGTCAAGTCAAGCGGGTGTAAAGAAGTTTTACTTAAAAAATATATACTGATACTGATATATCTAAAAAACTTATTGCTATGTTATAATACTACAAACCACAAATATTTTCCTCCTCTGTAAGTAAAACTTCTCTACGCACGCTTGACTTGGGGAGTAAGCTGACGAATGCGTGACGAGAGCGTTATGAAAAATGTGATCGGCGAGGCGAACGATAATAAATCTAAATAAATATTAGCCGAAAATTAATACAAGTATATGTATATACATGTACATCTTATACATATATATGTATATTCTATATATACACATGTGTGGTCTAAAGCACACTCATTTTTTTTTTGCAATTGTGCAATTTTTTTTGATTTCTTATACAATTACAAATGTTAAGAGGGTATTACCATAGAATACCGGAAATTAGTCATTTTTTAAATCAAATTCTAGACGTATTGACTCTTTTTTACAAAAAAACATAAATTGATTTTGAAAGATTGTTATTTTATCTGGTACACGCAGTTTAAAAATTTTGGAAAACTATGTTTATTTATAATGTACTAAGGTTATACCAATGGTCGTTGGCAGATTTATTCAATTGCCAGTTTCTTTGTCAGCAAATAATTAGCAATAAATTAACGATTTTTTAACACTAGGTACTTTTATTTTGACAAAAGCCAGATTTTGAAATATGTATATAAGTATATTAATACATAAAAAATTAATATATTTTTTATTATAGTTTTGTTGGTGACAATACTCAATAATCCCAATACAAAATTACTGTAAACATTTCAATTACTAGAATTTAACGAATGCAAATAAAACTATGTATGTATGAATAGATGTACTTGGTGTTATTTTTTTAGATATATTTCGATATTATTTCAGAGTACGTATTTTGTTCATAATCTGTTTCTCTCCTGTGTATCATTGTAAACTTATGTACCACTTGATATAAAAACCTTTTAAGGCGTTTAAATAAAAGAAGTAAATAAATTACAAATCTTTTTTTTTGATCTCCTGTAAAATTACATTTTTTGCAGTTGCGTCGTTGTTCTTCCGGATAGGCAATATGTATTTATTAAAAATAAAACTGATGATAATTACCAAAATGGCAGGTGTGTTTCGGAGGAGAAATACTAAATATTCTACGGTCGCCTGTAGAATATCATCAAGCGCGCCATCACTTTTAAATTTATGTAGGACAAAGTTCACCATATTTCTGTGATAATTTGATGCATTTTCTGCTCGTTGTTTACAGTGACAGCATTCGCCTAAGAACCGGCCAGAACTTCATTATTAGTTTTACGGCTCCATTTTCCGTCGCTGGCTCGCGCCGGTTCCGCCTCTCAAAGAAACTTTACCGGCGACGACCCATCGAAATGATATTTCTCCCTTTAGTACGCGTGCAAGAACTTTAATTCTTTATCTTTATTTTTTTATTGAAATCGTCCCATTGGGTAGATTATTTTTCATGGAAAGATAATAATTTATCTATCGTTCAATGTAGAATCAAACGAACCGTGATGGTCAATGAAAGTTACAATTCACGGTATTTGAGCGACATACGAACACTATTCGTAAAACAGTTATGAACAGTGATGCGTTGGGTAAACATACTTTCGAGACCTGTTCACGAGAGACTGATATAGGCAATGAGTGTAGACGACTGGCAGGCAATTCAGTTAATGGAGGGCTGAATGCAATCGTCACTAATAATACGATGTCAAAGGAATCGGGGCTCGCAGTACACAATAGCGTTCTGATTTCAAGTATGCTTTAATATTAATCATGAATGGAATCCCTAGAAAATTTACGAATTTAGAAGCGGTGCAGCAGAAATGATATATCTCGTATATATAGATCAACATTTTAAATGGAAAAAACAAATATGTGAATTTGTTAAAAGAATTAGAAAATGTATTTATATATTATTTATAGGATTAATAAATATTCTTAGATTAGAAAACTTAAAAAGAGTGTACTATGCAATTTTTCAATCTATATTGCAATATGGTATTATTGGTTGGGGAGGAACTTATAATAATATTTTAAATCGACTCAAAATTGTTCAAAGATTGATAATTAAAGTAATATTGAAAAAACCATCGAAATTTTCTACTGAAATTCTCTTTTCAATATTAAATGTACCTACAATAGACAAAACATATAAAAAATATTCAATACTACAAATTTACAAAGAAGTACGGTTAAATAGCTTACCATTCCATTCATCAGCAGGATATCAGAATACTATCAAAATACCTAAATTTAATACAAAGCACACACAAAATACTTATCTCTATCTAGGTATAAAATATAATATTATAACAATCTACGATTATATTGAAAGTTATCGAAAATATTCAGGAATTTCAGCAAAAATTAAAAAAAATATATAATAGGTATAAAATATTATATTATAACCAACTACGATTATATTGAAAGTTATCGAAAATATTCAGGAATTTCAGCAAAAATTAAAAAAATACCTAAAACTACCATAACAGTCCATATCTCACTATTATTATTATTTCTTTCAAACACTTTATAATAAATCTTGCATTTTCTTAATTATCCCTTGTTTTCTGCCATATTGTATTATTTACTTTCACACATGATATTACATAATTGAACTAAAATTCCCTCACCAAACACAAGAGCATCGTCTCTTTATGGTGAGGAAAAGCTATTCTTATCTACTATTTTACCACTGTATAAAATGTAAAAATTGTGTATTTATTTTTTAAAAAAACCTTTAAATATTAAATAAAAAAATAAATATTTCAATGAAAAACCAACTTAGACCTAGTTGAATGATGCAATTGCTTAACGCGAGAGTGACACTTACTTTGCTATGAATAAAAAATGTTAGAGTCGGATGATTTCAAGAGTCGTCAAAACAGAATACATTGTTTGAATTTAAACAAAGCAGTGTATTGCAGGTTATAATTGTATTGATTTCCATCTTCGTTAGTGTTGAAACGGAGAGAAACATTGAAAACTGGATTTTCTTACAATGTTGCTGAGCTGCTGGCGATAAGCTTTTCGAAATGATCGGAACAAGTCGAGCCTTGCGTCGAAAACAAATTGAGGGGAAGAAGTGGATCGATCTAAAAAATATCCGATTGAGGAACCTTAGACAATGGACCGGGCTCTGTTCCGCGCCAAGGACCGCACGGGGAGCCAGGGGTAATCAATCGTGGTGTTCGACGCCTGCTGTTGGGCAGGAAACCAGCGCAAGAAAAGGGAAGCTAGAAATGACAATGAGTCCATTGGGGAAAGCTACAGGTGTATTTTGGTGTAATAAAAAGTATTTTTACCAATTAAATTTTACATTTTTCACTATAAAGCATTGCAAATTCAAGGAAATATAAAATTGGTTAAATGATTATAGGTAGGTATCAAAATCTAAAAGTATAGGTGATAGCGAAACTATATTTTTGGGCTCTCATGATCAAATGTGAAATGAATATGTATTAAATGTAAAACAAATTGCAAACCAAATTTTTGACATGTCATGAATGATTTTCTTTATTTAAATGAAACAAATAACTTTGTCTACACCACTATATAATCATAATTATCGACATGTTTCTAAACTAAAAAGGATAGTAAGAACTTATAATATTCTTATTATCCTGACAAAGAAACCATCGGTTTCGAAACATGTCGATAATTATGATTATATGGTCTACACGAAGTTCTTTGTTTCATTTAATTAAAAATGACTCCAGAAAGTGATTTTGCGAAGTTTGAAGAGAGATTTTTTTTTATAATATAACTCATTATATAATTCTATTTGATTTTATTTTATATCCTGCCTTATTAAGATATTTCAAAGTATCGCCTGAAAAAGATGTCGTCTATAAAGTAATGTTTTTGCAACTTGCCATGAGCGATTTATTGTATTATGTAATTACTTTTATAACCTTTAAATTTAGTTTTAATGAAAGTAACGTCGAAAGGAGGAAATATTTAATTGGTTTTATTTTGGTTATATTACTAAAATTAAAATTAAATTAAACTTCGCACGTTAAATTTGTATTCTAATCTTCTCGTCTTCTTCTGTAGCCATATCCTATCTTTACACTTCAAATAGCAGCCCAGAACATTACAGTGGAACTGCACTGGTAGCAGTCAGTTTATTTTAGAATTTACCAGAATATTCCTTGTAATACTCAAAATAAAGTCAATAGAGAGATCCTTTTGTAAACTTCCAAGATTAAGTTCATGTAAATATTCGTGTAGCGATTCCGAGCAAGTTTGGCCTTGATTCCGATAAAGAAGTTGCACAACCATGAATAATTTAATTCACTTTATTTCGCAATAATATGCATGCACTCTGAATAATGTGTACCTTTTCTATTGAGCTATACCAATAAGAACGGAGTATAGATTTCTTATTGAGGATGCATCGAAGACTCACAATCTGCATACTAAAAATGTGACAAAGTAAAGCCCAGATTCTGTTGTTCTGCAAAGTGAATCTACATTTTAAATCGAAGCGAATAACAAATTATTGTGATTTTAAAATCTCTGTGCAACCTCGAAAAGAAAATAATCTTCTTTTTTAATGTCCCTAAGAAAGTATATCGAAAATACAAAAATAGGAATGCTGAGATAAATTACATTTCAATAAAATAAGATTTCGGTTGTAGACAAATCACCTTTACATTGTACTAACATTTTACAATCCAGCTTTATTCTAGCTACAACAGTGTTTTTTCTTATTAAATATTTAAGTCCTTGCCCGGAATAATGTTGTATCCAAGAATACTCTTTTTGAGAAAGATTGTAAAAATGAAAACAGTTATATTTTATTATGTTTTATATTTAAAATACGATAAACATTCAATTCTTAATACTTATTGAAAATAAGTAAAGAAAAGCAATAAAATTCGATAGTTTTGTTGGATACGACATCCGGGAAAGGGCTTATTTGCAAAAATGGAACGAACGCGACGTTTAAAAGGTATTTTAAAAACTTCTAAAAATAATATTATATTGGTAGGATAATTTAATAGAAGTAGCATCTCGGTTACCTTGCCAAAATTGTACTAAAATCTTTAAACCAATCCCTAATTATCATTACAGAAAACTACATTATCCTTACATTTATTAAGTAGTTATTTCTTAACAATAAAGCATTCCTCAATTAGAAATCCGTAAATATGTTTGTTTGAGGAGATCACTTCATAAAATATTTATTGCGAAAAATTTGCTGAAAGCCGAGAGTTTCGGGATCTCGAGCCAAACTAATAATTCGACAACATAAAGCAAAGTTCTCAAGTTCCAAAAGCAGTTTGAACGTGGCTAGAATATTTAAATTTCTGTTTTATTTTATTAAATAGATAGTATTTTTTCGATTTATAATATTCTACATGAACAGTATTTGTTGGGTGCAATGTGTGCAATATATATTCATTCCTAATGTCTTCTGATGCTTGTGCTTGGAAAACAGTGCTAATTAATAATTTTTAAAACTTTTTGTTGGAAACGAACGAAATAAATAATAAAAAACGAGTGTGCTTTAGACCACACGACTAAAGTAAAACTTCTAAAGAGAAATAAAATGTTCGCGCGCACTGCTCTCTCTTGCTCCTACAGTATTTATAAAATTGTTCAAGAACGAAATGAAATTACTGGTCCGGGTTTAGTTTTTCCCATAGGAAAAACTAAACCCTTTCATACACTTTTCCATATAAATGATCATCTAGTAAATCCACGTTACGCAAGTGTATTAAACAAGTATAATTAATACAAAACAATACAAGAACAACGTGTTAATCTACCAAACTATTAAATGGGAATATAATTCACCGACTCCAGATATTTTCATATCAGAGGGTTCGGCTTGGTGGAATTCCTAATCTTATTTTACTATTTACTTTCTAATTACTATTAATAATATTCATGCACTGGCTATGAGAGGAAGAGAGAAAGAAAATGTGCGCGCGATCTGCTCTCTTTTGCTCCTACAGTGTGATATGGCTTTCGCCAGCTTACCCCTCAAGTCAAGCGTGCGTAAAGATGTTTTACTTCAAAAATCGATCCGCAATAAAAAAAAGTTTTATTATTACCACAGAAGTACATCTATTATCAATCTCTCAGGCCGGCTAGTAGCCAATTTCAGAATACGTTTGTTGCGTGAGTTCCACCAAAAATTTACACCTGTATTTTTGCTTATTAGAGCATTATGGAGAACAGCATTAAGAAAAATCATATACTTTTCTTTTTCTTTTAAGAAAAACCGAATAGGTCACATTTTAATAATACATTAATAAGGCACCTTGCTTAACTCGTTCTGTACTCTATAGTATTTAAATAAGTTTTTATAATCGTAGCCTTACAGATCAATTACCATGTATCCTTCAAGATGTTACCGAATTTAACTATTGCGTATTAATAGGGTAGTCCATTAAAATAAACAATTATAAATTAAATTCATACTTTGTTAACATTTTCAGAAACACGGGTAATTTTTTAATTTTTTTTTTATTATTATTAACTTAAGAATGGTACATAATAATTCATATTGGTCTTCCATTAAAAGCATTTGCTTGTGGATGGAAGAAGAGTTTACATTTCATATATGTTCAATTAATACAATCGCGTGTTTCACATACTCGTATGTACAGTTAATACAGTAACTAAAATATATAAACATCTATTTATTCATTAAGAAGAAAAACAAGTATAATTATTATAAGTGAGACTTTCATGTGTAAATAGAGGAAGCAGTCTTACTGTTGGTGGTTTCTTTAAAATATTTTTTGATATAGTTCAACAGTTGCACTTTGTTATTAGTGTTTCTGATTTCTATTGGTGGTTTATTAAAGAAGTATTTACCTTGGTGTGTATAATGGTGTTGGGCAAAAGAAGTGTTTAGTTTGGGGCATACAAATACATGTTTAAGTCTAGTATGATTTTCAGTTATGAATGGGTATTTATCTTCTAATTACTTCTGATATCGACGCCAAGTTGGCTTTAATCAAAATACCGTTGAGATAGTTCAACAATTTTTGGATAACAAACACTTTAGATATGAAAGGGATCAATTAATATTATTTATTGTTTATTTTTTCTTTCGCCATCCTTTTAAGTACCTATGGTTTTTCAATGCACAGTAAATTAAATTATCGGTTGTGAAATTATATATTCACAGTAAAAATCCATGGCCTATATATATAGACGTAGGGGTAGTATTTTTTAAGGAAGTGTAATTTCGTTCGAATTCCTCATGTTTTTTTAATTATAGATTTGTATTATTTCATGGCATATGGTCCGGCACGTTCGGCTCCTGGGCTGCATTGAATGATGAATTTTTGGGATATTTTTTTACCATCGATTGCTCATAATTAGTCTCATATTGTCTGAAATAATAGAGGCGTTCGCTCAGAGTATACATTACTCTCGTTATTTAACAGGGTTATATTTTGTTTCTACAAAATATGTTTCAAACTTGTAACGGATCGGTGAGTATCATTTATTGGTTTGATTTGGTCGAATTTTACTACCTCAATGAGAAAAACGTTGACATCGTTTTTGAAGTAAATACTTCTTTACGCACGCTTGACTTGAGGGGTAAACTGGCGAATGTGTAACGAAAAGCGAAATGCGTTGCGAGGCGAACGGGCTCACTGTAGAAGCAAGAGAGAGCAGTTCGCGCGCACTTTTTCTTTCTCTCTTCCTCTCATAGCCAGTGCATGAAATATTTCAGTAAGTATTTTGAAATACCAGTGACGCACCAAACCCGGGGGGAGCGGACGTCAATGCGCACGGCTTGATCGGGCTAGGCGAATGATAATAAATTTAAATAAATATTTGTAGTCTAACAACTTTGTTATTAAGTATTTTTAAACTTTCTACTGTATTAACCAGTCTCGGGATTTTTATTTCTATAATTCATTTTTATTTCTATAATTCATCTATACCTTTCCCCCTTTGTTCAGAATATTTTGATATCAAAGTACATTCATCTTCTTCATCAGAATCACATTGTATTTGATTCATAAATTCTCCGCTAAATATCGTAATGCTAATCATTTTCAGTTTTTACAAGGTTTATCGGGCAAACTACGTACAGAGAGATATACATCATTTACATAATTAACTGCGCCTGGTTTCATGTAGAAAACACGCTGCAAGAACAAAGGATGCTGGGAGGATTAAAATCAGGAGGTGGGAATATAATCTTCTGCATAATTACAAAAACAAGCTTTGAACGTATGGCAGGCGAAAGGGTGGGTAGCAGGTACCCCACTTACTAACTTACTAATTTAACACAAGAACTTTGGGAGGCGGGAATGGGTATTGCCGTCCCCAAAACCATTTATTGAATAACCATCCCTACGTTTAGTGACTTAGTAGGAATGCCCATGGGGTTAGTTCACAGAATGGGTTCAGGGGGTGAGGTTTACGGTGAATGATCTGGATACATTGAACACCAGATTCCTACCCATCCCTCACAAAATTGCAACATTGTTAGATGGTGAAAAATAATATTATTCTATTGTAAAAAAAAAATTTCTGGGAGAAAAACATTGGAATTTCGAAAAAAGTTATTTATGCTTTTTACTTCTACCATCGTGTAGAATCATCTCCCGAAGTTTGTGTCCTTTAACCTCCGGACATTCTGTACATTAAAATTAAAACGAATCAAAAACGTTTTACAGTTTTGAAATGTTTTCAAAATTTAGAAAGTAGAGACAACAAATGTAGATACCTGAATTACATCTGACAAAATTAATTTTTATTGCTCCTACAAGCATTATTTTTGTTTGTGCAATGACGAAGAGAATAACTAGCAAATGAATCTGATACATTTGACCAGTTGGATCCTTATAATAATATTAGTCGGATAATTTGTATAGCGCCGTTTTTGTGAAAAAATCACCTCTAATGCGCGCTAATGGGTCCGTAATGCATTTACTTTAAGACGCCTACAGATGATTCCAAACAGCATTCATATAGAGTAAGTACTTACCATTCTTGATCAATGACATAAAGTTTCAGTGAGCTTAGGGGTGCTTAGTGGTTTGCAAGTCTCACTGTCGCCTTTCTATTATTATTCCCTTGCATCCCGATGGTCTGCAATACCATTTATTTTGTTATTCGTATACACCCCACCGCTCCCCCTAACCTGTGTTGTTCCGCCTTACCTTGTCATCTCATGGTCACCCTCGCCGAGTGTGACCATGTACCATACATTTACATGTACACTGTACACCAACTTGTAGTGTGAATATAACCATCTCATTTGACGATTATCCAATCTATGATCTGCACCATTTTAAATTTTATTGAAGTAAAACTTCTTTAGCCGCGATATGACGAGTAATTCGGATGTTTTTCGGACGAAAATAAAGTTTTCAAACAGAAATGTCGTTCGGATATCGGTATAATTACTGCCATCTGGGTTAGTTTTTATTTTCAAACGGTTCTCGCCTTCGCTAGAATATTTTTAATTTTTTGCGAAACTTTGACGAAAAATCAATAACGTATCTATATTTATATTTTTTTATTGCATTTCTCAATACAAGCGATACCTACATAGCTACACGACCGGCTTTTGAGTTTAGTTCTTATATTAATAAATACAATAAAAATTATAAATATAGATTCGCTCTTGATTTTTCATCCAAGTTTCGGAATATAATAAAAATATTCTAGCGAAGGCGAGAACTCTTTAAAAATAATAACAAACACGTGCCAGTAATTGTACCGTTTTAGTAATACCTGACACAACAATCAGATAAGTTTTACATCAACCGCGAGTAAAGGTTAGACGCACTCATATTTTTTTTATTTAAAAGTCCCCGTTAAACGTCCATCCTCGCCTTTTAAAACTATTATGACCGATCGCAAAATATAACGGTCATAATCTCGTGATTGTCAACTAATCACGATGCAATAAAAAGCTTAAACGGGGATAATGTTTTTAATGTTTAATATTAGACGGCCTCCGTGGTCGAGAGGTAAAGCTCTCCAATAACATTCCTAAGGCTGCGCGCGCAAATCCCGGTGTGCACAATTAAATGTAATTTATAATTTTTCACAATATACTCGTTTAAAAAAGCATATAGTATATTTGTGGCTCCTTTCAGAGAAGAAGATACTCTCAGTATTGCCACAGTATAAGACCACCATTAAGAATTGGAACATTGCTTGATCACCAGATCTGAATAACCAGGTACTTCCCCGCCTGCCTCCTCCCCCATTTTCTTCCCCACCAAACTAGTAAAATACCTTCAGCCTCACAAAATACCCCAATTGAAGATGCTATAGAGTCTCTGGCTCCAAACGGATGGGAGTAATTAGAAAACTTGTTTAAATTTATAAAAAAACGAGTGTGCTTTAGACCACACGATTGGAGTAAAACTTCTTTAGCTCCATCTATATGTATGTATAAATATATGTTTTTTTATGTATAATATATATATATGTTTACATTTTCTTTTTCTACAAATATTTATTTTAATTTATTATCGTTCGCCTCGCCCGATCACACTTTTCGTAACGGTCTCGTCAAGCGTACGTAAAGAAGTTTTACTTTTTAAAAAAATCGGTTCTCTTTGTGTATATATATAAAACGATGTTTGTCTAAGATAAACTCCGAAACCACTTAACCGATTTTAATGTAATTTGGCTTCATGTGTGTAATTTGGTCCAACTTAAAATTTAAAATGGGTTTTATCTCGATTATTGACCTAAATATTTATTATTAAATTAAATAAGTGTTTGTTATACGACAATGATTTGAAATTATTTGTAAGTTCCATAAGTTTCTGACTGATGGCGGTGTGCGTTAATTTATTGATACAACACTTGCTTATCTAGTTTAGGTAACCATCTAGTAGATGGTGTTGTGTTTCGTTACCTACAGATATATATCCGAGATAACTAGTTTATTATAAATTCGTCAAAAATTCAAGGTCTCTTTTCTAGTGACGCGTCAATAGAATTAGCCTTGGCGTAAGTACATAAAAAATGATAAAAAATTCACAAATTTGATCAAAAGATGCGCTTAATGATTTTCATTTTGGCGGTAAAAAAATTCATCAAGTACCCAAAGTATATTTTATTTAAGTGGTTTATGTAGATAATATTATATCTTGCACCAAGTTTCGGTGTACTTGAGAATGCTTAGTGGTTAACATTTGTCAGTGTCGCTATTCTATGCTATTGTACCGGCTACCATTTATTTTGTTACCCGTCGACGCCCCATTGCCCCCCTAACCTGTGTTGTTCACCTCACCTGGTCACCTCGTGTGGCTGGTGGCCCTCCCGGCGGCGGTGGACGGTCTAATTCTCCGGGCGGCGCGTGTTTTTAGCGAGCCCGCTACACATCCCACACTCTACACTTACATGGCTCCTAAAACATCAACACAGAAATGAGCTGAAAAGGGTTGCGGTGGGTTGTCATAAAATAATCATATTTGATTAGTCAAAATATTATGCTTGCAAATTTTTTATGCCTTTTTATACTTACCATGTGTTTTGAGTCTTTTTTCGGCATATTTGTAAATTTTTGGTCTCTGTTCTTTAATATTTATTATTTTTGAGTCGTCTAATTTTCAAAGGTGAAGAAATGTATTTATTTATTTATTTATTTGAGACACAAACAGGATATTTATAAAACATTCATGTTGGTAATATAAAACAAAATTAAATACAAATATAAATATCCCTAGACTAATGTGTCTGCAGTAATCATATTTTAATATACTCATAAGCAAACACAAAGAAAAACAATGCCAGTATTTTTAAACTTAACTCTAAAAAACTTAATTATAATAATAAAAAATCGAACAAAAAGAAAATGTTTAGAAAAAATAATAAAACAACAAACAATCTTTTAAACAACAAACTCTAAAAAACTTAATTATAATAATAAAAAATCTAACAAAAGGAAAATGTTTATGAAAAAATAATAAAACAACAAACAGTTGTAAAATAACAAATCAACAAACAAAATTTTTTTTTTTTTTTTTAGGTGCACAAATTGTGGAGATACTTCTTGAAACAAGTTATATTATTTACAAAAATATCTATGAAAATGTGTGATTTGGCAAGATCATTGTATGATCTAGACATTCTAGAAATAGGATTAAAATATCCAGTATTATTGGTAAAAATTTCGGTCCAAAATATGTTAAGGTTTCTGGTAGATTTGGGCCTGGCGTATAACTTGATTTGATTGATTAAGTTACTATCTACCCGATAATTTACAATTTTATAAAGCATTAAGAGGTCATTTATGTTACGTCTTTTAACTAGACTCTCTAATTTGAAATATGTTAGTCTTTGTTCGTATCCATCTAGAAAATGGTACACACCTGATCGATAAGACAAGATCCGTGTAAATTTTCTTTGGACAGATTCAAGTCTAGATACCTGTGTAATATAATGTGGATTCCAGACTGTTGACCCGTATTCAAGAACACTACGGATTAACGAATTGAATAGAATTATTAGGCTATTAGAATTCTTGAATAATTTGGTTGATCTTATAATGAAACCAAGTAATTTATTTGATTTACTCACAATGTATTCAATGTGTTGGTTGAACGTTAGTTTGTTGTCGAATATAATTCCTAAATCTTTAATCGAATCAACTGTTTCCAGATTGTGACCACATATGGTATATGAATATACAGTTCTATTGGTGTTCTTGGTGAAATTTATAACTTTGCATTTTGCTATATTTAGTTCCATTTCATTGTCAACACACCAGGTAGATATTGTGTTAAGGTCTTTTTGTAAGAGTTCACAATCTTCCATAGAATTAATTGCTTTATATAATTTGAGGTCGTCAGCATACAGAGAAAAATTACAACGAAGTTTAAATGTAAGATCGTTAATAAAGATTAAGAAAAGCAAGGGTCCAAGGTGTGATCCTTGTGGTACGCCCGATGTAACTGAGATTGGGGAAGAGTTAAAACCGTTAACAGTAACTAATTGACTTCTATGTGATAAATATGATTCTAACCAACGAAGCAGATTTCCGTGTATGCCGCTTTCATCTTAAAATTAACAACTCATTCCAGTTCTGCCATCCGAAGGAACTTGAATCGCAGTCAACAAAAAATATGTTTATTTTAAGCTTAAGGACTATTTTTGAAGTAAATACTTCTTTACGCACTTGAGGGGTAAACTGGCGATAGTGTAACGAAAATTGAAATGCGAACCGGCTCACTGAAGAAGCAAGAGAGAGCAGTGCGCCTGTACATTTTCTTTCTCTCTTCCTCTCATAGCCAGTGCATAAAATATTTCAGTCAGTATTTTGAAATACCAGTGACGCGCCAAACGCGGCGGGGAGCGGACGTCGATGTGCACGGCTTGATCGTTGATCGGGCGAGGCGACTGATAATAAATTTGAATAAATATTTGTTGAAAATTTATATGTGTAAGATATACATGTATATATTTTATAAACATGTCTATATTTTTGTCCATATTTTTTTTTTTTTTAATGTTTCTTTATTCTTTGAATAGTAAATATATAACAATTGTGGAATTTATGGCTGCCATACTAGGCACATGCCCGTGTTATGGTGGCCGATATATATATATATATAAACATATATATAGACATACATATAGATGGAGCTAAAGAAGTATTAACTTCAGTCGTGTTGTCTAAAGCACAATCGTATTTTTAAATCGTACCGAAATCGCCTCTAGTTAACGAAAGTATTCAATAAGGTTAAGGACAATTCCATATCCTTAAGTAGAACCGGAATCGCCCCTCTTATGAACCAGGCTATTTCACTCCTCACGCCCAGCGCTGCATGGAGAGCCACCGACGATCTGACGACTGTGATATTTAGTCAGTCCAATGAGTAAGTGATCTTTCTCTGTGACTATGAGAGATTTCTCGTTCAAGTTCTCAGTATGCGTACAACACGTCCAAAGTATCTTAGTATACGTCATAGGCAGAAGGTTTATAGACTTATGGTGTGACTATAGCAACGTAGGGCTGAAGTAAATGGGTAGGTGAAGAAAGGAAAGGTTGGGAAGTAGATAAATGACTATAAATCTGGTCACTGAACACTACTACCATTTCCATAAGAATTTATTGATTACCGATCTAAAAATGCCGTAAATGCTATTTTATTCACTCACTGGTGGTTTCACCTGTTCACCTCTTCCGAGTATTGTTTTTAAATTTTAACCAATACCGGTTCTCTAAATCAAAATATGGGTATGTGCTAAATTAGAAGATTTTAATTATTTATGTGCAATTCTATTTCGTAGACCGGATACCGAATTAATCGAGAAATTACTTAAAATTTAAGAAAATAATTTGATACAAGTCGATATTTCCGTATTCTGATAAAAATTGTTGCGTTCAAAAATGGCCAACCTCCGATAGAAAAAAGGCTCTAACAGAAGGAGTGGAATACTGTATGTGACGCTCTTATATGACAGTAGTAACTGCAAGCAATTAAATACATTCTCTTAAACTTTACCTAATTTTTTATGACAATATCTAACTATATATATATTTTTCGAACTATTGGCCAATGGGGTATTTTCATAAACTATGAATACCATTTATGGATATATGGAACAGTAAAAGCTTATTTTTCTAAAGATGTAAAATAACGTTTTGGGCTGATAATTTACAACTAAAGATGTAAAATAACGTTTTGGGCTGATAATTTACAACTAAAGGCTCCGTCAAATAGGAGGCGTACTTACGCGCGTCAAGGCGTTGAAACGTCCCGGACGTATAACGCTACGTTGTGTTGTACTGAACATGCCTACATCGGTCAAACAGAGCGAGCGTGTGGCAATACGCGGTACTCTGCCGCCGCGGCAGAACGCCACGTTGTATTTTTGTTACAAAATTTCCTTTGACGCCGGGAGTTCTTGCTTGACTGTGGTAAAAATGGTTGCCGAAAAGATAATTGAATGTATCCGAAAACACCCTTGTTTGTATGACACGAGGAACAGTGCATTTTTGGTGCATTTGCTTATTTGGTGTTGCAGAAGGAAATGCAATTCTTCGAAGCACTCTCGTGACATACGTAGATAAGTATTGAAAGAAGCGATCTTCATGTGATGAAAGCTCCCGGAATAAACGATGATATTCTCCAAATTCTTTCCTCTTCTTATTAATATCATGCACCCATATTCTATTTCTACGGGAACGTGAAATAGAATATGGGTGCATGATATGAATCTGAATCGCTGGACATCGTGGCCAAGACCGACTGACAGTGACTGACGCCGAACGCTCTGGCTTGCGCGTCGAAGCCGTTCAAATAGAAAGTACGCGACGTTACGCTGTCGCCTCGACGCGCGGTAAGTACGCCTTCTGTTTTACAGAGCCTTAAAGATGTAAAATAACGTTTTGGGCTGATAATTTACAACTAAAGATGTAAAATAACGTTTTGGGCTGATTTAAAGTTGGTTAATCTTCAAATAGATTCCTGACCAAAATCTATTAAAAAATCATTGTGGCGTAGCCTATTGACCGATAATTTTAATATAACAAACATAAAAATATCTGCTTTATAGATTAGATGTACATACCTACTAATTATAAAACTTCCTGCAATATTTACTACGTAACTTATTACGTGGTTTCCTTATTTCTTTATTTTCTTATCACCCTTCCGCCCACCTAGCCTCGGCAAGGTACGATCTAGTAATATAATATCTATAGTCGGGTTTTCTCATTGAAGAATAATTTGATACCTTTGTTTGCATGATTACAAAGGAGTTACATGCACTAAGTGCTACCTGCGCTTCTTCGCCTGCGCATAAAAACTCTTTTAAGAAAAATTCAATACGATCTCAATTGATAGGCTACACTAATGGCCACCAGTTTCTTTCGGTGCTTCTAATTCTAAATCAAACATCTTAAGTGCCTATTGAGCTCTAAACTCTTCATCAACCCCGTCACATGCGGGCATCTAACTTTAATAAATGCATGCACCACCATAAGAGGGTTTTACCAGAGAATACCGGAAATTAATCCTTTTTAAATCAAATTCTAGATGTATTGACTATTTTTTACAAAAAACAAATATTGATTTTGAAAGATTGTTATTTTATCTGGTACATGCAGTTTTAAAATTTAGAAAAACTAAGTTTATTTTTAATATACTAAGGTTATACCGCAGATTTATTCAATTTTTAAACTATAAATTCTATTAAACAACACAAACTTCAAATTATATAATCATACAACAAAATAAATCAATACATAATATAGTAAACACAGTTTTCATAATTTTAATTTTAAATAAATTAAAATCATTAAAAAATAAATCCGATAACGGGTTTTGTGACAAAAATACCTCAGTTTTTCTATTTATTTAAGGTCTTACAAACTAAAATAATTAAAATATTTTTTTCCACACTTATTTTGATTAAACATTATTAAATAATCATAAATACTTATGATCAAAAAATACTTACAAGAAGTCCAAGATATTTAATAATTTATCATCATGCGTTTTGAGCATTTTTATTGCTTACTTTTTTTTTTATCATTAAAGGTTTGTCAACAGTGATTTATATCAAATCTCTCACAAAAACAAATACAATAAGCATGGTTGATATTATCACTAATTAAAGACAAACACAGCATTGGTAACATAACTTATCTTAACGAATATTTAGTAAGTTTTTGTAAGTTTTGAATGAAATAAATCGATATTAAATTCTTATTTAATAAAATTGATACGAGGAATAATCGATCTTTCTCATTTGAACCTCCCTGTACAGTTGCAAGCATTTTTAGACTTTTATTCTCAGCCGCTAGTCAGTCGCTCTTAATGAGGAGATAATCCAAAAGAAATGTGTTGAGAATGTGAGCTGTATATGTGTACCCATTTTTATTTTATTTTATGTTTTTCAAACATTGTCTGGTGTACTCAAAGTGGTTTCCCTTTACCTGGTGAAGTTTGAAAAAACTTTTTCAAACATGGAATTTTAAAATATTAATTTCAATTGTCATCTTGGACATAGATATTGAAAAGCCTTATGTCAAATGGTTCAATGCAATTGTCTTCCAATCGCTATTACTCTCGCGTCTGTGGATTATCTCTTTCGTTGTACCACAACAAAGGCTTGTCCTAGTGAGGTAGAAAATTGGATTGTAAACTTTAATCTAACATGTGAAGAAACAATAAATAAATAAATATGTAAACATAACGTACAGCTTTTCATTATTACTACATAATATAGTGTTTCAAAGTAACCACGGATCCTCGGTTCCTAAACCTTTACTTTGGAGGAACTAAGGATCGCCAGGCCGACGGTAAATACATGTTGTACTCCAGCGGATAGGTTTGAAAATACACAAAAGTTTTTTAATTAAGAAATTCACGACGCTTTTGCCGAAGAGGGCCGCGTCTCAATGTGGTTCACTGCCCCCGCACTCCTTTGGTGGCTGTCTGCTGTTGTCTTTGTTATTTCTTCGGCGAATAGGCTCCCTTTGTTTTATTAACATTCGAAGGTACTTACTTCAAATGTTCTTAGCGGTGGATACTTTCATTCTAATTATTCTCTAATTTGAAATTCACCGAAATTATTTGTCGGCAAGTTGTTGCGAAAGGGCGGTTATATGTTATGCATGTGAGTATATAAATCTGAAATATATATGTATATATATGAATATATATTATATTTATAATTTTTTTTTATACGCGAATGTACACTTTATTATATATTAGAGGATTGGCCGAAGCCTAAAGTTTTTAAGTTACTATAGATATTATTATTTTTCAAAGAGTAGTGTCCAAAATTAAGAGAATGTATGTACTGGGCTATCGTTGAAAAAAAAATTCAAAAAAGTGTAATCTCAATTAGTGCTTATTTTATAAAAAAATGTTGTCGCCAGGTATATATGACATTTCGACACTTCCAGATTAATGAAAAAAAAATTGCGTTCTTCAGATGCACGGATACGTCCCAACACACTTTTTATCGGTGTAGGTATCTTTTTAGTGGAAGCAATCACGTAATTCATAATATTATATAATAAACTAACTAACTAACTAACTAACCATCACGCCGTTTCCCCGCAGGGGTAGGCAGAGGGGACGGACCGCCAAACACCTCGGTCTTGGCACACACTCTTTGCCTCATTCACGTTCATACATCGGCTCATACATTCTCTTCTATTTTTCTGACTCATATATAATAAACATAATAAATTTTCGCATTTATAAATTTAGGCAAATGTTTAATTAAAACAGAGAGCTAATTATAGTCGAGACCACAGTGTTCTGTCATTGAATGCTCTACGACTGCAATTTGAGTATTTTACAGCTTCCTTGGAGCAAACAAAAACAGCACAATTAATAAATTCAGACAAATATTAAATTAAAATGGACAATAAAAGAATTATCACATTGTTCTGTCATTGAATGCTTTACGGCTGCAAATTGGGCATTTTAAAGCTACCCCGAAAACAGCAGAATTAAAAACTTCAGATGAATAAAGGGCCAGTAGTACCCGCCCAAAAAGAATGAGAAGGAGAGATTGGACAATACAATAGTTAGATCGAGCGTGCTAATATTAATAACGTAAAAGCGAAAATTTGGGAAAAGTTTAATAACACACGACTCGTTTACAATAGAGCAAAAGTCTGTCTTCAATACCTTAAGTAATATGTAAAGAAACACTGTGAATTTTTTCATACGTATAACTTGTAAAATAACAGTAACAAACGTGTAAATAATATGTTTTGGAACATGCTTTGCGATTTTTTTCTATCCAGGTTTAGGTTTATGTAATTAACGTTTCGGCTCTACAAATCGTCAGATATTATCTTTAAAAAAAACATATGAGTGTGCTTTTGACCACAAGACTGAAGTAAATACTTGTTTAGTAATCTAATCTAATTTTCTTTCATAAAAACATTCCAATCATCAGTGTATAAGAATCTATATTGAAGATTCGTTTGGATTGTTACCTATCATTGTGACAAATCAGTCGTTTCAATGCACTGATTTCGCACACTCTAAACGAAAATTTTATTAGTTTTATTATGGGAAGTACGCTTAGAATGGGATTGTTGATTTAATTTTTACAAAGTTTAAAATAAAACTTTTTTATAATGTTAATTATTAATATTAATTCTCATAATGTTAATTATTCCGTCTTGACAACACGCAACGCTCATGCGCTCTAGCGGAATAAAGGGGTATTATTGTATACGGCTGCCTTCTTTACAGAATTAACCGGACACGGAACATACAAACAAATTTAGAGACAGTTGAAATGCGGGGTAGCCGAGTCAAAACAGTCAATTAAAAAAATGTGTCTATTTATTTCTGAAGTTTTAGAAAATACGTATATATACATAAAGCATACTTTATTTTCGAGGTCTCATGAAAAAATTAAGCAGATTTTAACCAGTAATAAAAAACGTTTTTTTTGCCTTCTTGGTCACATAAACAAATGCCGGCGATTTAAGAAAAAAAACCTTTTTCAAATTATAAAAGTGAAATAAAAAAAAATAAACCCTGAAATTTATTTAATTTATTAATACTGACCGGCTTCGCTTAACACAAGTATCATCAGGGATCAGGGTATAAAATTCAACTTATCAAAAAAATACAATGTGGAGCTTATATATACATATATGATATTTGAAAGAGACAAACCATAACACAAAATGGAGGAACAGTGAGAAAGCTTAATTTTAAAATCCTTCTTAGTAATAAAGAGAAAAATACAGATGATGCTTGTGTTAATCGAAACCGAACGGTATTAATGAATAAATTGAAATTCGTGGTTATAAACAAAGTTATTGTTTTATTTTATTGAATATATCAAACCACGAAGATTTCTTGAAAATTAAGTTTTTTTTTTAAATCAACCACATACAAATTTTAATACTTTATTTAAACCGCAGAGATGGGGTGCGAAAAACTTTTCCTCTACAAATTGTCCAATAAAGCCTCCTTCCTTGTTCGTAGCGGGGCGTGCAGCGGCGCTAGCTCGTCCTGTTCGCAACCTAGGGGTTGCGGCTGCATTGATAAATCCAGGCAGAGGTCTTCAACACACCCTCCCCACCCTCCCCCATAACCCGACCCCCAGGACCGAATATTAAACACAACGGGAAATTAAAAACAGAATCACGGGGAAGTGAGGCCATTAATACGGCCCTTAAAAAACAAGTCTTGATTATAAATTAGGCGGCCTTGTATCAAGGCGAATAATTTTATTTTTGTTAATGTTAAAACGCTAATATTGGGTTTTGAATTTTTAAATGCGCTGATTTTTTGTGGTGACCCGATTAATTTAAGGTGAGGTATTTTATGAAATTTCGTATGCCGTAAAATCAAGAAAACATAATATTTTACGATCAACAAATCTTGAAATGTGACATGAACACATATGTAACAAAATATGTTGATAAAATATTAAATTATGAATTCATTTTGTATATTACTCGTGAGTACCTGGCATGCGTTGGATTGCTACTTAAAGTACGAAAGTGTTTCTAATTCCCTCCCCTTCTCTCCTTCACCCCCTTCCGCTAAACTATATGAAATACAAACATTCTTCAAAAAACTTGCTCGCCGCCGTAAGCATAAATTTTCACTCAAATTGTATAACATTACACCTCACCATTATATAAAAAAAGCTTCATGAATAGTATAGAATAAAATAAGTTACAAACAAAGAATCATAAATTTTTTGTATATACATAGATGAATACAACAAAAACACTTGTCTGTTTACTTGTCGCTTATATCGTAAAAAATTACCTTAAAATTTTAAACAATGAACATTGTGAAATTTAAACAGCAATAAAAAGTTTGTTTATATTCAATAGTATCTAACATTACGTAAAATACGTTTAATACAAAACAGAAAATACACGTAAAGTAAAGTAATGTTAAGACTGCAAATTATAACACGCTAGCGAGTACCATATGTTGTATGAATGCGTTGATTTACCATACAAATAAATCCCCTTCCTTCGTTTCCCTTCCCCTTCTTGAATTTTCCCTCCCCTTCCTTCCGTGCCGCTAAACAACTCGCGCGCCATTTATTGTAATTTTTTATAGAAATTTCATAACACCAGCGCTCATTATTAGGTATAGATACAGTTGCGGTTGTGGGCATAACATATCACTTAAGTTTCATAGCAATCGGATGAGTTTTAGTTTTAAAACAGCGGTGGTGGATGAATGGTATAGGAAATTATTTCATAACGCTAGAGCTCACCACTACATACAAAAATCATCACTTGTATGCGCACGCGATTCACCAAACTCTCATCGCAACCGGATGAATGCTTTGCAAATTTATGCAATGCATTAATTATCCGTAAACTTCATTATCATCAATTATTATATTATCTGTAAACTTCGTTATCATAAATTCATTGTTTCATTGTCTGTATACTTCATTACAATCAATTATTATTTTATCTGTAAACTTCATTGTCATAAATTCATAGTTATATTATCTGTAAACTTCATTACTATCAATTATTATTTTATCCCTAAACTTCATTACCATCAATTATTATTTTATCTGTAAACTTCATTGACGTAAATTCATTGTTATATTATCTGTAAACTTCGTTTAATCAATGATTATATAATATGTAAACTTAATTACCATAAATACATAGCTATATTATCTGTTAACTTCATTATCATCAATTATCATATTATATGTTAACTTAATTATCATAAGTTCATTGCTGCGTTAACTGTAAACTTCAATATCATCAATTATTATATTATCAGTATACTTCATCATCATAAATTATATTATCTGTAAACTTCACCCGCCATAACACAGGGACATCCCTAGCATGGCGGACGAAATAACACAATATCTATACAATGTACAAAATTCATTTAATAAATAAATAAAAGAAAAACAAAGAAAGGTTCATTTTTATATATCAAGATTGAGTTTAGTTTTTCGGCATTTCAATAAAAAAAAAAACGAATACAATTTTGGTAGGTTTATCAATTTAAATCATGTTATTGACAAAATCATTTCTGCTTAAATTCAATAATGAACAATTCAAAAGGGATTCTCTTTTATGAGGCTGTCTATAAATATAAAAAAAATAATCGCTAAGTATTGCAATTGTGTGGCCGATCAAAAAACACAATGCCTTTGTAAAAGAAAAGAACCTGCGGAACGGTTTTGCCCGATTTGAATAAAGAATGGTTTCCTACCCCTTGATTAAACTTTGTTCGATGGCGCCTATCTTGCGGATATCGCCATTTTCCTGCGCAACTTCCGGGAAATAGAACACAATGCAAACTTTACAATGTATAGTAGACCGAAAATATTTTTTGAAAATATTGTTACAAACATCGGAAGAATGGATGATAAAGCGTCATAATATTTTTCAACCAATAGAAGGCAACAAATTATCTGAAAGAAGTTGTAAGTCTATTCAGAATGTATCACCTTCTTAGAAGGAGACAAACTTTATAATTTGATTTTGATAATCTGATTAAAAGAGGTCGCTCATTATTTTTTTCACAGAAATCAAAAATAGACTTATGATATTAAGGGCTTAGTGTTTTTATCAATTATTGGAAATCTTTGCCAACTTAATATAAATCTTGAAAAGAATACTTAGTAAAATTGAATTTTACACTTTTTTTCTTTTCAATTCCACATTAATTTACAGATTTAATTTTTACTTATTATCGTTTTCTCGGCTGATATAAACCAGCTACAATTATATAAGCATTATGTTCAACATTCATAAAGTTTTACATTTTGAATTAAAACCTCTTTAGGCGCAATATGATGAGTAATTCAGGAAAATTTTTAGGTGAAAATAACGTTTTCAAACGGAAATGACGTTATCGGGTATAGGTACAATTACTGCCATCTCTGTTTGATTTTATTTGTAAAGGGTTCTCGCTTTCGCTAGAATAAGTAATACCTGCCACAAGTCAGATAAGTTTTACTTCAACCACGCGTAAAGGTAGGACGCATTCATTGCAATTATTCGAAAAAGCTAAATTGTTAGAGATAAGAAAAATTTACTGTATGCAATATTTAAAATATATATTTACTCGAAATATTATTTTTATAAAAAATGAAAATCGATTTACATTTTTTATAAAATCGATGTCTGTAGAACACATTATATCAGGATGTCTATAGAACACATTATATCAGGATGTTCTATATTAGCGCCGTCTGAGTATACATTTAGGCACAATCAGGTTTTAAAAATAATTCACCAAAGTTTGGTAATTAAAAATAACTAACTAAAAATAGTACCATATTATGAATACGAACCAAATTAATTTTTAGAAAATAATTTCTTTAAAATTTACTATGATAAAACTATACTAACAGACAGACCAATTGGTCATAATAGACCTGATATAGTTTTACATGACAAAATTAAAAAAATAACTTATATTATTGATGTAGCTATTCCAAATTCCTGTAATATTCAAAAATCTGTTTCTGAAAAAATAAGAAATTATACAGATTTAGGAAATGAAATTAAAAGAATTTGGCATTCTCAGACTATAAAAATATTACCTTTTGTTATTTCGGCTACTGGCATTATACCTAGCTCTCTTATTAAAAATTTAGGCATATTAGATTTTTCAAAGAATTTGTATATAAAAATGCAAAAATCAGTCATTTTAAATACATGTAGAATTACGAAAGATTTTTTAAATAATTATATTGAGGGATCAATAGGATTTATCGGTCAAATTAGGAATTCCACAGAGCCGAACCCTCTGATTTGAATATATCTGGAGACGGTGAATTATATTCCCGTTTAATAGTTTGGTAGATTAACGTGTTGTTCTTGTATTGTTTTGTATTCATTATACTTATATAATATACTTGCATAACGTGGATTTACTAGATGATCATTTATATGGAAAAGTGTATGAAAGGGTTTAGTTTTTCCTATGGGAAAAACTAAACCCGTTCCTGAAAATCTGGTGAATAAAAAAAAATAGGGCAAATAATGTTTTTAAAGTTCCACTGCGCAAAACAAGGCTTTCGCAAAGACATGCTTATTTTATTATACCGAAAATTTATAATGCATGCTATAAGACCACAGAAATCAAATGTGAAAATATATCATCCTACAGCATAAATACTATTTTTTTTTTTTTTTTTTATTTAATAGCAATACAAATTAAAATTAAAATACAATATTAAATAAATTGAGAATACAAAGTGAAATATTTTATCCTCAGTCCTCCTCACTAGGTATTCCTGTTCCGAGGTGGACAGCAGGTTGTCGTATGGTGTTGATCATGATTTCCTCATCAATGTTGTTTGTTTTTGTTGCTTAATATTATTATTGATACATTGGTATTAATATTTACCTGCAGAATCATCCGATCTTAATCTCTATTAACTTTTAACAAATTTGTAATTTGTAGTCTTGTATTTTTAATTTTAATTCCTTAAATACTGATCTTACTATATTATTATTTATTTTTTTAATTCTTATTGTGTGATCGCCTGGAATTTCACCGTCCGTATCCCCTCCAAGTACCGGACTTCAAGTAACTAACTCGCGTTTGTGACCGATCGATAAAAGTTACATTTTAATAACAAGGACTGCGTCGTAATAGTTGAGTCACGCTAGCTTTCTTATTATCACTTTTACCATTTTGCATTACCAACATTACGCAACAAACTAGCCACAGACGCAGACGCTATAATCGCCAATCGCCAGTCGAGATTTGGAAACAAGGAGTGATGTCTGCTATCGGCCCGCTTTCTAGGTTTTCATTCGAATTTTAATTATGATTTTATTTATCAAATTATTTGTATATAGTGGATGTGGATGAATGGTATAGGAAATAATTTCATAACGCCAGAGCTCACAACTACATAAAAAAAATCATCACTGGTATTCGCACGACAATTCACCAAAGTCTCATCGCAATCGGATGAATACTTTAGATACTGCATGAAGGACAAACAAAGAAACGTTCATTTTTAAATATTATGATTGAGTTTAGGTTTTTGGCATTTTAATCAAGACAAACCCGAGCACATTTTTGGAAGGTTTATCAAGTTAAACATTGTTATTGACAAAATCATGTTATTAATAAAACTATCTCATTAAAACCCTCTTACAAGCAAAACAAATTGCGGGACCCGAGTGACCCCCCTTCGGATCATGTGTGATTTTTTTTCTTTCCGGTACGAAAAGGTTAAATATGAATGTGATTTTTGTGAATTTCGATTGCCTCCGTAATTAGGCGCACTAAATACGTTTGGAGTCTTCCCAGGACTTCAGGAACAAATCCAAAGTAAAGTTATAGATACGTTCAAAGTGTTTCAGACTGGAAATTTCGCTTCAAGAAAGATCTCTAACGTGTTTAAAATTGTTGTCTTTCAGTTGGAGTTGGTTAAAAGTTGGCCAATCTTAAGGTTTATGTGTCAAGATGAAACGAACCTGAAAAAATTAAATAAATAAAATATTTGTGACACATTTTGATATATTTTTACCCAAATGTGTTTTGAGAAGATATCGGGTTTGTTTTTAAATATCCTTAATACGAAAAACAGACATTCAAACTAATCAAAAATAAAGCTGCATAATAATATTTTACGCACTAGACTTTTAGGTCCAGGTTTAGTTTTTACCATAGGAAAAACTAAACCCTTTTAATCACTTTTCCATATAAATGATCATCTAGTAAATCCACGCCATGCAAGTGTATTATATAAGTATAATTAATACAAAACAATACAAGAACAACATGTTAACCTACCAGACTATTAAATGGGAAAATAATTCACCGACTTCAGATATTTTCATATCAGAGGGTTCGGCTCGGTGGAATTCATAATTTGACCGATAAATCCTACTGATCCCTCAATATAAATATTTAAAAAATCTTTCGTAATCCATATATTTAAAATGACTGATTTTTGCATTTTCATATACAAATTCTTTGACAAATCTAATATGCCTAAATTTTTAATGAAAGAGCTAGGTATAATGCTAGTAGCCGAAATAACAAATGGTAATACTTTTATAGTCTGAGAATGCCAAATTCTTTTAATTTCATTTCCTAAATCTGTATACTTTCTTATTTTTTCAGAAACAGAATTTTCAATATTACAGGAATTTGGAATAGCTACATCAATGATAAATGTCTGTCCGTTAGTATAGTTTTATCATAGTAAATTTAAAAAAAGAATAATTATTGTCAATTATCTATATTATCAATTGTAATAAGTATTCTTACGTAACTTCCTCATAATAAAAAAATAGTAATGTTTTTCTTGTCAAACTTAAATGCTAAATAAATTCGATTTTTTTTCGTTTACCTAAAAAAACGAATTTCAAGGTTGACCAAACAGTTGGATTGCCTCGCTCGTCGCTCGTTGCCTGGATCGAATTTCCCGCCACGGCCGATCTCAGAAGCGGGATTGAGATCACTGCTTTGCACATATTGCATTTATCCTCTACAGTCGTGATCCCGGTGAATTTTTACGAAATATGGCTACAAACAACCTCACCAATTCTTATTTTCGAGCAAGTTCAGTAGCACGTTGATATAAAAATAAATACGAAAGTGATTATAATTTTTCTCTTGCATATATTGTGTAGGTTACTACACGATATCCTAAACAAATATTGCGTTTTAACAAAATGTTAATACTGATACATAATAATATATGAGCTGTGGCTAAGTCTTGACAAAGCGTTTGCTTTTGGCATAGTGGCAAGGTAGCGTAAGCGTAACAGAGGCGTAGACGTAGCGTAGAGCTGGTAATTCAGATAACATAGTCACCATATCGGCGTACCATCAGTGTTACCATGTCGTAGCAATGACGTAGTAGTGACGTAACAATTTCGCATTGGTAGTGCTGTTAGCGTATCGTTGCCATATCATCGAATTACAATCGTTGTAGCGTTGGCTATATATATATATATATTTTTTTTTTTTAATATTAATGTTTTATATATCTTATCACTACACAATAAGGGCAAGCGCCAAGTATTCGACGGCCGGCTTGTAACAGTGGTAACGCATTAGACTCCCATTCAAACGGTCACAGATTCGAACCCGGCGTGCGCAAATAAATTTTATTTGATTAATTTGTGTTATTTCACAATTCATTCATTAAAAAGAATAAATGGTATATTTGCGGCACGTTCCACAAAGGAAGATTCTCTCAGTATCACCCTGGAGTAAGACCACCATTCAGAATTGAAACGTTGCTTGAAATGGCTTAAGCTGTGTTAAATGACTATATCCGAATAGCCAGGTACTTCCCCACCTTCCTCTTCCGCAACTCCTTACCTTCCCCACTTACCTTCAGCCTCACAACATGCCCCAATTGGGGATGCCACAGTCTCACTGGACTCCAGACGGGAGCAGTCGGGACTCTTGTGAGGTATTCACTATAAAAAATAAAAATAAAAAATAATATAAAATTAAACAAAAAAAATATATTTAAAAAGTAGTTGAGAAAATAACAAGAACAAAAAATTATAAAAATAAAAAAAATCTAAATAGATTTCTCGATGCGATAAATAAGGGTGGCAGATGTTTTTGAAATTCTATAATTATAATTATAACAATAGTACAAATTTAGAAAGAAAAGGTATAATAAATAAATACCTATAATATCAATGTTTAATTTTACGATATGACATTATTAGGTGTGTACGGCCATTAGGGTGCTAAAAAAAAACGTAAGAAAAAAAAAACGTTTTTACCCTTTTTTCAGAATTGTTCATATTAGGTCGTATATAAAATAATATTCAGAACCACATTTTATTTTTACAGTAGATTGCGATAATGGCACAATCCAATTCTTTTTTCAAATGTAGTTTAAAACAGGATCAAAATCCAACCAAATAATTATATGTTACACATAGGCTTGCCGGCCCGATTTTATGCGACGATTTTAAATTCGGTCTAAGAAAAAAAAGTACATAATTACTCAAAGAATCTAATTGCGATACTAACACGTTTAAATATGCTTCATATTGTTTACAATAATGCGAGGGTCGGAAAAGAGTTGCATTTAACCTATCCGTGGCTTATTTAATTCTGAATGAAGTGACATGTTTGCTCTGATGTGCAGTAATCGCTGCCCCAAACTTCGCATATTTTCGAAACTTTACCCAATGGTAGCGATCCCTAAAATTCATTTAATGAGAAAGTTAAAAAAATTGAAATTGATAATTATTGAAAGCATTCATTTACAAGTGTGCCCTGATAAAAAAAAATAAAACTTTTACTTTTTGACCCCATGTAATGGCCATTAGTTCGTATATAAAATAATATTCACAACCACATTTTATTTTTATAGTAGATTGCGATAATGGTACATCTTTTAACAATCCAATTCTTTTTTTCACTTTTGAAATTAGTCAGTGTTTTTATGTGTCTAAGCGTAGCTGTATTATTATTTTATTTTTATTTTATTTATTTAAGTTTTTATTCCAACGGGACTGGGAGAAGAGTGCAATACCATGTTACGTTAACAACCATAATGCATAGTAAATTATAAATTCTAAAACTAAACTAAAAGAAAAGAAGAAATAAAAAGAGATAACATATCAGGTAAGTTTTTAAATTGTTGTAATAATATTGGCGATGTTGTAGTATTATTTTTGAGTTCAGAACTATTATAGAACTGTCGTAGAGTTGGCGGAGCATCGTTATACTGATGGCGTAGGTACCGTTGCTCTGTTTATGAGTGTTAACTTGGCATTAATTAAGCCTTAGCTCAGCAGTAGCATAGAGTTTGCAAAGCATTTATATAGCGATGGAGTAGCTTTGGTTTAGCGTTCACTTACCGTAGAGTTAGCGTAGCGCAGATGTAGCGTTTGCGTAGTATTGGCGTAGCGTTGGTTTAGCGCCAGCTCAGCATTCAGTCACAGAGTTGCTTTAGCGATGATCTAGCGTTGGCACAGCGTTAGTTGAGCGTATTTATTTTTAACATTACTTCCTCACCACCTCCTATAAATAATTTCCCTCAGAGCCTATTTTTGAGGCAATGAAGAAGTGTTCGTAGATTTGAGGAAATGAAGAAGTGTTCGTAGATTTTGAAGAGAACCATGTTGTAGGAAGGAGGAAAAAGAAAAACATAGAGGCAGACTAATCTTTCCACAGCCGAGCGGGTCGTAACGACGACCCGTTCTCATGTGACAAATTGCAACCATTTAAAAATGTTAGGAGCGCGTTTGGCGTGTTTCCCGACTGTACATTATATTGACGTAGAGTTAAAATATTTTTGGCGTAGCTCTATTTATGGTAGTATCTATCTCAATGTTTCAAATAATTGATTAATTATTTTATTTTTAAAGTAGTCATAAATTAAGATAAAAATAGTTTCCTGTTTCCAAAATATGATATTGACAAATTTTCCATGTGGTCAAACGATAACGTGACGATTTTGGAGAAGAATGGGAGACGATTTATTATTGGGGCGTCAATTTTCAATTGTCCGAAAATAGCACAACGTGTTGGCTTGGGTTTCCAAATAACCAACAGATTACATAACAAAACACCTCCAAAATATTAAAATTGACTATTTATAAATAGCCTGTTTACATTAGATAGATTTTTTTTATCGTTTTTCAATTCGTTAATTTCAATAAAAAGGACTAACATAAGGTTAAAATCTAAAACGCATATTCATTTTGGCACATAATTATTTTTATTTTGAATTTTATTGTTTCTTGTATGGATAACTGTGAGGAGTGTGCGTGTTTCATACATTTTAAAGGCATGGAGGGAAAGGGGGTGGGGAATGGAAAACCTGAGAAGGGGAGGAGAATGAAAAAGAGGGAGCACGTGGAAGGAGGGACGAGTGAGGGGAGAGGCGGGGTAGGTGGATGGGGAACGCAGAGTTTGGAAGGGGAACGCGGAATAGAAGGGGCGTTCGCGGGAGAGGTTTAGAAGGCGGAGAAGGTGGAAGGGGGTAATGGGAATGGAAGGGAGTGCAGTAGGGGGACGGGGGTTGGAACGGGGATGCATGGGTAAGGACGTGCAGGGGAGGGTGATGGAGGGGCAGAGGGAGGGATTTTAAAGGGCCCATCGTAGCGATAGGGAATAGCAGGGAGTACATTTAGAAAATCCATACTTCTCACACCGACAACTGTGAGAAGTTTGTCTATTTTATGAAGTGTAGCGGCAAGGTGGGACGGAGGGATGGGGACAGGAATCCAGGAGGTGGGAGGGTAACGAAGAAGGGGGTTTTAGGAAGCGGTAGGGAACAGCAGGTGAATTTGAAAAATCCATGCTTCTCATACGGACAGCTGTAGATATGTGACCTGCTCACTCATCGGAAGAACAAAAAATATTGTTTACCCAAAAGCACTTCAATAAAAATAATTTAAACTCAAACACTATCTTTTAATAGCAATTTTAAAATATTTTATAGCTTCTTTATACAAGTAAATTTGACAAAGGATAACATACTCGTATTGACAATATGGTATCTACTTGTATAAATTTGTGAAATAGATTACAATTCTGTTGGAATAGGATATTAAAAAATATGTATGTAGTAAATATGATAGTTAAATGATTATGAAATTAAAAGACTTATGTATTTTGGAAGAACTAAATAAAAAATATTATTAGGGATCGAAATAGATTTAGTTGTTAATACTCTAGACTGTGTATTGTTCTGGTTTCATGTATTTATTGAGAGTTGTTCATATTATTTACGGGGTCTTGCTATAGTTTTTTGTGTTATTGGGTGTGTCTTGCTCTAGTTTCTTGTGTTATTGGGTGTGTCTTGCTCTAGTTTCATAAATTCAATGAAAGTTGTTAATAGTATTGACGCAGTCTTGCTCTTATTTCATATATTCATTAAACATTGTATGTATTTATTAAATAATAAGTTTACTGTGTGTGTAATGATGTTGTGCAAATAAGTTGTCACATTTTTGTGTTGGAACTATATGTTTTTGACGAGTACGACTTTCAGTTAAAAAGCTGTGATTTTGTTTTTATTTTATTAATTGAATTTATATATTTTTTGGACTAGATTATTCGATTTATAATACTTATAATTACATATATATAATTATAATTCTTCAAAAATAAGGTGTGTTGGATAATCTCTTAAATTTTTCAATATTATTTTTATAATTAGACGTTGAACAATTTGAACGTTGAACAAATGATTCAATATATACCTAGTTTTTCATTCAACAATTACTGCTTATTACACTTTTTCACCTGCAAACAACCAACTTTTTTTTTTATATGGGAAAGGCATGTAAGTGCTAACTCTCCCACCAGATGGCGTCGAGACATATTATGCCTACTTTTTTTGGTGAAATAATTTGGCGGGTAGAAGGTATCCCGTCGTAGCTTAATGGTAGAGCACTTGACCGGCAATCAAAAGGGTGCGGGTTCGAGACCCGTCGGCGAAATGTATCTTTTCTCGGAAGATTCTTTCAATATGGATGAGTGTTTCAGGCTAATAATTATTGCTTATAATAATTATTACCCTTTGTGCTATGCATAAAAAATCTTGTCTTAAACATTAGTTTATCAATTAAAAAAATAATATAATTATTTCTTAAATTACTGGATTGATGAAACGATCACTGGAATAGTTTAATTACTATGTATTAAATCAAAGAACATAAACAAGATAATAATGTCCCCGTATTAGAAGTTGGTTGCTCCCGGGAGAGGGGCGGTGTTGGTGACGAGTGGGGGAGGGCGGCAAAGTTTAAATCAAGCGACAGTGGTTCGGTTACTCCGTAATGATAATGGCAGGGAAAGGAGATTGGATATAAGTGATATTCCATTCCATGACCGAGGCTCTAAATCAGTTCCCAGGAAGTAGTTAGACGGAGACAGTTTAATCTCCTCCTGAAAAGAATGGAATATCGATCTCCGGTTTGATTTAAACGCATTTTTCCACCTTGACGTCCAATTTCCGGTCTCGTATCAATGGCGCAGCGTCCCGTCCAATTTTCGCTACTTGGGAAAATGAGGCGTCCGCTAACATCCGGTCTGGGCAAGAGGGAGCCGGAGCATTTGAATCCTTTTCGGAAGCATTTCCGACCATTTTTTTAGTATTTTCCGCGCAGGTCTCCAACCGAGGGACCCCTGCATCGTTAATACATAAATGTTGAAGACAGGAAGAAACGGTTCCCTTGCTGAATCATCGAATTCCTTTTGAACACTTTTTTATGTATTCGTCAAAAAATGTCGGGCCATAAATAATATTTCAGTCTAAAAGTATATTTTATTGGTTTTAGACGTATATATTTAAAAAATATACACGAAATTTGAATTTCCTGCTACAAATGTGAATATATGTCGCTCTTTAACTAGAATCCGCTTCAAAAAAGTTTTATTTTAAATTCAACAATCCCATTCTAAGTATAATTCCCATAATAAAATTCGTTTACAGTGTGCAAATTCAGTGCATTGAAACGACTGATTTGTCATGATGATTGGTAACAATCCAATTAGTAACACCTTCAATGTGGATTCTTATACACTGATGATTAGAATGGTTTTATTCGATGCCAGAAACAAACTTAAATTAGATTACTAAATAAGTATTTACTTCAGTCGTGTGTTCTAAAGCACACTCGTATTTTTTTTATTTACATTAACTCCACACGGGAGGCCCTAAGGAAAATAATTTCACTCAGGGCCTAGGTCATCTTTGAAGAAACTGGGTGGAGATTCTTTTTGAGGAGAGGAAGAAGTGAACATGGGTCTTGTTCATTTTTTCCGCCGTGTTGCGGCTTCATTCTTCTTTAGCCAATGTTTCGGTTTGGGTTATGGTGTGACGTTACAGTGTAACACGG
Organism: Limnephilus auricula; assembly: GCA_951813805.1. Lineage (NCBI taxonomy): Eukaryota > Metazoa > Arthropoda > Insecta > Trichoptera > Limnephilidae > Limnephilus > Limnephilus auricula. Next base: position 16,814,619 of record OX638391.1, on the reverse strand, counting down.
TCCGAAACGTTCGCGAAAGATGGAGGAAGAACAACACAGCATTATAACCCAAAAATGACCACCATAAGGAAGGATGGAACAAATATAATATAATTTTATCAATAATAATAATATAAATAAAAATCTCGCGTCACGATGTTTTTCCGAGATAAACTCAAAAACGGCTGGACCGATTTTTATAATATTTGATTTGTTGGATTTGTCTCCGTCCCGAATAGCAGAGTAACGAGCTCTGGCTTATGAAATTTGCATAAAAAATTTTAAATAGGTCAAATGCGAGTTGTTTGAAAAATGTATGTATTTTATGGAGTGTAAAATGTATGAAAAAAGACGGAGGGGGGGAATCCCGTAGGGGCGGAGGTGAATTAATGAGGGGGGGTTTGCGGGAGGGTGGACGAGGGAGGGGGGAACGTGGAAAAGGTGGAAGGGGATTGCGTGAAGGGGGTCGAAAGAATGGGACAGCGGGTGAAGGGAAGGGGAAGGTGAAAGAGGAACGCGAGAGGGGAAGAGGAATCGTAAGGGGAACAGGGACAGCAACAGTAACGCATGGCCGGTTCATTTAGTAAATTAATACATTAGTGTTTTAATTCGCCTTTTTTATTTGTTATAATAAGTATGCCCTTATATACTTTATATATATATATATATATAAATATATATACATGTATTTTATTACTCTTTTTACTTGAGAGAAAAACTCAACTATAATTTTTAATTTTTTGAATTACGTAATCAGCAAAACCTTAAATTTTAATATCATTTAAGACAATGAAGGAGAGGAAGTGAAGGATAAAGGAATGAGGTGTGGGTAGGAATCTGGGGGTCAATGTGTCTATAAGTTACGGACATACGAATCCAAACCCCCCAATGAGGTGCAAGGCGATGTTCAGAGGGGATCCTGTTGGAGAGATCAAAAGGTATCCCTCAACCAGTCTCTCTATCCAGCCTACCACTTAGTTGGTGCCAGAACCCAGACCAATCACACCCTATGAACTCGGGAACCCCTGCTAAGTCACCAAACGTATAAAATCACTTGAGGCGACCGCCGTCAGAGATATTGGTTATCATATAAAAGGTACCCGGAGCTGCGGTACCAATACCCAGCTCTTAAATTAACAAATATATATTTTAAAGCACTCCTTATGTAAACATGAGAATTTCATTAATGGATAGGTTTTTATTAACTCAAAGAAACTGTAAGGATTGAATCAAAAATATCTTAAAATAATGTTACTTTATAAATTTTTTTTAAATGTATTCACAATGAATCTGTTAAAAAATGATTAAATAAATAAATATTTATTTTTTATTCTTCTTTTTAAATAAAAATGCAACAATAATAACGAATTATGTCAAATAATGCAATAACAGATATCAATTATTAATTACAAAATAACAAAAAACTCTTATAAACAAGTTAGTTGGTATTACTCAATTAAGATTATGTTATTTTTTTTTTTTCCGCACCAATTAGAAAGTTTAAGATGTATTGTAGGAGCTTCATGAAAATGGAGAAAATTTAATATAGAATACAACATGTAAATAATTAGCAATTTGTAAACTTGAATATACAAATTACTAAAATAAAAATTAGTAAATAAATGTATGTATGTTAACCCATATGCATTGTAATATTCTATATATAAAGTTTCTACGTAGAGTGGTGATTGCTCGTCTTGAATAATTGCTCGTGGGTAGGAATCTGGGAGTCAATGTGTCCAGAATTATACGATCTATCACAAAAAAATTACTATTGATAGTTAGTGAATAATAATTCTCTTGTGGAGAACTTTTTTTATATTTTGCACTACTATAAAAAGTTATCTGAGGTGAGGTAGTAAAGACGAAGAATACGGCAGTCACACTCTTTTATAATAGTTTACATCACTTCAGTTCTATCGCTCCAACGGGACCCATGCCACGGTACAGGCTTTGCGTACGCTCACACCAAAAAGCAGTAACTTCATTAAATTCAGTAAATTCAAACCATATTTACATATATCACAAATGAAAAAAGTTATGTATATAAATAAAACCTCGGTTGATCTTAACCTTCATCAGGACAATAAACATACTCAAAACTAAATTATAGTACAGAAGTACTTTTACTCTAATACGAACACGTCAGGTGTTTAACACAGATTTTTCAGAATTTGCCGAACATTTAGTTAATACTGACCATATGTTTAATTTTTTTTAAATGCTCCAAGTAATGTATTAAAATAGAACAGGAAAACGCCTTAATAATTTAGAAGCATTATAAATATCAAAATCAAATACAAAATAATTTTCACCCTTTTAACAAACAGAATTTAAGTTGTTCCTCTTCTCCCTATGTAACTCCCACCCTTCCCTTATCCCTTTGCCTACCCCTCCACCAACCATGTCTCTGATAATCCCTCCCTCTCTTTTATGCTTTCTCTTTCTCTTTTATTTAGTGTACTGTAATTATGTTATGTTCATTCATCATTGTCCTAAAGAAGGTTGAGATCAACCGAAACCGGTCGACGTGTATAAATAAAATAAATTGATTTTAAACAAAGAACTTTTTTTCATTTTCTTAATTTCAAGCCACAACGTGTTTCCTTTCATCGTTATCATATTTATTATTATTGTTATCTCATCCTACTATTTAGGATACATTATTATTTGAACACTACGATATTATTTTTAACTCCTTCACCAAACTCATGAGCTAGTTCTCTTCATTGGCGTAGACACACATAACTACTGGAGCATCAGCGCAATTTAAAACTTTTCTCGGATTGCCCAAAATTTTTTTGGTGAACATTTTGAAAATGTTCCGCCCAAGTTAAAAAAATCATACCTCCGAATTAAAATTCGTAGGTATATAAAACGAGTAAAGTGCTTTATAGCCAATGAATTCACCTATATTCAAATAATCTCCCATATAAAACGATTTACAAAAAAATATATTAACATTATAAAGTTTTACGAATGGTAGGAAAATTTGTTCCAATTTTGGACAGCTGTCAATCGCAGAAAAATAAAACTGGTCCATATTTTGCCCTTAGTCGCTCCAGTGATCAAAATAAAAATTACACTATTTCTTTATGCAATTATGCGGTTTTTATTGTAACAAAATAAATAAAAATAATACGCTCACAATCATGATGCCACATTCATAGCCGCTTGTCTCTTTCTTACATTTAGACTATTATATTATCTTACACATCACTATATGAGTATCATATTTTTATTGGCTGTGTATTTTACAGTTCATTTGTTTTATTTGCATTACTATATCGGATAATTTAAATATGTTGCATATGATTCTGAAAAAATCGATGAAAACTGCTTAAAAAAATAACGAAACGAAAAATAATAATTCTATTTATGGACAAAAAAAGAAAATATATTTCATTCATTAAAAGAATGTATTTATGGCAAACATTAATTATTTTATTCCATAAAAAAAATTAAAGCGTTTTTCTTACATGCTTCATATTCTATGAACAGTTTTTCTCACATGGTTCACATTCTGTATACAGTTTTCGTCATAATTTTAAGTACCATAATAATGTCTTAATATTATTTAAATGTATTCAAATTTGATAGCTAGGCATCAAATCGACTGATTTGTCACGATGATTGGTAACAATCCAAACGAATCTTCAATAAAGATTCTTATACACTGATGATTGGAATGGTTTTATTCGATGCCAGAAAGAAAATTAGATAAGATTACTAAAGAAGTATTTACTTTAGTCGTGTGGTCTAAAGCACACTCGTATTTTTTGTATGTTAGAGCGTTCTTAAAAATGAAAATAGAATAATATCATGGAGGTAATAGTTCTAAATTATTGGCCGCTGACGGCTGACCACGGCAAGATGCCCTTCCCAGACGCCATACTCCCATAACGGGAATGATAGAAACTTATTTTCACACAAATCGGCGCAGACCCCTCGACCGCGATAAGAGCCATTCATATGGGAAGATGAGCGATTACCTCAACCATCGGATCCATCTCAAAGAAGATTACACGCTTGTTCAGGTGTGTATATCTCCATTAGTTAATTATTATTCCACGCGCGTGACGCGACTTGGTCCAACTTTTTGGCTGCTTAACCTGCGATAATTGTCGAAGTTTGCCGAGCGTATCTGTAACTATGTCGGGGAACATGCGACGCTTTACTTGTCTTATATTCGCAAATTCCCCGAAGGTAATGGCACAGCCGTGGATCTCTGATAAAGCCGAGCTTGCGCCTGTTTTAAGGCCGTGGAAGCTGAACCGCTAAATCAATTAGGACCGACCTTCCGACTGCCGTTTACATTTTTGAAGTTTTACGTTTATCTTTTTCGGACGGAAATAACGTTTTAAAACGGAAATGGCGTTCAGATATCGGTACAATTACAGCCATCTGTGTTTATTTTTATTTTTAAAGGGTTCTCGCTTTCACTAGAATATTTATTTAATTAACGACTTAATTCGACCGCGCGTAAAGGTTACACGCATTATTTTTTTTTGCTTTGCGTTCAATCGTATGAACGGTAAGGCCGCGCATAACATACGAACACACAAACAAACAAACATTATTTTTTATGTATTTATTACCTGCGTATATTATAGATTGTATATATATATACATTATATTATATATTGCATCACATTATCAACATAATAGTCAAAAAAAATTTTAAATTTTAACAGATTTCAAAAAATTTCAAAATTGTCTCTCTTGTGAATTTTTCCTTATTTATAAAGTGAAATACAAATAAACAAACTATCTCACATCCGTTATATATTTTTGGTTTTTAAAAAGCAGATTGATTGGGTATTTTATCCTCAAATTCAAAATTAAGTTTTGTACGAATAATGCCGCTCAACCGTTTCTCTTAAAAATACGTTTTATAGTTTATATCAAATACTTTTTACACCGGGGGCTTAGAAAGAGGGAGCCCTTAGATAGTAACATCATAATTATTAAGACGAACTTTAAAATATTACATAATCGAAATAGACATTTTCTGAAAATATTACGTAAAAATTTTATTAGCCGTTCACACATCGTCGGAAATGTCGGATCTGCCCTGATGATGGACACTGCAACGCTGTCCGAAACGTCGGCTAAAGAAGGACGTATCGCAACACGTCATAACACCCCAAAAACAAACAACGAAAATGCTTCTGGCCGTGAAAATCTAAAATGTATCTATCAAATTACGTGATAAGTTTATCCATACTGCGATTTTTCATTTGACTATAAACGGTTCTAATTACTTTATATTTCGTTCAAAATATTGACGTTTTAAAAATATGGAAAACCTATCTACGCTCGGAAAAAATCTTTAAAAAAATGTTTTTGAGTACCGCACAAGCGTCGGGATGTGAATCCGCGACCTCCTAATCGTAGCCAAGAATTCACCCTCCAACCGAGGCCTACAAAATGACACATTTAAAATTATATACATAATGTAAGGTTTGTTACATAACATATCAACTTGCAAATCAGAATTTTTAAGAGCTGAGCATAAACTTTACGAGGAAATATTATAACACATTATCTCCGGTTACGATTTTCATTTCCGTCATTGTAAAATAAATGTAGAAAAAGTGAAATATTTTTTCCTGAAAAACTTTTAAACCAGTTTTTAAATATTGTTACATTAGATATTTAACATTTTTAGTATGTAAGGAATATTTTCATCGGTACTAGGAAATCACCTGTTTTGTGGAGGACATTCTGTGACTTTTATTAACTGCTTTTTGCGATGATTTTTAGAGGAATTTAAGAAGTGTTGCACGTGGCGTGAAAAATTCAGTTTGGTGACTTTGAGTAGTAGTGTAAAGTTCGTTCGACGTCCGCAGGCTCGGTTGGCAGCAGGAAGCGGGCAAGATAAAACAATGTTGTTTACTCCCGCGCCCGGCTGGGAGCGGGTGGTGCGGAGGGTGCGGGGAGAGCGCGTGCGCAGCGCCTCATCTGGGGGCGGATTCCGGAGGCTGAGAGGCGATCAGTCGACGTCGACTTGCCTCGCTCCTCGCCGGTTCCGCGACGAGCCTCCGCCGCGCGAACTCGCGATCAACTTCCCCGCGCCGCGCCGCGCTGCAGGCCTCCGACCAACAAACATGTAGCGGCCGCGCACCCGGTCTTGGATTTTGTTGACTTTTGTGTGGCCCGAACTGGAATCAAACCTTACTGTGAAATCTCTAGTGTTAATTTATTGTTAATAAGTGTTAAAGTTAATATTTATTAAATATTATAATATTCATTGTTTTAAATCGTTAGAAATAGTATTATTAAAAAAATATATATTGATTAACTTTTGTTTAAAAATACAGTGACACTAATATTTATAATATAGTAATCACTCAACATAAAGTATCCATAAATATAAGTTGCTGTTTTCAGTTAATATTAGGTGAGTACTTCTGGTTTTATATCAATTTCATAAATCATAAATGTTTAAAAGAAAACTTTTTAAAAGTTTTGCATAATATCCTACATTTTTTAATGGTAACACAAACTATTAAATTAGCTGCTTATAAACTATAATAAGAACGACAAATAAAAAAATAAATATTTCGTTTCTGTGTGGCGTTACCTACAAAGAAAATTACATATATTTCATTTGTCTAATCCTGATAAAAAAAATATTGCGGATGACTGCTACGAAATAGGGTAGAAATCCAAAAAAAACTACCCGTATGATTCAGACCTCTGACCTCTATTATATTAATATATTAAGGACTTTACCAATAGGCAGTAGGTGGCTTCACAAAAGGGATAGGTATTGTCCCGACTTATTGTTTAGCCTTTGACCAGAAACATATTTCCGGAAACATTAATAAAGGTAGTCAAAATGTGTTACCGACATGTAATGAATTAAATTAGTGAATATGTTTGATTTAATCACAAAATGAATTTAAAAGTAAAAAGTAATCTTGTAATTTGGTTATATTTTAATGCAGATTTTTGGTAATCATCGCATTAAGCATTTAACTTATGCCGGATTCCTGACATACATAAATAGGTCCGTTAAACTTCTGTAGAAAATTAATTCGTAATTTTCTCCTGATTTATTTAACGGTTGGTTGCTTATGAATAAAACATCAGAACGTAATGCATAATACAGACCTGCCTATTTAGCTGCGTACATACCCAGCACGCCGTGTCCGCATAAGGGTTGCCAAAAATACATAAAGTTCTTCTGTATTTGTTCGTTGCTTTCTTTAATCACCACTCTATCAATGGTTCAATCGCCATTGACGTCACTACTTTTCAAAATAACTTTTCGTTACTAAACTGCCAGTTGGTGACCTGAGTTGGAAACGCTTAGGTCTCCCACCCAGACTCCGTGAGTTCAATTCGTCGGCTGGCTAAGATCTCCATCACAAGATAAGCAAAATATTCGCTTAGTGTGATGGTAGTAGGAGATTTTTAAATATTTTCTGTACCTATCTTAGGAATTTTCATTTTTCTTTATTTTTAATATTTTTAAATTTTAAACCCTTCTGATTATAATCATTATTTCTTTATGTACAGGAGCAGACTTATACGAGAACCAATTTATGGAATAAACAAATAACTTTAATATTTGCTTAACTTTAAAAAATTTAAAAAAACACCAACTTTATTTTTTTTTAAATATTTTTTGTAATTGTTTCATTTTGGTTTTTAAAAAAATAACGTTCAGGAGGTCTTTATTTACTTATTGACCTTATATACCGTAACTTTATTGTTTTAATGATATACTCTTGCAGGAGAATGTCAAAAGTGGCACCTTAAGAGAAAATTACAAAGCATACTTAACATTAAAATAAAAACTAACTGATTTTCTAATAAAATCAGCTAAATTAGCTTATGTGGATATCACTTAATACAAGCATCAGACCCGTACAAGCATATTAAAAAACTCATATTATTCTGCATAGGTATTCTGCATTGCAAAATAAATTAAATACTTGACAATATGCAATCATCGTACTCCCCAAGTTACCATCATCTTTAGAAGTTTTATTTTTATTTATCCATCCAGAACTGTTTTATAATTGTCGGTAAGGGAAAAAGAAATTAGTTAACATTTTAGTCAGATCTCAGAGCATCCAAGGAAGTTTTTCATAATATCAGCCCTTAGAAACAGCCGCCACTGATAGAGTAATTAAACAAGATAGTTTCATTAAAATTAGATAGTTTACTTTAAAATAATACTTTTTTGTAAGCGCTACTTAATTTCGTGATTCTTAATAAAGTGGTACAAACAATTTTTTTTTCTAGCACAGATAATAGTTTTCCTTAATTAGGTAGGTGTAAGCTACCACGCGCTCTAGTTTAAAACAGTCTTTATAGAAACAATTAACTGGTTTATTCAATATTTTTTCCTCATTTATCTATAATTTGTATAAAGACAAAAAGTTAAATTGGTTTATACCTACACTCTTCTCATATAGGTAGGTATGTAAGTAATCTTTTTAGTTTATTTTCTGTTCACGTCATGAGGATATTACATTTAAAGCTTTCATTATCTACATGCAGATTAAATACGTAAAAATTACTATAATATTAACCGCTTGGAACATTTTGACAGTAATAATACTAAATACTACTATAAAAGCTAATATTTGAAAAAAACACCTTTGATTGTGTTGGATAATATTGGTGATTGAAGAAATCAGTTTGTATTGTTGACAATTAACATTTAATTTATACCAAAAAGTCGGCCTTAACGTATAGCTTAACCAATTTACAATATTGTACATGCATTATTTATAAAATCTATTAATGCGTGCTCCGCTTTACTGATATTATTCCGAATACGACGTGTCAACATGCATAATTTCATAAGGTCAATTTAGCTAAAAAATAAAAAAATAAAACTATTTTGTTAATCATGGTGATAAATTTGTGTTTTTTTTTTAACCAGTCATATTCACGTAGTGGCTTATTTGCCACACCAAAAACTGTTAAGTCACATTTCGCCATATACTAAGTGACAGGTCATTGTAAAAGTAATTCTGTCTCATTATCTATAATCATTATATATATTATTTATGACAAACAGTTTTAGCGAGAGAGCACACAAAACTTTTTATTTGCATCTAAGGCGCTCCGCTGACTGGAGACACTGGAACCAAACTCAAACTGGCTGGCTGCTATGGTTTCCAACTAAACTTCTATGAAGGCGCTACTCAATTTTACGATTTCACTTTTATCTCAGCTTGTTTAACCATAGACAAAGAACAATTGGCTATCATCAACTAGCACGGTGAGTTTCGAGTCACTGCTTGCGTTGCCATTGACAACGGGTTTTCGAGAAGTTGTGTAGTGTGCGGACCATCACGTAGACATACACAGGATAGCGAGTTTTGTTGTAAACTTTTTTTTTCAGTTGCCCTGTGAGCGTACCGCCTAAAAGTTTACCATAATATACGTTCAAAATATTTCGATACAAATGTAAAATCTGACAAATTTGGCAGGCGGGTATGGGTACCGATGCCCCAGGAACCATTTATAGGATGACCAACACCTTTGCCACAGGTCACCTCAAGTAATTCGCTACGTGTGGTGACTTAGCAGGGGTGCCCGGGTTCATAGTCCATCACTACTGGACATATTTATCCCCAGATTCCTACCTACCCCCCTCAAACCTTTTTCCTTCCCAGGACTTACTCGCTTTCCTTCCCCTCAAAAAACCGTCCACACAGCATCTTAGGCCCTGAGGAAATTTTTCCCTCAGGGTGGAGCTATTGTAAAAAAAAAAAATAACATGATATTATTATTATCTAGACATGAGATATTTAAGTTTTTTTTTATTATATCGTACGCGCCCTCTAGATGATGCCTTCCAAAACAGGCGCAAGGAAAATACCCAAATTAGGTACTCTTCCCACTTTCAAGTTCGTTAAAATCACACTGAAGGTGTTTTCAAGTCACCCTTATGGGGAACTAGCCGCCCGTGAAGAATTAAGATGTACGATATGATTTTTATGCTCAGCCCATATAAGATCTTTACGGCTTAGGGAAAGTTTTTCTTCATTAACGACGCATAATAGCGAATACTCTCAGGGATAAAAGTATTCCCATAATATTATCTTCCGGATGATCTTCACGTTTATAACATAGTAATATAAGATGCCTATTTAAGTATTCGCGCGTCAAATAATGATCGAGCCACTCAGGATCCATCGCAAAAGTAATGAAAACGATGTTATTCAGTTGAGTTATTGATATCCTCATATGTTCTCTGCTTTCTGCGTGGATGATATTTCAATGTGATCACTTAATTATGTCGATTTTTAAAGTAAATACTTCTTTACGCACACTTGACTTGAGGGGTAAACTGGCGAATGCGTTACGGAAACTACAGCGTTACGAAAAGTGAAAGGCATTGCTAAGCGAACTAGCTGTATCACATTGTAGAAGCAAGAGAGAGTAGCGCGCGCGCACATTTTCTTTCTCTCTTCCTCTCATAGCCAGTGCATGAAATATTTCAGTCAGTATTTTGAAATACCAGTGACGCGCCAAACGTGGGGGGAGCGGACGTCGATGCGCACGGCTTGATCGGGCTAGGCGAATGATAATAAATTTAAATAAATATTTGTAGAAAATTAATATGTGTATATATTTTACACCTATAAACATATATAGACATACATATAAACATATATAGAAATACATATAGACGGAGCTAAAGAAGTACTTACTTCAGTCGTGTGGACTAAAGCACACTCGTATTTTTTTTTAAATATTTTCTTTGCCTACAATTTATTCTATACAGACTTAACGCTTCATTTCAGATTCTAAGAAAGGCTTTTATAATTGTTTGGTAGAAACGCCAATAAGTAGATTTTTTATAACTAATTTATTCTGCATTATTAAGTTTGCGAAATCTGCTTAACGAAGCCTGTTTTTCAAATTTCGAGTTAAATAATAATTATAACATATTTTTTATTCATAAGTTTTTAAAAAAACATTTTCTAGGACAGACATTTTGAAATAAAATTCGAATTCTTCGAATATTAGTTCTTCATTGTTGAATTCTAATTGCAAATTATTTCAACAGTGAAGAACTAATATTCCTCGTAGGTATATCTAATAGAGAGGAATAAATTACGAAGCATCAGTAATTTTAAACAGTCCTCTGCAGCAGTTAGTGGTAAAATTTTGAATATAGGCGGACTGTTTAAAATGTTTTTTTTACCTATTGTTTATGTTCTGTTTATTAACTTAAATACTTTTTTAATTCAAATTAACTTCCATTAGCAAGGTAATAGGTTGTTTATTGTTGGGGTGTTATGCCGTGTTGCGCTTCCTCCTTCTTTAGCCGACGTTTCGGACAGCGTTGCAGTGTCCATCATCGGGGCAGATCCGGCAGATCCGATGATGATCAGATCGTCGGATCTGCCCTGATGATGGACATTGCAACGCTGTCCGAAACGTCGGCTAAAGAAGGAGGTAGCGCAACACGGCATAACACCCCAAAAACAAACAACGAAAATGCTTTTGGCCGTGAAAATCTAAAAAACGTATCCAAGGTAATAGGTTTTCGTGTGTTGAGAATATCTTTATATGGTGAAGATATTGGTAAAAGAATCAAAACTACGGTCAAAAATATTGGTTGAATTTATGTTTTGATTTGACTTCAAAAAGTAATAAAAAACCCGCTGTTAAAAAAATATGTCGTAAAATATTACGATTTGCCTTTTTATTATCAAGAAATATGTTACTTAACTCATAAATGCTCAAGATAATTAGGTACTTTTTCACTTTATTTCAAATCTGACATATAAATGGGTATCAATGTTAGGATTCTAAATTAGACTAGGTACTTCAATTCGTGCTTATGAATATTTCCTATGCTGGTTTTTCGCTTTTATCATCAATTCATAACATTTAGTTATGTATTGTTTCTTCACATGGTAGGTATCTTTGCTTACATGTTTAACTTATGACGAGCCCATGATGAGTTAAATATTTTTAAAGTAATTAAAGTAACACAAAAAAGTATAATATGTATCTAAAGAACAAGATATACTTAGCTGAAGGAACCTAACACATTCTAATGTAAATATATGTAGGGTGACCATGTGTTGGAATTTGCTTTGAAATTGAATTATTATTAGGTTACCAATTATTGCAATATTAGAAAAAAAAATGTTTTTAGCTTCTACCAGTATTTTTACAAAATATTTAAGTCACAAAATTCAATTTTTTATTAATAATATTTTATTATTTACTAGCGAGATACCGGAATGCCAATTAATTTTTTTTTTTAAATTATGCGTCCTTTCCTATTAAATACACTAATTTTACAACTAACAACTTGTGCGCCACCTATTTCAAGTTTTTATAAAAATTTCATATCATTGGAACTCATCAGTGTTATATAGATACCGTCGCGGACGTGCGCAAAACAATTCACCAAATTTTAATCACAATCGGATAAATGGTATAGGAAATAATTTCATAAGGCTAGAGCTCACTTGCACTATATACAGAAACCATCACGGGCATATACACAACATATTACCAAAGTTTCATTGCAATCGGATGATTTCTTTGGGTACCGCATAAGCGACAAACGAAGAAACATTCATTTTTATATATTAATATTTGCAGAATCGAGTTAAATATTCTATTCTACGTATAATTCAAAAAAATTACATATCTTAAAACTAGCCGTTGGCAATCTGCGACATCCAACAATATAACAGAAAATATATAAATATACTTTGAGTTTCAATGAAATATCAACGTTTAGTACTAGTTAGTATGTATGGTTTATTCTAACTGCCGTCGTGTAAGCTTATTTTGTCGTGAGCTTTCTTGTAATTTAAGAACATCCCATAAGATGGTAACGAACAATATTTTTTTTTGAGCCCACAGATTTCTTAAATGTGAAATCTGAATAGATTGTAGGTACTTACATATTGACAAATTTAACTTTTCAGTAGTTAGCGTCGCCACTGTACGTAGATATTAAATATGCCAGTGCTAAATAATTTCACTGACCTTGGCTTTCTTCTGATAAATTAAGAATTGTCGAAATGCTTATATCTTCTGAATATAAAAAAATAATATCACACTGAAAAAAATAATATTAGAAAACATATGTTATTTTATTTTATTTTATATATATTTTTCATATAAATATATTCGGATATATTTATCCGAGACACTGTCTAAGTAATAAATACGTTCTTTGAACACTTGTTTCCAATGAAAAAGGTGGCTGCCGATAATATGGAAAAATAAAAACATTAGTCGAAGATGATACTGTTAATTCTGAAATTTGAAATATGATTTTGACAATCTTATAACGGTCTTATAATCGGACGTAATGGATGAATTGGTAGAGCGCCCTCCCGGTAAGACGTGAGATCCGGGTTCAGGTCCCAGTTGCGACGATTATGTTTTATTATTTTTCTATGTCTATGTCTTGTTCATTTTCATATTTTAATTTAGATTATTATTATTTCCTTCTTCTTCAATAATAAAAAAAAATTTTAGAATAATCGTTTTTTTTTAGTTTGAAAACCGAATAACATTAAACATGGCGTCATATTTCTTCTTCATCCACTTTTACCCGCCTGCAAGGTTATTAAAGATACGGTGCGCATATTTCAATTAAAAACGCTTTTACAGTATCAATTTAGCTTTTAAAAACCGCTTAAATCTTCATTTTCATGCGTCTAGTTTTACGAATTATTGACGACAATAATAGCGTATATAATTTATTATAACAAGAGTGCTCCCATCTCTATTTGAGTTTTATGGCAAAACTTCATTTTACAGAACGACGTTAAAATGAAATTATTTCGTTACACTAATGCCAACGCTTCGACCAATATTTGGTCGAAGACCAGCGTCATAAAACCTAACTATTTTCAAATTGAGTGTAGGACGAGTAAGAATGATTTTTTAATTAAAAATTAATGTGTACGCGGAGTAAGGATTAATTTTTTAGCCAATATTAGTCATCTAATTTATTTTAATGCCACCACTTTCAATAATTTCATATTTCTGTCTAACTGACAAAAAAACGTTCAGATACCAAGAATAATTTAATTAACGTTCTAGTGAATATTAAATTCGACCTTTATATTTCTAAAAGTTACACTTATCCTCAATTTTCTGATCTATTATGTAGTATTTTACTCCACAATGGGAGAGTAAAAAAGATAGGGTACCAACAATGAGCAAGTCATGAAAATTGGTTTTCCTTTATTGGTATTGTAATGCACCAAGCCCTCCCACCGCTCCTGCCTCCCATTGCCCTCCCAGCGGCCATGCATAGATGCATAGCCGAAGATTTCCAATGCAATATTTGACTCCGGCGAACTGCAAACAGTTTACTGCCGGTGACCAAGTCGGGTGTCAAAATGCTGACTGCAATATCAGGTGCGGCTGCCCTCCTACTTTATTCTTATAAGTTTCCGGGACGTACTTGTCCACGGAAAGAAACCCTATCGCTTGCTGGACATTATATATTTTACCAAGTTTCATCTTCTTAGCATACAATTTATCTTGCCTACAGAATATTGCATTCGAACCAAAAATCTTTCTAAATATTATTTAATAATACATTCATTACTTTAGATACTCGCATATGTTAAAAAAACTAATTCGCAATGTTTTCATTTGTATTAAAAGAGATTTACCAGCGGCTGAGAATAAAATTTTTAAACTGTAGAGGGAGGTTCCAATGAGAAAGATCGATTATTCCACGAATAATTTTTTTTTTAAATATAATATCGATTTATTTCATTCAAAACTTGCTTTAATATATAACTACATTCAAGTAAGCAATAAAAATGCTCAAAACGCACGACGATAAATTATTAAATATCGTCCACTTTTTGTAAGTATTTATCGATTATAAGTATTTATCATTTTTCAATAATGTCTAAACAAAATAAGTGTGTAAAAAAAATCTGAAATATATTAGTTTGTAAGGCTTTAAATAAATAGAAACTCTGAGGTATTTTCGTCACAAAACACGTTCTCGGATTTATTTTTTAATAATTTTAATTTAATAGTTACTAAAAGAAATTTTAAACATTTTCCACTTTTAATCTTTGATTTTAATTTAACAAAAATTTAAATTCTGAAAAATGTGTTTGCTAGATTATGTATTGATTTATTTTGTTGTATGATTATATGATTTGAAATTTTTTTTGTATAATACAATATGTCTTTTTTTTTCGTTGTTTGTTTTTGGGGTGTTATGCCGTGTTGTGCTACCTCCTTCTTTAGCCGACGTTTCGGACAGCGTTGCAGTGTCCATCATCAGGGCAGATCCGGCAGATCCGTCGATGGATCTGCCCTGATGATGGACACTGCAACGCTGTCCGAAACGTCGGCTAAAGAAGGAGGTAGCACAACACGGCATAACACCCCAAAAACAAACAACGAAAATGCTTTTGGCCGTGAAAATCTAAAAACGTATCTAATACAATATGTCGTTTGAAAACTGAACAAATCTGCCAACGACCAAAGGTATAATAAACCTTGGTATATTAAAAATAAACTAGGTTTTCAAAATTTAAAAAATGTGTTTACCAGATAAAATAACAACAAAAATGTAAAAAAGAGTCAATGCGTCTAGAATTTGGTTGAAAAATGACTAATTTCCGGTATTCTCTGGTAATACCCCCAAAGCACAGCCATTTGAGTAAGTTCATTGATTCTAACTACCTTCTCTCATACCTACTGTAGTTTCTTTAGTCTTAATTGTGATATTTTCTCATTAATTTATTCCGTCATTTGTGTACACATATTTTTACAATATTCCGATATTTTTATCTTTTTGAGCACAAATTATATTTATTTCCTCTACTGTCAGAAACATTTCCATTTCGTACAATTTCCTTCGAAATATTTTTAGGATTGTAGAGCAGAACCACATTTCAGATGCTTCAATCTTATTGCATTTCTCTTGTAAGCTTCAAAAGGATTCGAGACCGAACAGCAGAATAGACGAGAGATACAGCAGCGCACGATCCACAGTCGTATTCTAAGCTCAGGTCGCGGTTGCACACAATCTTTTTGATATTTTTATAAATTGCCGATACTTACAAATAATAAAAGTGGATGCTGAATTGATCCTTCTTAGAGAACATGGTTTAAGGAGAATTAGGCTTATAAAAAGACTGTTGCTCTACCCAAATACACTTTTATTCAAGCAACATTTTAATGACATGGGGGGAGATTATTTAATACAGGCATGTATAACCAAACCAAGGAACAACTATACATTTTTATAGTGTGGCACCGCAATGGCTCCAAATATTAATTATCTTTTACATAACTTTTAATAATACCTAAATATGTTATTATAGTATCATAATAATGCCATAAATTGAATTTGCAATAATCGAAGCAAACAATAAATAATATTTCGGTATGTTTTAAATATATTTATTGCGCTCTTCCAATTGAATTTTTTGTTAATCCGAGAAACATGGATTTCTTATTCGTCACGCGTTTCTAAATATGTCATTTCGTAGGGAAGATGAAGATATGAGGTATACGAATGCCTCTGGCAATATTTGTAACGCCTAATGCGAAAATATTGAAGTTTTTTTTCCCTGTTCCCGAATTGCTTTTTTCACAAGAAAAATTGACAAGACATGAAATTATTTGCTTATCGCGCTTGCTAATAGGCTATTTTTGAACGACTAGAAAAACTCCACAGCTCTGTTAAAATAAGAATAACTAGTCCACAAAAACCGTCTATTCACTCCACTTTGAATTTGGAATGTTTGTTAAAGCTGAAATTAGGATTTAAATATTAACTTGATGCCGAATTTCACTTACACGATAATAATACCAATTTTGTATGAATTTAATTGATTTTTTTATTATAAAAATGTAATAGATGTAGTACATAAATAAAATTGCAACATTCAATAAATTATTTTATTAAATTAAAGCCACAAACCCTTTGTGGCTTGACATTATATCAAATGAAACAACTACTTTGTTTTAAACCTTCCACTTTAAGAGGGGTAGGAGCCCCTACCCCTCTTCCTACCCCTCCACCAACCAGTGTATGATGGTCTGATCTATCTCTCTCCCATATGCTCTCTCTCTCTCTCTCTCTCTCTCTCTACTTTGTTTACCTGATATTGTTTCTCTGTATCATGATTTAGTTTATATATTATTGTCCTGATGAAGGTTGTGTTCAACCGAAACCGGTATACCAATATGAATCAAAATAAAGTGGTTTAAATTAAATTATTTGATTTATTTGTTAAATTATTTTAGTTTGGTTTTATTATAGTTTTGCAAAACAATATTTAATGACAGCTATTTTAAGTACATCTATTTGAATTTCACTTTTTTGGTTTGACCCGGAAACATGGAAGTGGATATTAACTATTCCGACATACGATCGAGCTGAAACTCTATACAACTAAAGTAGAAATGTTTACAAAGTTTAAACCTCTGCCAAACCAACAACTAAAAATGGATGTTTTATCCACTCGAGAGATCGCGTTATTTATAAAAACAACGCGTGGAGTGTTCATGATTTCTTTGCGCTCGATTGTAAATTTCCCACCCACATTTAAAAAATCATACCTCCGAATTTGATGTTTGATTAAAATTCTATATAGCCAACGAATGCACTTATATTTTACCGTTTACCTAATATTATTAGGATTAATAAAAAAAAATCGAAATGCTTTATCACACGACTGAAGTACAACTTCTATAGCTCCATAAGGCCTCTGAAGATAGACAGTGAGATCTGTGCGAAACGTCACGAGTTAAAAAGTCCTTCTAAGGAATACGTTACGCGGGTAAACCGAGAAAAGTATAATATACATAATAAATAGGTTAGGTTAGGTTAGGTTTTATTTTAGTTAGTTGAACTCGTTTTCGATGAACTCGTCGTGAACCCGTTAGTCTGTATACTCGTCACCTATTGATAAAATGTGGAAAGTATTCTTATATAGCTACATTCAAACGCAGACTGCAGATCACGGAAAATTTTGAAAAAAAATTTAATGTTTTACGAAAATTTGCCACTGTGTGGCAACGAACCTCTCATAGCAAAAGAGCCAACACACATATAAAAAATCTTTTTTAAGCATAATCTTCATGATCAATCCACATAATATATGATTTTCGGTGGTATATAAATTATGTTATAATATGATATAATAAAATTTAAAATTGTTTATCGCAGAAGAGCGCACGAATCATTAGAGTAGGTTGCGTATTGAGTTCCATTGTATTTTTCTCTTTTGTTTATTTCCTCCGCTCATATGTTATTTTATGCTAATTTAAATTGAATTATAATACCTGTGGGTAGAAGATGTGGGTGTTTTTTCCAAACTAAAATCAACTTTGTCCATGAATTAAAATAAAATTTAAAAAATCGGTTAATTTGTCAATATTTTTAAATATTGACAAATTTAAAAAGTATGCTAATTTTATTTTACCTATCAGAAGAAACGACTTTCAAAATAAATAATTAGTAATATTTAATGAAATAAGTGAGCCCTTTCTAAAAATAACCTAATGGATTTACTTTTTATTTCAACCCGATTGGCCCGAGGTAACACAAGCATTTCCTTTTTTTGTTTTTTTTTTTTACATAAACTCCACACAGAAGGACCTAAGGAAAATAATTTCTCTCAGGGCCTAAGTCATCTTTGAAAATGCTGTATGGAGGTTCTTTTTGATGAGAGAAAGGAGTGAACATTGGTCTTGAAGTAGGAAGAGGAAATAAAGAGACCGGCAAATCGTTCCACAGCCGAGCTGTTGAACTCAAGAACGACTCCTAGAAGCGACCCTTTCTCATGGGACAAATGACAACCGTGTATATATGTTGCGCCTTTATTAAACGTAACAAGTAATATTGCATAATGTTTAAATTAAAGCTACAAAACTCATGATGCAAATGATTGAAATTTGAAAGAACAAAAATTCGTTCTCACCGTTCGAGAGCATTTGATACCTTAACATCAGACAAAGAGATTTTCCGCTATATAATTCGTTAAGTTTAGCAATATAAAGGTCTTAAGGTCGTGCTAATCCGCTCAAAAAGAAGAAAAAGGAGAGATACGACAATACGAATGTTGGAGGTACGGCACTAATATAAAAAACGATAAAATTCATGCGAAAATTGTGAAAATGTTTAATAAAATACGACTCATTTGAAAAAGAGCAAAAAATGTCAAGGAGTTGTAGTTAGTAGCATTTAAAGAAACACTGTGAATTTTTACAAACATATCACTTTTAAAATAGCAGAAACGAACGCGTAAATAATAATTATCGGAGCATATTTTACGATTTATTTCTGTCGAGGGAATTTCAAATAATTATCTTTTTGGCATGGGGAATGTATAAATACTGTCTTTAAGAATAACATTTTTTTAAGAGCTTAAAAACTTCAAACATTTTAGGAAAATATGAAAGAAATCGGTAGAAAATCAGACACCGGCACTTAAATATAAAATTAACCTCATCTGTACGGAGGAATACAGATAAAATATTTACGCGATAATCTTATATTGTTTTAATGTCCGTCCTACTTAATTTTACTTGTTATTAATTATTACACTAAATATCTTTATTTTACGTAATATTATCGTATTTGAGTTTTTATGACCTAAAGTATCTACTATTGTCCCCAGCTCACTTTACCTTTGGTTAGGCCAGCCATACCCTTAATACGAATTTGTAACAAATCTAATTATAATCACTTTAACAAACTTTACATTTTTCAGCTTAACCTTTTCACAGGTTTGATATTCGAGCTCTGTTTTTTAGGTACTTAATTTTTTTTACAAACCGTTATAATAATGCTAGTTTTGAAATTACTTAATTAATGGTCATATCTAAATAATTCCACTGTACGATATTACATATTACATTATGTACCGTTCTGACGTGGGTTTTTTCGAACTGGTGACGAGTATTTAAAATTTTAGTACAATGTCAGTTAAATTTTATATTTTCAATAACGGGTTCCATTTATAGACAAACTTCTGAAGCTGCGAAAATTTAAATGAAAGTTACTATTTTATCTGTGTTGAAATTTTCAGAGCGAAATTCGCATTTTTTTTTCTATCCGTGTATTTGGCGACAGAGCTGCATTTAATTCCCAATCACATTTGAAATGTGTATTTAACTGTAAAAAAACGTGTGTGCTTTAGACCACACGACTGAAGTAAATCTTTTTTAGCCCCATCTAAATGTACATTTGTATATGTTATGATTAAGGTTTTTACGGGTGTAAGATGTAGAATAATTTTCTAGGTTTACCCGCGTAACGTAGTCCTTAAAAGGACTTAGAAGGAAACGTCAGGAGTTAAAAAGTCCTTCTAAGAACTACCTTACGCGGGTAAACCGAGAAAATTATTCTACACATGTGTATACATATAAATATTTTTTTTATTTTTTATTATTTATTACAATCATAAAGGTACTCAAATTAACATGATAATATATATTTCAAATTATAAACTAGACATGTTTATCTTTACGAGAGTTAAAAACTCGTGTTTGTATATATAATTGTAGTCATGACATTTTGGGGTGTCTGGCGTAACAAAATGTCTTTTAATTCTAACAAAAAAAGGTGTTACCTATCTACAAATTTCCATAGGTTTTAAAGTTTATTTTTAAATTATATATTACTTATGTCATAACAAACTTCACACTTTAACATTAATGTGTTTATAGTAATAATACCATTAACTTTAAATACTGACATGATTAGAAATTTTAACATATTTGGTGAAACGTAGGATACATCGATTACCTCACTGTATTAAAACGGATAACCAAATTAAACAAGCACCCTAGGTAGGTAGAATGTTCGTCTCAAGTCAGAGAGGGTGGTTAAAGTTGATATGTAATATAATTATATTATTATGTGCATACAAATATTTAATAATTCTGTTTACAAACCATTATTAAAACGTCCGGGAGTTTGATAGCAGGCTAATCGATTTACCGATAGAAAACACCATTACTGAGAACCCTCCATCTACCGGGTAGAAGAGAAGCTCCGCGATATGAACGTGATACCATCTCACTCCTGGCGAAGTTCCTGATTACCAGAAGCGCCTTTCATAATATATAAAGGTTTTTTTTCAAATTATGAAAACTACATTTTCAATAAATACCCACAATATTTTTGTAGTTTTTTAAACGCCGTTTGTCATTATTATTTATAAAATAGTTTTATACGAAGGTACCTATTTAGGTACATGTTTCAAAACCGATGGTTCTTCATCAGGATAATAAGGCACTCCGCTGACCGGAGAAACTGAAACTTAACTAAAACTGGTCGATTTCTATGGCTTCCTACCAAACTTCTATGACGGCGCTATTCAATTTTACGTGTTTAGTTTATTATCTCAACTTTTTTAACCATAGACGAAGATCAATCACCCACAATCAGCTGTCATCCTAGCAACTGGCATGGAGAATTTTGAGTCACTGCTTGCGTTTCCATTGGCAACGGGTTTTTGAGAAGTATTTAGTTAATTTTAAAAAAAAATAATAGGTAGGTAGGTAACATATTCTAAAATATTTTTTTTATATTTCATTTTATTTAATTGTTTTTATGATATTTTTAAGTAATTAATCATCTCTCTCTTTAATATTTTTTTCTATTGTTGTTTTTATCTATACTTGTTTGTTTCTTTTGTTATTTTTATTCGTGTTATTATCCTGACGAAGAAACCATCGGTTTTGAAACATATAGATATTATAACATTGATTATAGCGGTTTACATAAAAGTAATTTGTTTAATTGTTTCCTTTTTAAACTATATCTACTGAAAGAATTCCATTGAATAAAATCCTGAAAGATTTCCGTCTAAATTTTATTGGGATGCTTACTTTCTAAAAATTACAAATCGAAAGCATTTATTGGTTTGCCCTCCAACCTAGAAAAAAAATCACCTGCTGCGTTTTTTCTATGTCTTTGTTAATGTAATTATTTCATTCCCTTCTCCTGGGGATACCACGTAAAAAAATCGCCTATGCCGCTTTTTCGTGTCTTTGTGAAACTTATAACAAATGTTTCACTCCCTCATTTACTCTCGTCTTTTACCTACTCCAATTGGGAAGGACATGGTACCGCAGGCTCCGAGATTATTGAGGAAATGGGTCTAATAAGCGATACTTTCAATTTTAATATTTTTTTATGTTATTAAAAATATAAACATATTCAATTATGTTTATTTCGCCTTTCCCAACGTAAACTATATTTTTATATCACAATTTTCAAAATAAAAGTATCTGTATTTTTAAATTTTTATTTTAAACTTTTTAAGACTCATATATCTCCAAATTGCTTGAAATGGCTTTAGCTGTGTTTAGGGACTAGATCTGAATAGCCAGATACTTCCTCACCTTCTTCTTCCTCGTCTCCTTCCCTACTCCACTTACCTTTAGCCTCGTAACATACCCAAATTGGGGATGCCATAGTCTCACTGGCTCCAGACGGGAGCAGTTGGGACTCTTGTGAGGTAATCACTATAAAAAAAGTATATAAAAATAATATATATATAAAATTTTTTTTAAAAAGGTGTCAGAGCATGAACGCCTTCATGAAACCTAATTAAGAGGTATTTAATGAGGTTTTGCAAAATTAAGTTTTGCAAAAAAAAGACCAAGCTACCGTTCCCTTATGTTAAAATTATTGCATAAAAATCACATTCCACATAGATTTTTTATACTCTTTTGTACAATTTACCGGTATCTTCACGTAAAAGCCTTGGAGGGGTGAAAAAATAAATAAAATGAAATTGTGCGGTAAAGGAAGAATTTGTGAAAGAAACGGTTCGAAAGATAAATCAATATATTTTTAAACAACCCATGGTTTCCAAATTGTGTTATTTTTCCAGTGCCCAGGGTGATACTGGGAGTATCTTCGGAGTTCGAGTATCTCTAATGTAGTAGAAACAAATATTTTTAAACATACCCATTTAAAACAAAATTTAAATATATATATGTTTTCTTTCTTTTTCCCTAGGTACCCAGGGTATTTAAACCCGAGAAATTTGGCGCAGAGCCAAAGTTCTTACCGCTGTACTACGAAGCTCGTCGAATTATTACCACCTCTCGGGTTTCTCGGGTAAATAGATTAACGTTAATAGTCTTACCAATAACCTCCAAATTAATATGAATTATAATCCGGAATACATAATACTAATGGCTTTATATATTCCGTTTTTCGTTAAAATATGTGGTAATTTATTTAATTAGGGTTAAACCGATTATACATATATGAAAATACAAGTCGTTTTACAAAGTCATTAAAAAACGCGATGAAATGGAAGAACAATAAATATATTGTACCTTTTTGTAAACGAACGCGATTCAAAATGTAACGATAGGTTATATTTCCCCAACTTTTAGGTGGGCACTATTTTACTATATAATTATACATATTTATTAAATAAATCGTCCAACGTTGAAAAATACAGATATATGATAAAAGACGTTCAAAAGTTCAATTGGCTGAAAGTCACGCATTAATATTAAATAGCTCAATAATTTAAACTTTAGAGATTTGAAAAATTGTGGATAAAGTGGGCCTAAAAGACATCTTTTCTTATAGTAATATGGAAGGGGTTGAGTTCTACCATCTCGTAGGGTTTTCAAATTTCGTGAACCATTGATTCATCCTGTATTTTATCGCTAGGTTATGTAAATATTTTCTACATTCAATAACAGCGCTGCGTTTTCATCGTGCGACAACGATATCTCAGCATTTATTCACATATTTCTGCGTCTGGCATATTTATTTTATATGTGAGGTTTTTTTCGTTTTACAGGCAGCATTTATGGTAGCATCAATAAACCTCAGCGGAGCTGAGTCAAGCCTGTCATCTCCCTCACCCTCCTTCATCTCCTTCGCATAAGGGATGATCCTTTCCCGTTGTCAAGCTTGTCACACACTGCTTTAATGGTATCCTTAAAAATATGTGTCATAGATCTTCTCAATGATTGTGTGTATTTGTTATTCGTTGAACTATGCACACAAGCACTTCACTGAGGGAATATTAAAAAACATTGCATTTTTAACGCCTGAAACAAATAGATTAATACGAAAGAAAAATACATAAAATAAACATAGTAACATGTCAGATTTAAATATTACTACAGCTAGTACACTGACCAAAAAAGTAAAGTATTTTTGGAATAATTTTTTTTAAAGATTAAAACAAATAACTTTGTATTAAACCACTAATATAATCACAATTAACTACATGTTTCAAAACCGATGGTATCTTCGTCAGGGTAGTAATGGCATTAAATAACAAAATAAACAAACAAGTATAGACTAAAAAGAACAGATTAAAAAGAACTATGGACAAAAATATTATAGAGAGAGGTGATTAATTAATTAAAAAATATCGTAAAAAACAATTATTTAAAATTAAGTATAAA
Source organism: Limnephilus auricula (assembly GCA_951813805.1). NCBI lineage: Eukaryota > Metazoa > Arthropoda > Insecta > Trichoptera > Limnephilidae > Limnephilus > Limnephilus auricula. The sequence goes on along the minus strand of OX638391.1, from coordinate 16,790,235 downwards.
AATTATTTTAAAATATGAAAAATTACATTACATAAATTATCAAAACATAATAAAGATGTTTAAACAACAAAAATAAATTATTTTAAATATAATTATTAATAATAAAATAAATTTAAGAGATGGCTATTTTAAAAAAATATTTGGTTATTAATAATATTTAATTTACTATTAACACTTTTTCTAATTTCTAAAATTTCCAAGTTTGCTAATTGTAAATCTCTTGTGTTTGTGTGTAAAATTTTTAACCCTTTATTTATATCAAAAGAATGATTTGTTTCTAAAATTAATTTATAACCTCCAGATTTGTTCAAATAATCACCCTTATACAAAGTTATTTGTGTTAATTTAATTCAAAATGACGCCACAAATTGATTTTGCGAAGTTTGAAGAATTTTTTTTTTCACTATATCTAGGTGTTGTTTGTGTTAAATTCCCAAAATGAGCGTCAAAGGAGGTCGATACAGTGCTGGAAATGTGATGTACTAATGAGTGCTTATGTATGGTGCGGATATGGGCCGGACCCACTTAGAGCCTTTTTTTGTCGGCCTACCTTTTTACTGTAAAACCTTTATACGTGACATGTCACAAGACTGTTTATTACCCAATATTATTTAATACACAGGTGTGAATTTACTCAATGTTTCTATAACTGGGAATTAAATTATTTATTTATTTATTTACGCCTATTAAGGATTTTACATACATATAACTTTTTTTACAAAATTATACAAATAAATAGTGCAGGAAACGACACTTGCACAAAAATAAATATGAAGTAAAAATATTATTGAATTTGATCCAGAGTAAGTAGGTACCTATAAAATATACAAATAAAAAAATCCAAAATGTTTTTTTTTCCTTTAGCCGACAAAATGCTCATAATGTGTTATTAGTCAATTTAAATAGTTTTATCAAATTATTCCCCTACTCGGTGAAAAAAATTTCAATAAGGTATGCTTATATATTAAAATTGATGCACTAAATATATCAACATGGGAGTATTTATTTCCTAACTGAAATTATTACATTGAATTATATTAATTGACCAATAATGCTTAGTTTATTCGCACTGACTTTTATGTAGGTGGTTTAGCTACCTTTGAACTGATAGACTTCTAATAGGTTAATCATTTTTCCTATTCATTCACGAACGAGCTTCGCCTCGACCTATCGTTCAAACTTCTCTTGAAAGAAATGCTGATTAAGTGAGGCGTCGTGTTTAATTGATTAACAGATCACAGTGGCTTAGATTAGGATATATATCTCTGAAGAACTGAGCTGGGACCTGATTGGTTGACGCATTTTCCGGAGCGTTTGATTGGCGCGTTCCCCCGAGTTTTTAACTAGTTAGGGTTTAGTGACTGCCCAACACGAGGCATGCCATTAACTTTATGGGCACTTGTCCCTTGTACTGAAAGAATTGTTTCTCATAATATAAAAACACTTTATTGTTTAATTTGGGTTAACAAAAAAACTTATAGCCTATCCACGGAGCACAAATTCTACGCTACTTTCGTTAACATGCGGAACGCTTTTTATGAAAACCTTTTATTTTTCTTATTGCCCGTTTAATATATTCACTTGTTTTTGCTTTGAGATGAGTGCTTGATACGCAAATACGCCTCATCAATGCTATATCCTTCAATATGCAATAAAGTTTATTGCTAATAACTCGTTTATATTAAGAGATCTTATTTTATCATATTATTTTTATGCTACCTTAGTACATAAAATTCCTACATGTGAAAAGCTACGGAGCTTATACAGAAAACAAAAAAGAACATGAATTGGAATGCAGGAATCTGTTGAGTTATTCGTTATTAAACCCAGGTCTGTGTCGAACATAGATAAGGAAATCTAAGGAGTTCATTTGAGAGAACGGTAAATATTTTTTTTTTTAGAAGATCATTATGGAATGTATATATAATCTTCTTTATTTCTAAAAAATCTCGCGTCACGATGTTTGTCCATAATAAACTCAGGAACGGCTGGACCGATTTTTATGATCTTTGATTGGTAGAATTTTTCTCCGTCCCGAATAGCAGAATAACAAGCTCTGGTGTTATCAAATTTGCATCAAAAAAATTAAATAGATCAAACGCGAGGTGTTTGAAAAATAGGTGTATTTTATAAAGTTTAGCCGTAGGGAAAAAAGGCGGGAGGGATAAAGGAATGTGGGAGAGGCGGAGGGGAAGTAAGGGGGAGGGTTCGTGGGAGGGTGAAAGGGGAACGCGTGAAGGGGGGTCGCGAGAATGGGGCAATTGGAGAGGGGGAAGGTGAAAGTGGAACTCGGGAGGGAAAGGAACCTCAGCAGGGGAAGAGGAGGCGGAAAGGGAATTATACGAGTATATTTGTGAAAGAAAATATTTTTGTTGCTTTCTGCACAGAATTCCTATTGTCTGGGAATAGACCCAAGAGTGTCATCTCCGTGGGAGAAAGCCATTTCAACCAACGTTTCAATTCTGAATGTTGGTCTTACACCAGGGCAATACTGAAAGTCTCTTCCACTATGGAACGTGCCGCAAATATACCATATATTATTTTTATTTAATTAGTTGTGAAATAAAACAAATTAATCAAATAACATATAGATATTTCAGATTGCTGAAAGTGTGCCACTTGTTTTCATTTGCCTCTATGTAAAATACTTCTAGATTCTCCATTCAGTCAATTTATCCCAGTGAGATTCAACACGGTGGAATGCACATTTCTAATTGTATTTACATATATTTTTTAAATCAAACGCAAACATCTGCCCTGATAATGGACACTGTAACTGACAAGTTGGCTAAAGAAGGAGGTAACGCAAAAATAAACAATAAAAACAAGATTTGGTACTAAAAAAAAGGCCAATTATTAGTTAAATATACTCGTATGTTATCTGACGAATATTTTTTTACAATACGAACCTACCAAAGTTAAAATCCTTTTTGCTAAACTAATTTTCGCAGCCATCTACAAACTGTCTACTGAAATTTATATTAATATATCATTTAAAATATTGGATGATTGGATATTATTATATTTTAATAAATGAAGGTAATATTAGCGAAAGTGAATCGAAAATCCGAAACAGAAAAATCAGAAAAAGATATGGATACATCTGGGACTCGAACCCAGGTCCTGTCTGGCAATCCGGGCCAACGCGCTATCCACTGCGCCAATGTATCCCTATCCGATTCGGTCATTTTTAACTGTATCATACTTCGACTGAGAACCACCAACATTATTTTCATTTTTCTTAACGCATATTTATTTATTGGCTGCTATCTTTATGTATGATTGCAAGATTCAAAAAATATTAATATTTCATCCTAGACTTGCAGATAAAGTCAATAGATGTCGCATATTAACAAAAAGTGATAAAATTTATCCTGACACCATCTAGAGGGCATTTAGTTCGAGTTAATTCTTGCAATCGGATTTTCGATTGACTTTCGCTAATATTATTTTCATTAATTAAAATATTATAATTTGATGTCAGGTGAAAACTCATTAAGTTAAAAAGTTAAAAATAAAATATATAAAGATTGGATATTATTTAATGGCTGCTTTATTAGTATTTTACATATATATATATATATATATATATATATAACTATAATACCGAGCGGATTTTCAGTAAATTACATTATTCGTGGTTTTCTGTTTATATATGTAATTGTACATTGATTATAATAAATGTGCATTTAGATTAGGTTTTTCTAAAGTAAAAACAACAACATTTTTCATCGCTTTTTATATTATGTTTATATCTAGGTATATTTTTTCTTTATTATCATTTTAAGCTTGCTGACTGATTATGTCACAAAATAATTCTAACTAACGGTGTAAAAGGATTGACATATTTATACAATATAACAAACTTTCAAATATTACCTTTTTTTTATGGAATAGGCAATTCACCCTAAGGAGAGTGCTTTGTGTCCTCTGATATTTAGTTGCATTCACTATTCCCACTTATTAACGCAGATTTTGTTTTACTTTGTGCAATATAATATTTAAAAACCTGTACATAAGTGTGTGCATTTTTTTACATTTACCAATCGTTAACCGGTTAACCGGTTATCATCCCCTGTGATTAATCAATTCATAGTTTGTTAATTAAAACACATCGATTTTATCAATCTGATTGAAACGAAATTATTACTGAAACTACTCTGTAATTAAACCGGAATATATTTTGTGAGTTTCGAAATGCGTCCTCAACTTTAGTTGGTTTTTTTAATGAGAAAAATATAAAATCCTTTACCTACACACCATGAAAATCTTTTGTCATTTTGTCGTAATTTGTTTTTTGTTGTTGTTTTGAATATGAATAATAATTTTATTTCACAACGAAAAGAATCATAATGATTTTTCGCAATGAAAAGAACGATACTTTTAATGTTGCAAAAGAACGATACTTTTTAATATTTCGCAATTCCGCATTAAACAGCTGCTATCATTGCACTAAAATTACAGTAAAATTGGATTGTTCTCAAAATTAAAAATGTTTTTCTCCATATAATTCGAGACCCGTTACTGGCATTAAATAGTTCGAAAAGCACGTGTATTATTTAACAATAACAACAACAAAAAAACAAATAAATTATAAAGCAAATGATTTAATTTAATAAACGTGGCTTTTTTGGTATTTGTTCTCATTGTAATGCTTTCCACTGCAAAACTTTGGTCAACAACATGTCGGAAATTATTTCAGTGTAGAAATTTTGGATCCAATGGAAGGAAATAATTATACCAATTCAGTCGACACCTTCAATTTGTCACTAAACGAATACAAAATATTGTTACTGAAGCAGTTCAGTTATGTACAATAAATACTATATATTTTTTACTATCCATGTGTAAAATCCCCAAAAAAGGGGGTTAATAAATTAATAAATAATAATGTTGTCTATAAATATAATTTAAAACGTCACATATTTGTTGGATGAGCGTAATGTTGTCGGATGCTGATTTATGGATTTCTCTGAAAGTGGACGATAGTTGAAATAATTTTTTTTGGATTGCGGAGAATTTCTATCGTTTTTTTAAAAATTGACTAATGATAATATTCTTGACGAATGAACATTATTTGCTTGTGATGCGATGTTTGAATACTCGCTTATAAAGTTAGCTTGGTACAATTGACGATCACTGCTGGTCGGTAACTGACGTAAAGTCGATCATTTGATTTTCTGAAATGAAATGCAGAACACAGCGTAGTAGCGCCCGTCTCGAGAACGACCAGGGGTGGGCAATATGCAATGGGCAATGGGCAATGGGCGTCCTATCTCCCGGCGCTTCACGTTTCCGTTACAGTCCACTTGACAAGTATTTCATTAGCCGGTGTCGGCTAAAAGATGGGTCGGACCTGGTCAGGCTCTGAGACGGCTCCACGTAATAAGACCATTTATCAAAATCATACGTGGCGGGTCCCGGGCGTGACGCTGCCGGCTCACTCGAGCGCAATCTACCGGCGCACTAGTTCCCGGCTCCCGGTGTCACTTGGCCCTCAACGCGGTGCGATGGACGTCTTTCCTTGTTTTGTTACACGTGTTTCGTTGTCGCACTTCTCATAAGTTCAGCTCAAGTCACCTACAGCGTTTATCAAACTAAAACTAAAGAGCTTCAAAGGCTTCAATAGCGTAGAGGTATACTCTATTGACTTTAACATTGAATCCGAAATTGCGAGTCCGATATCCGAAAAAGTTAATAGCGGAATGAATGTTTCAGTCTATATATTGTAAAGCTCTCCGCCTAAGATCTATTTCGATGATAAATGAACAATGACCAGCGGCTGAGAATTAAAGTTCAAAAATGCTTGCAACTGTACAGGGCTCAGGGAGGTTCCGATGAGAAAGATCGATTATTCCCAGTATCAAATTTTTTAAAACCAAAAATTTAATATGGATTTATTTCATTCAAAACTTGCTTATATATATATATGTGTGTGCATTCAAGTAAGGAAATAAAATGCTAAAAACGCATGATGATAAATTATTAAATATCGTGTACTTCTCCTAAGTATTTTTTGATCATAAGTATTTATGACTTTTCAATAATGTCATTGTGTAAACAATTGTGAATAAAAAAAAAATAATTGTGTAAAAACAATCTGAAATATTTTAGTTGGTAAGAAATAAAGAGAAAAATTGAGGTGTTTTCGTCACAAAACATGTTCTCGGATTTATTTTTTAACGATTTTAATTTAACTAAAATTAAAATTCAGAAAAATATCTTAAGAGATTATGTATTGATTTATTTAGCTGTGTGATTTACGAATATATGATTTGAAATTTGTGTTGCTTAATAGAATCTATCGTTTGAGAATAGAACAAATCAACGACCAACGGTATAACCTTAGTATATTAAAAATAAACTTAGTTTTTCAAAATTTAAAAATTGCGTTTACCAGATAAAATAACAATCTTTCTAAATGAATTTATGTTTCTTTGTAAAAAAAGAGTCAATACGTCTAGAATTTGATTAAAAAATGACTAATTTCCGATATTCCTATACCCTCTACAGTAAAGTAAGCACTTCACCGTTGGTTATGGATTTCATTGTGACAGTTACCGTAAGTTTTTGATAAGCTTTTACATTTTTTTTACGTAAGGTGCTGGTTTGGGTGGCTTCATTTCGATGCGGAGATAAATAACAACTTATGTATCTGAACATATATGATAAATAAATGTTATTGTAGAAAGCAATCACTTTGTGGTTTGACATATTTAATAAAAATAAAACACTTTTTGGTTTTAAAACCACGATATTTATTAATTTACTTTACCGACCGGTTTCGCTTTACTCAAGCATCTTCAGGGTACAAATTAATACTAAACAATAACTACAAAATGTGTGCTTATTTATACATATAGAGAGAGACAACAATATATACATATAGAAAGAGATAACAATTTAAAATTATTACAAACAATGGGGATACATTAATTCAAATGAGTTGGGAAAAAACCAACATATAATTTTAGACTAATGGGTTATCAAAAGTGACAAAAGAAAATTATTAATAGTTTAATAGAAACATACCTAATATTGGGCTACTAGATACCTCTAATTGATTATTAAGTACAGGACAATTGGTTTTTACAGCTTTTTTAATTTCTAATGCTTCCAAATTATTTAACGGGTTACCTTGCCAACTGTTATGTAGGATTTTAGCACCGGTGCTTTGACAGAAAGTATGATCCTTATCAATCAGGTGATTAGCAAATTTAAAAAAACATTTTGTAGTTATTGTTTAGTATTAATTGTTACCCTGAAGATGCTTGAGTAAAGCGAAACAAGTCGGTAAAGTAAATTAATAAATATCGTGGTTTTAAAACAAAAAAGTGTTTTATTTTTAATAAATAAATGTGTTCAGTTAAATTAAATCAAAACGTCTTTCTCCACTTTTTGACAGACGTAATTATTGACATTATAACCTACTTTACATTATGTTACATTATAACTAATTTTGACATTGTAACCAAATCAAATTTGTTATATTTTATTCTGTTGCCATTTTATTAAAACCATAATGAATTCATTCCCTTATTTGACAACGCAATGTCAATTCTCATACATTTGTGTTATTTCACATTTTAACAAAGCACTATTAGGAGTTATTTACTTTATGCTGTGTAAATAAAGGTTTAATTAATGTCAAGAGCGCAGTTACAGCGAGGCTTCCGAGAACTGGCACGGTCGTGTACTTGTTCGTTCTAAACTAGGAAAAGTGCGGTTTCTCGGACAAGGACCCTTGTAAAATAGAGTGCTTTTTACCTCCCAAACAGGTTAAGCTTTCAGGAACACAATAAATCTATGATATTTGAAGATTATCGTTAAAAAATTTGGCTCCACCATGCAATGTACAGACATTCAAAAGTTTCATCCGAAGTTATGTGACGACTTTTGAAGGACGGAATGTTGTCTGGTCTACAACTTAGTCGTTTACAGCATGCCATTGAAATTTGTTGCAATGAAATAAAAAATATTTTGTAGAATCTATTTCACAAATATACGAAAATGTTCAGGTTTATTACGTTCTACCTGTCATCTACAACATTACAACAGAAATCCACTTATCAATATTTTTTGTAAATAATAAATGTTAGCAAATAACAATTTACTAACGTCTACGAAAACAGAGATATTTAGTGCTCTCGGGTACCTGTTTTTGAAGTAAATACTTCTTTACGCATGCTTGACTTGGGGGGTAAGCTGGCGAATGTGTAACGGATATTGAAATGCGTTGCGAGGCGAACAGGCTCTCTGTAGAAGCAAAGGAGAGCAAATTTTCTTTCTCTCTTCCTCTCGTAGCCAGTGCATGAAATATTTCAATCAGTATTTTGAAATACCAGTGACGCGCCAAACGCGGTGGGAAGCGGACGTCGATGCGCACGGCTTAATCGGCCGAGGCGAAAGATAATAAATGTAAATAAATATTTGTAGAAAATGAATATATGTGTGTATTTTATACATATAAATATATATATATAAATATATATATATATATATATATATATATATATATATATATATAGACATACACATAGATGGAGCTAAAGAAGTATTTTCTTCAGTCGTGTGGTCTAAAGCACACTCGTATTTTTTTATTAAATAACACTTTATTTAATATGTTGAATATTATTTTCAATAAGTGCGCATTTGTTTTTACATTAGCGTCTGTGTCATCTTTGGGAACACTGTATGGGGGGTCTTTTTAGGAAAGGAAGGAGAGGGAGTTCTGGGAAGGAAAAGGGTTTCAGGGTTGGGCAGGAATCTGGGGGTCGGTTTGTCTAGAAGTGACGGACGCAAGAACCTATCTCTTCCACTGCGTTGTAAGGCGATGTTTCGAGGTAGTTTTGCTGGAAAGATAACAGACTCCCCCTCAATCAGTCTGTCCCGATCCGATCTAAACCATTCACATGAATCCCATGAACCCGAAGACACCTGCTAAGTCACCAAACGTAGCGAACCACTTGGGTGACCTTTGACAGCGTTGTTGGTTATCCAATAAATGATTCCCGAGGTGGCGGTACGCATACTTACTTCCGAAGTTGCTAAATCGTGTGATTTATTTTGAAATTTTTATTGCCATAGTAGAAAACATCTTGACAGCTTTTTAAAACCTATTAAAAAATGTTAAATTCAGATAATTATGAAGCAAGAACTAAATAATTAACCTTTTAAGTATCTTATTAAACTGCTAATTTCCATAAAATAAAATAAATACACAAAAAATAATATGTATGCAGGGTAAGTGATATAATTGATATTATACATTTTAAGTAACTTATACAATAAATTGGTATTGTACAATCAGAGTACCATGAAAAATTTTACAAAAAAATCTAACGAAAAAATAAAATAATAGACTATCAGTAAGATATCATAAATTTCCACTTTGTTTTTGAATAATTTTATTTTTAGCTTTATCTCTATCGCCCGATTCCAATTTTTACCTGCCGAGGTGGATCGTCTTACGAAATGTCTTCGTAATTAGCAAAATTAGTTTATATTTCATTTTATAAAACATAATATTACCTTCAGACTATAATTGCATTGCTCCCGCATGGAAAAACATTTTCAAAGGGGTTACTATCTCAAAACTAAAATAATCAATCTTCTATCAAAATTTTGCAAATACATACCAACTTGCGCATTTCCAGATTTTCTCCGCAAATTTTCGTCATATCATAATAATATTGAATGTTTACCCTCCAAACCGAATCTTGCGGTCGCTTTTAAAATTAACTTTTGATACAAGAGATGACCCTAAAAATACTGGAGAAGTTTTCCGATAACTTGAGAGGGAGGAAGAGCTTGAATTTTTTCAAGAAATTACTTTATATTCAAAAGCAGATGAAAGTAAGTTTTTAAATAATCAAACATGAAGATGATTATTATTTGTTAGTGTTACCAGGTTAATTCGGTAAATCCGAATAGCACATATTATGCTATCAGATTACTTTTTAACATAGTCACAAAAAAAAAATGTATGTTTTTTTTATCTATTTCTTCATAACAGAACTCAATTTCAGAGAAAAATGAAATTTCTGTTTTTTTTTTGGTTTTTTGTTTTTTTTATGCAATTATGTACTTAAGGAATAATATGAACTAAACCTGTCAATTTGTCTATCCTGGAACGGGAAACTTTCCTAGTTGGACAGGCAAAGCTTCCTAATATGTAACTTGTACTTTCTTTTGAATCTATCTATAAATAAATAAAATAAAAATACATTTTATTCTTACTTAAACTTGTGTGTAAAGTATCTAGGTATGTATAAAAATGCCAAACTGCTTAAATACAAAATTGTCTATATTGTCATTTTGTGTGCAAAGAAATCCATTTATTCAATTTTGATTTTTGAGTAGATACATAGTAACCTGTATCCTAATGATATCCTCATAAATTATTCTCCTCATAAATTTTCTCACAATTTCGAAACTTTAATTTTATTTTGTTAATATTTTCTTCCAATTTAATTTCCTCTATGTGGTAATTATGTGCCTAAGAATATTATTGAGAATTTAACGTAAAACCAAAAACCGCTGTTTCCGAAGTGACAAGGTCCCGCCGAACATTCCAACTCTGGTCATTAACTGGTGTTTCGGTGGATTTATGGTTTTTTCTCATTAAAAGCACCGCGCCGGTTCCCGGGGGATAATTTAGGTCGCCATCCCAGATCGACCATTGCAATCCACCAAGTGGTCCTCGACGTTTCGGGTGAACGCCCCTCAGAGCTGTGTAAAGCTGACAGCGATGGGAGGGAAGAAGCTAAAGGACGTTTAAGATTATTGTTACGGCATCCGGTTTAGCATAGCGTCTCAAGTTATAGACTTTCAATGGCATGACACAGCCTTGCTCTTATTTCGATGAAAGAAAATTAAATCCAGGACATCGTCTGCTTGGAATCTACTTTATGGGATTAGGCTCTGAAGCCGGGGCGCCTGTTTATGGATGATTAAACTATGTTTGCCGTACGACGCGACGCTCTGGACTTATCTGGACTATCACGCCGTAGATTTTAACGGGAGGCTCCCTTGATAGAGAGAGCTTATAGGATTCTGATTCAAGTTAATGACGTATCCTTTGTGCCTTTTCCGTTTCACATCAACCGCTTAGAAAACCACCGTTTTATATGTATTTAAGTGATTTTCTGGAAAGTTGAAAGTAATTTAATATTAATAATGTAATTATATGGGTAAACACAAGATTATTGCTGTAAAATTTATAGAATAAACATAATATTTTGCAAAGATTGAAGAAATAAAGATGTGTTGGTGTCTTTTTTAAAATATATGAGATTATCGTAATTGTCAACTTCATATTTCAAATTTCAGAATTAACAATATTATCTTCGACTAATGTTTTTTTCTCCATATTATTGAAAAATTAGATTATTATTGTTATCTTCTTCTTCAATGATATATTACATTGATGGGAATAACCTTCATAAGTTAAAAAGAGAGTTTTTCTTATAAAAATATGAATATTCATTTAGACTTTTATAAAAAGTCAATAGGTGTTCCATAAAAATAAAATCGGATATATTTATCCAAGACACTATCTAGGTAACAAATACATTCTTTGAATACTTGTTTCTAATAATAAAGGTAGCTGCCAATAACATGGAAAAAAACATTAGGCGAAGATAATATTGTTAATTCTGAAATTTGAAATATAAAGTTGACAATTACGACAGTCTCATAATAGATCGCAGTAGCCCAATTGGTAGAGGTGTATGTCCCGGTAAGACGTAAGGTTCTGGGTTCGAATCCCAGTTGCGACCGTTATCTTTTATTATTTTTCTTTGTCTTGTTCATTTTCATATTTTTAAAAATTAGATTATTATTGTTATCTTCTCCTTCAATGATATACAAATTTCTCATCACTTGTATTGCTGAAATCATATTTTAGCAATCGAGATAAAGGACTATTTTTCAAGAAATGATTAGCAGTTTAGAAATGCCACGATACTCACTTGAATATAATAATTCAAAAAGTAATTTGTCTTGTTTCGGTAATCATTTGGTGTTTTAGCATTGTAAAAAGTTTATATCCCGCGCGAGAACAAATAATAAAAATACAAAATAGAGTTTTTAAGAAAGCCTTTCTTCAAACTATTCATATTTCACCCGAGCTCAAAATATTAAGAATTGTTTCAGAAAAAACATAAAACTTGTTGAATGAATATGATATAAGAAAGCCCCTTTCAACATGAACCGGCGACAGTAGCTTACAACAATAAGGCGAGAAAAGGGACGCGAATGTATTTTTAGACGTTCGGATTCCAGTGTTTATTTAAATCAATGATCCTAACATCAAGAACGCATCGATGGTTATGGGAGTGTAGGAACCTTTTGTTCCATTCGCATGCTAACATAAAGAAGACAAATGTATGAACACGGATATAAAGGCACGGACACATTCAGTGTCGATCGCTTTCGCAAGAGGAAAAATAAAGATAAATGGTTTTCTTGCCAACGAGGCCCTGAGAGCAAACCCTTCCCATTCAACCTTTCCCGCCGTATATTGGCCATCTCCGAAAGTGTCGCCAGAAGGATGGTCCGCCGAATCTACAAACAAATTTCCATTCTTTATCCCCGCCCAGGCATTCAATGAAATACATTTCCTCAGACTGGCCATTTGTCGCCTCGCCTCACCGTGTGGCGTATTACGGTTACCACTCCGCATTCGGACTATTTGCAGGTGCGCTTCACTTCACTTCACTTCACTTCACTTCTACTAGCTCATTTTAAATACGCTGTCAGTTGTACGAACTTATAACGCACTACCTGTTTGTTCAATACGTGATATATCATGTTTTTAATTAATTCCTAAGCGGTTTGAGATACGCCACTTTGACAAGATATCGACAAATTAAATCAAAAAACAAAAAAAAGTGAAAAAAGCAAATAAATTTTTTTAATTAACTCAATTTTTTTTTATAGTGAATACCTCACAAGAGTCCCAACCGCTCCCGTCTGGAGCCACTGATACTGATAGCATTCCCAATTTGGATATGTTATGAGGCTGAAGGTAGGTGGGGAAGGGAAGGAGACGAGGAGGAGGAAGGTGGGGAAGTACCTGGCTATTCAGATCTAGTCACTAAACACGGCTAAGCCATTTCAAGCAACGTTTCAATTCTGAATGGTGGTCTTACACCAGGGCGATACTAAGAGTATCTTCCACTCTGGAACGTGCCGCAAATATACTATATATTATTTTTAATAATTTGTTGTGAAATAACACAAATCAATTAAATAAAATTTATTTGCGCACGCCGGGTTCGAACCCGCGGCTTTCGGAATGGGATTCTAACGCCCTACCGCTGGACTACGCCGGTAGTATTTGCATATATTTAAGTACATGTATTCATATATTGCGTCATTGTTATTATAATAAAGGGGTTATTACTATTAACTTAAACAACCCTTTGTTATTGATTTTATATGTATATAAAAGTCTAATGGGTTTTTAATAATTTAATTGATAGAACAACATTTTCCTTTTTATAGACAGACAAATTGTTTTTTTATTCATAAAACTTCGATGCACTAAATTCACAAAAATTATTTTGCTTGCCCACTGTAATGTGAATGGATTATTACACACACACACATTTAATTCTTGCAATATGTTAGTAGGTACTGTGGTTTGTAAAATATGTGAATTTGTATTTGGTGTTAATATATATATTTTTTTTCATTTTCTTGTACAGTTTGAATAAGATGCAAAGCATTATTATAATTTTTGAATCATTGAAATAAAATATCAATCAATGAAAATAATCTTTTTCTGATTTTTCTGTTTCACGTTTTCGCTTGAGAGTTGTTAATAGTACCTTTAATAATTAAATCTTACAGTTGAGGTTTTGTTCAATTATTTAATCCACTACAAAAGTTGATCATTATAATTAGTTAGCAGCTAAATTGGTAGGTGCTTCATTTCATGGATAGGTAGAAAACTTTCCCAAAAACCAATGTTAACCATCTAATCTCACAGACTTCTGTACATATTTTATCAATCTCTTCTACCATGTTCTGAATAAGGTCTGTGGTTGCGTGAGGGGGAATCGAACCCCGGGGAATATGTAAAATGTGTTTGCGAGCACAAAATATCCTTGCTACAGAGATACTTTATTGTAACGTACCAAAAAACAATTGTTTGTACCGTGGTTGGGTGTATTAAAAAACTTTCCAAAAGTTAAAATAAGTTTGTTCAAATGTGTAAGTTAATTATACCGAGATGAAATATTTGTGAGTAGCGCGTGTCCGTAGAGATATTAATAATTACTGCCCGTAGACTTCGTAATATAACCAGCTACATAAAACCGTGTACATGTAGAATCAACGGAGATATAGGTATTTGAAATCAAAGGATTCTAAAATAAACATTATTTTACTGCCCTTCGGTAAATTATTAATAAAACATTATTTTCTAAAGCCCCACTCCGGTAAAGAAAATAAGCCCCATGAAAGAGCCTGTCTACCTGCTTCGCAAATAAATGCCAATTGGATTAATATATCCTATCAAAAATCATCCATCCCTTTTGATGATATTAATACACTTTTTGACCAGGATCCGAAGCGTCCGTTGATCAAATCGAGCGAAATCTATTTGCCAAACTCAAACGGAAAATAAATTCCACCTATGAGTAAAAAACCCTCAAATTCCGGCCACGGATGATGTCTATCGGCAACGGCAACGGCAACCCTCTTTGATCGCTGATATTTGTCTGGGTAATATTAGCCGGCACAGAAATCCAATATAAGGATTAGTGGCTGCTCACACGGAATAGGCATTTACATTAAAAAGGACGTAGGGTCGGTTGGCTTACGACCAGAACTTCTTTCCGGCCTTCCGTCGGCTTCTCTTCTGTTCTTTTCTTTCTAACCTTTCTATAATAATGATACAATGTTCTTTTCACAACTAACACTTTCCTTTGTTTATTTTTAAGAGCATTATACTTTACTTATAATTTCCTCTGTTCCTTGTTTGCGCCACAACGATAATTGGTAAGCAACCTTAATGCAATAATTTTGTGCATTATAAAATATTTGTAATATTCTACGTTATTTTATCTTTGTCTTGAAAAACGTTGCGATTTCTCTTAGCCGTTTATGAACCAAATATGGAAATAAAATGTGAATAATTGTTTTGTGGTGAAAACAAAATCCCTCAAAGAAATAATATAATAATAACGTAAATCTTCCCGTACGTTGCAGGTTCTAACATTGGAAGGGGAAAATAATTAAAAAATATATAAAGCTGAACTCGGGTTTTCTTTAATTATTTGGTGTACAACAATAAAACATTTGGATAATAATCTTATTTTCTACCCTCATTGTTTTGTCGGTAAACACAAACATACCTATAGTATAATAAAACAAATTTAAAACTTTTTCCACTTTTAATTTATTGACCGTAACCGGTTTCAGCTTGTCAAAGCCATCTTCAGACTGGTCTGAAGCCGGTTACGGTCAATAATTTATTGACCGTAACCGGTTTCAGCTTGTCAAAGCCATCTTCAGACTGGTCTGAAGCCGGTTACGGTCAATAAATTAAAAGTGGAAAAAGTTTTAAATTTGTTTTATTATACTATTATAATGGAATTCCACCACGAGTTATCAGTTTCAAAAATAGAAATATTACAAACATACCTAATATTTTAATAACTTCGATGATATATCCAAAAAATATGAGTCTGCTTTAGACCGCACGACTGAAGTAAATACTTCTTTAGCTCCATCTATATATATGTCCATACATATGTTTATATGTATAAAATATATACATGTATATACATTTTCGTTGTTTGTTTTTGGGGTGTTATGCCGTGTGGCGCTCCCTCCTTCTTTAGCCGACGTTTTGGACAGCGTTGCAGTGTCCATCATCAGGGCAGATCCGGCATACCACCCCAAAAACAAACGAAGAAAATGCTTTTGGCCGTGAAAATCTAAAAACGTACATGTATTTATATATATATATATATATATTAATTTTCTACAAATATTTATTTAAATTTATTATTATTCGCCTCGCCCGATCAAGCCGTGCGCATCGACGTCCGCTCTCCGCCGCGTTTGGCGCGTCACTGGTATTTCAAAATACTGACTGAAATATTTCATGCACTGGCTATGAGAGGAAGAGAGAAATAATCTTGCTTCGGCAGTGAGCCCGTTCGCCTCGCAACGCATTTCAATTTCCGTTACACATTCGCCAGGTTAACCCCCTAAGTCAAGCGTGCATAAAGAAGTATTTACTTCAAAAATCTTTTTAGCGATTAACCAGGATATTTACGAAAATTGTCAATTTTTGGGGAAGAGGTAAGTAAATTACGACCTTCGTCAATCAAGCCAAGGGGGTAACAAGAGTCGTCATCGATGACATTCATAATACAGCGAAACGTGTTTTGTTTTGAGATTGCGAAGGGTAATTAAATTAGAACATTAACATCGTTGTTTAATTCGCAGAACAGGCTTTTTGCTTAGAGAGAGGATTGGGAGTATCAAAGAGGGGAGCGGTCCCCGGGCGATATCCAACAATGTCGGGGAATTACATTTGTAAAATAACGTAGACGTATTATTAAATTCAGCCGGTCCGTCCGAGAGACGGGAGGTTGATTTATCGCCGTGTGCAGCTCAGACAACGGTAATGTCAGCTTATCAGGCGCCCCGAATTACGGATCAGAATACCTCGCCTCGGTCAATTTATACAAGTTTAATATTCATCCGCAAATCCAACCACGGCAAACTTACCTTGGACGCTCATTAAGTCTTAATTATTATTTATCATTTGTGTAACTAAAGGTCAGTCTAAAAGGGATCCATCAATTGAACAATATTTCATTTTAACCGGTAACTACATTTGGAGAAAAGGGTTTCCACAAATGCAAAACATTTCGAGATGTTCAATTTTAATTAAGCAATTTTGCCAAATATTATGTACAAGCTTCTGCCCGCGATTTTCTTTTCCTAGGTCCCATCTTCGTTTATACCAAAATTCTTAACCTATTTATAAAATATGTGTAATTCTTTATTCGATTCAAAGTATTAGGCGAGTATTAAAATAAATTCACTAATTTAAATATTTTCCAAAATAGAATTTTGATTTAACAATCATTGTTTTGCAAAATGTCATTCTCAAATTTTGACGTTTTCTATTAAACAATAATTATTATTTTCAATATATTGAAAATAAATAGCTAGCTTTATAAATTATAGCCTATATGTTATTCTGATGTATGAGCTATATTATTGTAAAGTTTTATTAAAATCCATTCATTAAATTTCGATTTAAAAAGTAACAAACATACGTACATCCATACAAACTTTCGCGTTTATAATATTAGTAAGATCTATTATGTGGAACGTATAAAACTATTTTCGGTGGTTTAAATAAGTTTACTCAACCAAATAAACAATTTCTGCGAATGAGTTTTGATCTTTTTAATCTTAATACAGACCCCGAGGCTTTTGCGATTCTGAGATTAATATATAGCTACCGAAGAAAACCAATTTACATTTTTGCTAAAAAACCTTTGTAAAAAAAAGTCTTATCCACAGATAGATTTCCCAGAATTTTCTTGATTACCTGACAAATTAAGTAATCATGAAAACAAACCCAAATTTTCTTAGAATTATATCCTAGCACTCCAAGGTAGGTACCTAAGTACCCATTTACCAATTGTGTAGATTCTAATAAAATTAACCAGTTAATTTGAACTTGCGATATTGTAAACCACTTTAAAGTTGTTTTCCGACATTTGTACTGCTTTTATATACTTCCTCAGACACAACCATTATACTAATGTTTGTTTTTTGGTTTTTCTTTCAGGAAATCTTCAAGAATAAATGTTAGTTCCCTACATGTGTTTAAATATATACCTTTAAATAAATTAATAGACCATAATAAATACCAAAAAAATAACTATTTTTTAAATCCAGCAGTTTTATCAAAATACAACCGAATTAATATTATAATAAGTTTTAAACTAAGTGAATAGAAACCGACCCCATCCAAGTCTTAATAAAAATAGATGTCATAAAATAACCAAAAAATAATTTATGTTCTACATTCTATAAGTGAAGTCAATGTGTTCCAAATAGTAGAAGATATAATAATAATAATAATAATAAACAATTTAATTTAAACCTACATGTATACTGATAAAAGATTCTATAGAATCGTCTTAAAATTAATATTTAATGTATTTTGAATCAGTTTTTAATAGATTAGAAGAGTATTTAATAAAGACAGATATTAAAGTTGAATGAGAAGTATTAAGTCTTAAATTAAAATGGTGGTAATTGATGAGACTCAAGCAGGGAGGGTGGAAGTATGCCAAGAAAGTAATATGAACTATGACACATAAGAGAGGACGGTAAGAAGATGGCCCGGCTTCACGCGACGCTTCTGTTGCTACCGCTGCTGCTGAAGACCACCGCGGCGGCTCTGGACGTGCAGGACATTCACCCGGGGAACAACAGTCTCTGTGAGTACCACCTTTCTTTTATTTTTATTTACTAGGTACTTGATGTGGAAAGCTAATTCCAGCAAAACGGGGTTCGTATCACCGTAAGCTTTCAGCGGTACTTATGCATAATATTGCGAACTCTTAAGAGGGTAACCAGACGATACCGGAAATATGTCCTTCTTAAAAAAAAAATCTAAACATATTGACTCTTTTTTACAAAAAACATTAATTGATTTTGAAAAAAAAGTTTATTTTTTAATATACTAAGGTTATACCGTTGGTCGTTGGCAGATTTGTTCAATTTTCAAACGAAATATTGTATTATACAACACAAATTGCAAACATATAATAGAGCAAAATAAATCAATACATAAAAGAGACATTACAGACACTTTAAAGAATTTTAATTTTAGTTCAATTGAAATCATTAAAAAATAAATCCGAGAACGTGTATTGTGACGAAAATACCTCAGTTTTTCTATTTATTTCAGGTCTTAACAACTAAAATACTTCAGATTTTTTTTTTTACACACTCATTTTGTTTAGACATTATTGAAAAATCATAAATACTTAGGTATGATCAAAAAATACTTACAAGAAGTACTCGATATTTAATAGTTCATCATTATGTCATGCGTTTTGAGCATTTTTATTGCTTACTTGTATGTAATAAATCGATATTAAATATTTAATTTTTAAAAATTGATACGGAGAATTATCGATCTTTCTCATCGGAACCTCCCTGTATAGTTGCAAGCATTTTGGAACTTTAATTATCAGCCGCTAGTCAATGGGTCTTAATATGCACATTATTTTTAATGAATTTTAGCAGCTACCTCCAGCGGTAGCCATTTTCATATTTTTAAAGATGATTTTATGTTTGATTTTTTCTCTTAATTTTTGTGATGTAAGTTTTCAAGGTATTTTTTCATCACATGTTCGTAATAAGCATTAACTTTGTGGCTCGCCATAATTTACAATAAAATATATAAATTTATTTTAGACCACTTTAATTTTAATTACACTCTATGTTTTAATATTCTCCTGGCGAAGGAAGGGTTCTTCCGAAACCGGTAGAGTGTAATTAAAATTAAAGTTGTGTATTTTTTAATTGTTTAATTATAAAGTTTTTTTTTTATTAAATATATTTTTGGTAAACAAAGTAAAATTTGTTATTTAATGTGAAACATGCCCTGTGAATTATATACTGTCAATTTAAAGCTAAAATTTCCAAGCAATTACCAAAATTTTTCAAGAAACTCAAACAATTGTTATCAAGAATTTCGATCACTGTCAATTTAAATCACCTTGGGTCAATCGATATAGGGTTTAATTAGGGAAAATAATTAAACATAAAATGATCTTTCAAAATATGAACATGGCTACCGCTTGAACCAGCAGTTAAAATTCAATAAAAACAATGTGAAAAACAGCAATTGGAAAATGAAAACCGCCTGTTTTTATTCGCTTTATATCTGGATGGTGATGAAAAAATTCTGAAATCTAAGTATCTTCAAATATAAACTTGGTCTGAAAGGGATGAAGATCAAATTAATTTATTGCAGAACCCATTTTTATAGACGACTTATAATCTATAATTATTAATCTTTTGAAAGTCGAGCATAAATATCAATTTTATTTTGAAATTAAAAGAAACTGACATTTCACTCCCACAACTTTCTAATTTGCGTTTGACACAAACTGGCTCTACTTGAAAATAATTTATTTTATATAATACATTAGCCTTTTTTAACCAAATGGTTACATTTATAATAAATTTTTATCGGAAATTGAAAAGTTCCTTAATTGAAATCGATCCGCTTTCTCTTTTTCTGTACTATCAAAGCAAGAATCAGCAACATATTTTTATTAAAAAAAACTATTTATATTTTATATAAATTAAGAACCTCTCCTTAAGATTTTCAATTTGGGAGGGGGGAATGGGTCCTGCCAACCCTCAAACCTTTTTTCTCTCCTTCCTTTCCCTAAAAATACCCTCTATACATCAGATGACTTAGGCCCAAAGCGAATTCATTTTATCATGGCCTCCTTTGTGGAGATTATGTAAAAAAAGTTTCTTACTAAATTATTTGCAGCGTACTCAATGTGAATCTTCATTATTAAGTTTTATCCCTATCCCTATTATCGGTTGTTAAAATATAATTATATTATTACTTAAATAGACGTGTGACGGCGTAATCTAACATAAGATACATAGAGCAGTACTTAAAGGAACAGCATTTTGTACGTTGGCAAGTAGTTGCTTTTTTTAAAGAAAGACAAACATTATCTTACTTTAGCGAATTTATTAGTATACTTAAGACGTTGGTGTACTCAAATTAAATGTAAATTACGGAGAATCACTTCCGAAAACAAAAGAAATAACAGGTATTAGTTGGCAAGAAGTTACTTTTTTTAAAGAAAGTCAAACATTCTCTTACTTTTGCGAATTTATTAGTATACTTAAGACGTTGGTGTACTCAAATTAAATGTAACTTACGGAGAAACACTTCCGAAAACAAAAGAAATAACAGATATTAGTTGGCAAGTAGTTACTTTTTTTTTTAAAAGACAAACATTCTCTTACTTTAGCGAATTTATTAGTATACTTAAGACTTTGTTGTACTCAAATTAAATGTAACTGACGGAGAAACACCTCCGAAAACAAAAGAAATAACAGATATTACTTTTGCACAATGCATTTTAATTCATTGTGCGACGACCTGTTTTAGGAGTGAACTGAAATTAGAATGAATAAAAAAGTCATGCATAAATCAGTAGGTTAAAAGAAAAAAATGTAAGTACCACGCACTACGCTCTTTTAATATCTTTTCTCTGTCGTGTGATACTGATCCAGCGCATAAATTCTTACAAAAACGTGAAAAAATATATATTCTTCCCCTTCATATAATTATGAGAATCCTCTTTTGTAAAAAGTCACGTTGATCGAAGACAACGTATAATATTAGCGGGCTTGCGCGGCGTGCTCGCTGCGGCGCGGCGTTGGCTGTCGCCATGCGAGCGTACGGGTTACGCTGTAGGGAGTAGGATGTACGGTGTACGGTGTGCGGTATCCGGGGCCTGCGCGACGGGTGGTCGCGGAGTGCGGGGTAGCACGCCCGCATTGTGGGTGCTTATCACACGGACGGGCGCGATCTTCGGCGATTGCTTCGCTCCCTTTCCGCCGGATTGAGTACGCCCAATAATGGAAGAACTAAATAAGATTGTGGAGGATATATACCTGCGAATCAGAAATCAAATCATGGGCTCTAATCCTGGCCTGCGCAGGAAATTTTATTTGAATAAAATAACAAACTTTATTAACACCACTATTTAATAAACATTTTCAATATTTTTAAAAAGCAACGGTTTGATCATCGGGATATAAGGTAAACTAAGTTTGTTTAGTAAACAAATGTAAAAAAAACATGTCAAAAAGTGTTTTTTTTTTCATTCAAAATAATAAGTGTATAGTACATTCGCATTACGTTCCATAGTCGTTAATAATTTCTTCATCGCCTTGGTAAAACAATTAATTTCTGTATCACCTTGGTAAAAGACCAACAAAGCATTTTCATACCCGCTTTCCCATCTCCTTCCTCACCACCTCCCATATAGCAATTGACCAATTGGGGATACATAGGATATACGTATGCGTGTGTTTGTGTGTGTGTGTGTGTGTGTGTCTCTGTGTCTCTGTGTATGTGTGTGTGTGTGTGTGTGTGTGTGTGTGTGTGTGTGTGTGTGTGTGTGTGTGTGTGTGTGTGTGTGTGTGAGTGTGTGTGTGTGTGTGTGTATGTGTGTGTGTGTGTGTGTGTGTGTGTGTGTGTGCGCGCGTGCGTGTGTGGATGTATGTGTGTAAGCGCGTATTTACGCGCTTATGCATGCATGTACACATACACAACTAGAAAAAAGAGTTATGTATATGAACTAATCCTGCATCATAGTTTGTTTTGTTCTTCTTCATTCTTTTTATTTTTGTTTTTCTGTTTTCTATTTTATATTTTCTTTTTCCATTATAATTTTTCTACTATAATCTTTACTATTTTCAACATGTTTATATATTTAATTCATATGTTCATCCTAGACCAAACATACTTTATTTTATTTTATTTGGAAATGACTTTATTCCATTGGTCACCATGAAAGACGCCTAGTATCATATATACCTACGTATTTTTTTAATGTATTATCATGTATTTTACAAATAAACAAAATTGTTCACAAAAATACTTTCTTAGGACGAGTGTTTTACAAAATATTTTTTTCTTCAATAATGGCAAATTATCTTTGTGACCTCATTGTAAATATTTTTAATTATTTTCCATTGTAATTATTTTCATTTTATCCTATCAAAGAAACCATGGGTTTCCAAATGTGTTGATAATTTGTTTAAATAAGGGGGTAAACAAAGTGATTTGTTTTCTTTTAATGACGATTATTCATCAAATTTCAATTTTAATATTTGTGTTTTGTGAAAGTCCTAAATCAGTTCTACTTTACAGTACTGCTAAACTACCGGCTCGCGATGAAATAATAACAGAACTTACAAATAACCGTAATTTTAACTTTAACGATTTGCTCGTTTTCTCTGAAATCTGAAATGACCCATTCTTAATTTTGAATTAGACTACAGTTACTTCTTACTACATTAGTAAAAAATACTAATATATTCACCTTTTCCCAAAAGATTACAAGAATCTGTTTTAATTTTACAGTGTTTTTGTGCGGTTTTAATTAATTAGATTCAACTACTATTACGTCCCTCACTTTTTGGGAATTTTTGTTAAGTGGCAATTATTCGATAAATATAACTTAAACTCTTCTTATTCTGCACTTATACCAGAATGATTTCAAGGTACTTTACATAGTGATAAATGGAGTCGTTTTAAGTTGGTGGGTGACTCGTGCTAGTGGAAAGCATTCTATGTAATATTGAACAGGGTAGCAAAGCTGGATGGCCACAGAAGATTTGTGTATATTCCAGCATGCGTGGTTCTTCTTAACTGATATTTAATGTGATCGTGTTGTGGGACCTCCACAACTACGCGATCCTGGAATACAATACAACATCAGGGCTCCGCAGCGCTGTTTCGGCGGCAGATAACAAAAAAGCGAAGCGGAAAAAATCTTAAGATTGCCGCCACACAAGCGTGACGCCACGCTCCGTCTACTGATTAGGGGAAGAAAGAGATCAAGCCCTAGATCGGTAGCTCGTCAACCCATGTCCAAGTGGCTTGGAAATAATCAAACTATTACTATAACTAAAACTTTATGTTACTATAACAGGAAATACATATATGAAAATTAAGCGTAATCGGATATGATTTGTGATTTTCATTGCCAGAGATTATCGTATTAATTTTTGTGTTTATTTATTTATTTATTTTTTATTTATTTTTTTATTTGCGTATTACAAACAATACAATACAAAATGATCCTTTGTCTGTCCAACTGGGAAGGATTACCGTTTCAGGACAGCCAAATTGTGTATTTAGTACATATTCTTACAATGGAATGGCGATTTTGTCAAGACAACTTTTAAGAACATTTGTAGTTGCATTCGTAGTGACGGGGTGGTTTAAATGCCGTTTTTTGATATACAGAGTCAGAGTCTTCTGACTGTATAGCTGACCGAAACGTTGCTTAAAAAAGAAGAAAGCGCAACACACCAACTAACGCAAGATCATTTAGTATATTATTATGCTTTGCAATGTGGCCGGAGATCGGTTGTAAGTGCCTGCAAATAATCATATTGTTGGCGTTATGTGGAAATTAATCAAATTATTTGCAACATGGCCTGAGATAAGCTGCTCGTCAAACTTTGGCCAGGTGTCTGGAAAATGTATTACGTTGTCAATTAATGAAATTGTTCGAATATGTGGAAATTATAATTGTATTAGTGATATGTGGAAGTAATCAAATGGATATGAATCGCATTATAATGGAATTTAATTATCGGAAAAAAGTATAAATAAAATAATGAATATGGCAATCTATGGAAGTATTTCATATTGTTAGTAAATCTGGAAAAATAAGCATTCTTTTTCACTAACAACCTCCTTGACTGCACAGATAAGAAAATAAATTCGAATTAACTTTATTTTTAGCACCATGCTCAAAAGATATTAATGATGTTCCACTTCACGTGTTCAAAACTTACAAATTTACAACCACAGCCCAGGCAAGCCCCATCATACGAGAATTATTATAATTATTTCGGTTGATGTCACATTTCCAAGTGACAAGGAGTCTCCCGGAATATGAGAAGATAAATTATTGGCGCTGGTGCTTCAACCTTTAACACTCTAATGGATCGAGAAATATGTACTTAACATCCTTCATGGTGTTATAATACAAAGTCATGGACATTGGCGTTTGACATCGTCGTATTAATGGTGTTGTAAAAATAATAAAAGTCTATCCTATAAATCTGTGCTCCGTAACCGGTGTGCCGCGGCACACTGGTATGCCGTGAGCCTGTTACAGGCATGACGCGGTCTAACGAGTATATAAATAAAAATTATAACAATACGATTGGATTCGAAATCCTTTTGCAACCAATGCAACAAATTCTACGGAAGCACTGTCTTGTTAAATTCAAGAGGAATTTATAGAATTAAGTAATGACAAGACAATAAAACTGCCGAAGTTAGATTAGATGTTTTCTGAATTTACGATTTATTTTATATTTTATAATTTAAGAAAGAATATTCTCACATTTTCGACAAAGCCATCCTAATACTACTTCCATTTTCAACTACGTATTCCTGTGAGCAAAGTTTTTCAAGTCTTGTATTATTTAAAAATGATAAACGGTCATGCTTAGGTCTTGACCAAGAACTTCTAGTCGTGCTGTCAAATATCGAGCCGAATATACAATTTTTTTTTCATTGAAACAATCGCAGGTACCATATCAATTAGTCATTATCTTACTAATATTATAAACGCGAAAGTTTGTATGGATGTATGTGTGTTTGTTACTCTTTCACGCAAAAACTGCTGAATGGATTTTAATGAAATTGTACAATAATATAGCTCATACGTCAGAATAACATATAGAATAATAAATTTTCAATATATTATAAATAATAATTATTGTTTAATAGAAAATGTCAAAATTAGAGAATGACATTTTGCAAAACAATCAAATTTCACTTAAATCAAAATTCTATTTTAGAAAATTGGTAAATTTATTTGAAGAACTTGCCTAATACTTTGAATCGATTTAAAAATTATAGATATTTTAAATAAATAGGTTAAGATTATGGTATAACAGCCTAGGAAAAGAAAATAATCTAATATAAGTACTAATCCTGCGTAGACGAAGTTGCGGGCAGAAGCTTTTTTTATAATAATTATTAAGATTGCATAAAAGTAAATATAATATAGTTTTATGTTTGTAAACTTTTCAAATAAAAAACGAAAATTTATTGTAAAATTTGTTATTAATTAATAATATCCATACATTTTGGTTTTTTTTTTTTTTTAGTTATTCAGTTTAAAACTCAGGTCCGGGGCATACGTCATTCCTACGTCTACCTACGTTAAATTGTCGTGAAAACAAGCGTATGTGCCCAAGCGGTTAACAATAAGTATAATTTAGTTTTGTAGTTATTCAATTTAATATCTATATATTCTAACTTTTGATGAGCCGCGGATTTCTGGGAAGAACTTTTGTGTGTCGCAGATGAGAAAAGGTTGAGGGGAACTGCTATAGATGATAATTTCAACGTAACTAGTGATCCTGTGATCAGTAAAGTACGCATTAAAATTCTATTGATTTTTCCAGCTTGACAGCTCGTAACGCTCATGTGAACTCTGGCAGAATAAAACAGGTAGCATCCATGGCTATCAACTGGAACCGGAAACGGCCTTTCACACACTTTTCCATATAAATGATCATCTAGTAAATCCACGCTATGCAAGTATATTATATAAGCATAATTAACACAAAACAATACAAGAACAACACGTTAATCTACCAAACTATTAAATGGGAATATAATTCACCGTCTCCAGATATTTTCATATCAGAGGGTTCGGCTCTGTGGAATTCCTAATTTGACCGATAAATCCTACTGATCCCTCAATATAAATATTTAAAAAATCTTTCGTAATTCTACATGTATTTAAAATGACTGATTTTTGCATTTTTATATACAAATTCTTTGACAAATCTAATATGCCTAAATTTTTAATAAGAGAGCTAGGTATAATGCCAGTAGCCGAAATAACAAAAGGTAATATTTTTATAGTCTGAGAATGCCAAATTCTTTTAATTTCATTTCCTAAATCTGTATACTTTCTTATTTTTTCAGAAACAGATTTTTGAATATTACAGGAATTTGGAATAGCTACATCAATAATATAAGTTATTTTTTTAATTTTGTCATGTAAAACTATATCAGGTCTATTATGACCAATTGGTCTGTCTGTTAGTATAGTTTTATCATAGTAAATTTTAAAGAAATTATTTTCTAAAAATGAATTTGGTTCGTATTCATAATATGGTACTATATTATGACAGTCAATCAAGTTATGTTTAATTACCAAACTTTGGTGAATTATTTTTAAAACCTGATTGTGCCTAAATGTATACTCAAACGGCGCTAATATAGAACATCCTGATATAATGTGTTCTATAGTTTCCGGAAAAGCCATACATTTTCTACATAAATCATCTATTTGATTTGGATCTTTGATTATATGCTTCCTATAATTTTTGGTATTAATTACTCTATCTTGAATAGCAAGCATAAAACCTTCTATTTCTGCGCTCAACTCTCCAATACTCAACCATTTGTTTGACGAAAGTTTGTCAACATACGTTTGGTTGAGATAATTGAAGTGTTTTGCGTGAATAATTTTATTTGACCAGGAATCTAATAATTCCTGGTAGGTATTTATAAAAATGTTGGCATTCTCGTTGTATAAATTTAAAGGTGAAATATTTCTGTCTGCCTTGCAAATTATTTTATGAAGCTCTGAGCTATTAGCTTTTCTATGGAAAAAATGTCTTAACATTTCTACCTGATTTTGTTTTAAAGAAGTTATTTTGACTATACCTCTACCTCCTAAATTTCTAGGTAAATTAATTCGTTCTATAGCTGAATTTGGATGATGACAATTAAACTTTGTTAACGTAGTTCTAATTAATCGTTCTAAGCTATCTAAATCTGTATTAGACCATTTAATTATACCAAATGAGTACGTTAATAGAGGTATTGCCCAACTATTTATTGCCTTTACTAAATTTTTAGCAGATAGATTGCATTTTAAAATTTTTCTTATCCTAGTTTGAAATTTAATCCTAATATCATTTTTAATACTAGTATGATCTAATCTATTCGATTGCGGGTATCCTAAGTATTTATAAACCTCATCCCCTTTCATACTTTTAATTTTGAAATTTCTAAATATACCCTCATCTCCATCTATAATTTTGCCTTTCTCTATATGGATCGTTCTACATTTATCTAGACCAAAAGTCATTTTAATATCATCTGAAAAATTTTTAAAATGTTATATTTTTATTATTATCTTTTTTTTATTTAGTTTATTAGGGAAACAAACAGGTACACATATTTTATTAAAGTAATTACATTGTTACATGGTTGCATGAACCAGTGAAGTCTCCGCATAAAATTTATATTATAAGCAGAAAAATATGTATAAATTAAAAGAACATAATGTGCTAGAAAAAGAAAAATTTAAATCTAACAAAAGAGCATCTATTAATGAGCATCTCTGCCAGTAGGTACCATAAAGCATATAGGATAAATACAGTGAAATTCAACCATGTACCAAAATAAACTCTTACATTTTCGCATCAATAGATAATGTTCAAGGATAAACAGGATTAAAAAAAAAAAACAGAAACAAAATAATGAGAATGATAAAATAACAAGCAGTAAGGGTAGAGGTTACTAAAATACTACTCTCGTTATATTCATACTAATCCAAAAAACTGTAGCACCACTTTGAAAAGTACAGCCATTCAAGAATATGTGTGTACGAATTAATGAATTATTAAAGTTACGAATGAAATGGGTTCTGAGTATCCGACAATGACATAGATTATTAATTTTCCTATTGCGACACTGTTCGAAATTCGGACGAACGGTCAGTATAATACTGATTTGCGCCAGATAGGTACAGGCAAGTAACCCTTCTAGGTACCCGGTAGTATCCCAAAGACCCCGCTTCAAACAGAGGGATAGGAACTTGGGCGATAATGAACTGAATAAGAATTTACCTTATGGCTTGAGGAGTTCGCCGGCCTAGAAAACTCTCTTGTTTTATTAGCTCTCGGGGTTCGCTGAGCCTCTCGCTGTTCCGCTAGTCTAATCCTCCATCAGTCAGAGTGGAATCTTATTATTACTGTAGAGTGACAAGTACGAACTCGATTTTGGTGAAAAGTAAGCTAGGCACATATCAAACATAAGCATGGATGATCAAATGGAGATTTTTGGTATAATTGATTTCATGGTAATAATGATTCAATAATGAATTCCAGAGTGGAAGATACTCTTAGTACCGCCCTGGTGTAAGACCACCATTCAGAATTTAAACGCTGCTTGAAATGGCTTAAGCCGTGCTTAGTGACTTTTTTTGATTTTTTATAGTGAATACCTCACAAGAGTCACAACTGCTGCCGTCTGGAGCCAGTGAGACTATGGCATCCCCAATTGGGGTATGTTATGAGGCTGAAGGTAAGTGGGAAAGGGAAGGAGACGAGAAAGAGGAAGGTGGGGAAGTACCTGGCTATTCAAATCTAGTCCGATTGATCCGGTGTACGACCACCATTCAGAATTGAAACGTTACTTGAAATGGCTTCAGCCGTATTTAGTGACTAGATCTGAATAGCCAGGTACTTCCCAACCTTCCTCTTCCTCGTCTCCTTCCCTTCCCCACTTACCTTCAGCCTCATAACATACCCCAATTGGGGATGCCATAGTCTCACTGGCTCCAGGAGCAGTGAGACTATGGAGCAGTTGGGACTCTTGTGAGGTATTCACTTTAAAAAATAAATAAAAATATTCCATGCGAACGAAATTACACATGGGTGAACTAACACTTGGAGAGAAATAAACCCTCATAAATTACATATTCCAATAAAAAATCTATTTTAACCTAACTTCTATTTTTTTTTTCAATCTGAAAGATGAAATTTATTTTTCAACACTCAAAAATCAAAGTTATTAAAACATGTATTAAATGACAGTAGGTATTTCTGTCCATTTTTATTTTCATCCGTGTGTAATTTAATTTTGGCAGTGTATGATTTTGGTGTGTGAAATTCACGCCTGTATAATTTCGACCTGACAACATGTTAAAGGATCAATTTTTGCCATTCGCGAAACGCAGGTTTCCCAATGTATGTAAAATTTTTATATTTACTCAAAGAGAGGTAGATACTATCAGTATCGCTTTGATACAAAACTACTATTTAAAATGGAATCGAACCATTACTAGTGATGGCTTTAGTCGCATTTGGTGAGCTGATGTGAATTGTCAGGTAGTTTTCAACAGTCATCTACTTTCTCCGTCGTTACGCAAACATGTTAATTATCATGATGATTGTTATTTTAGAAGCTCCTTGCCCCATAGCACACTCGATCGATAAGTATTGATAGGATAACTTTCGGTAACTTTAGGACAACTGCAAATCGTTAACGTACAAACAACAGTTAATGTCGAATATATTAAGGAGACTTAGTCATTGTGAACTGTCACTTATTCGTTGGCGATCTGCAGTCATGCTAGGGAACGATGTGAAGTTACCGAAAGTTATCCTATCAATCCTAATCGATCGAGTGGGCTAGGGGGCCTGATGGTTGATGAAGAAGTTCTCGATCTTTTACAAGAAAGTTACAATATTTTCCCAAGGAATCCGTCGATTCCACATTCCTCCACCCCGCACATAATGACAACAATCTCAATACTTAATTACTCTATATATAAGCCAATCCCTAGAATTCAACGTTTTGCAAATAAAAATGCGAATGTATGAATAGGTATACCTGATGTTGACAATTTTGCTCGGTTCTGCTTTCTAACAAGTCAACTTTATGCCAGGGGTGATCCGTGAGTTTTCAGTGAGCTAGAGTGCCAAGATTGAAAAAAACCAGGTTACTGATGCACGGAGAAAAATGTTATTTGAAAAAACGATCATTTTATTAGAAAAAAACGATCATTTTAATATTAAAAACGGTTAAAAACGGTAGTAAAGTTTTTACGAACAAATTAACAGGATTTCAATGTTTATTGGCGGGAACATGTAAGAATAATTTGTTGGTATACGTAATTTCGTACGTATTTTACCGCCAATAAACATTGAATCACTGTTAATTTGTTCGTAAGAACTTTAGTCCCGTTTTTAACCGTTTTTACTATTAAAATGATCGTTTTTTTTCAAAAAACATTTTTCTCCGTGTGTTATTGTTGCTGAAAATGAATTTTAATTATTTTCAAAATTCCAACTTTTTTATATGAAGATCTTTTAGTTTACGGATGTGGTGAATCCCCAAATTGAAAGAATCCTGAAGATCTTCATAAAAAAGTTGAAATTTTGAAAAAAAAAAATCATCTTCAGCTACAACAACATCAGTAAAGTTCACTGGAAACTCACGGACCGCCACTGCTTTATGCTTATTTTTATTCTGTGAATAAAATATTCTCTATTATTATAACATTCTATACCTTGAGTATTTTTTTTTTTATGTAAAGCACATTAAATAATTTTTTTTTTTTTTTCAATATATGTTTATTCAGTTTTAATTTTACAATATTTTATTTTACAAATCTTACGAAACTGACCTAATACTACCCTTTTATCAAGCTTTGTTTTATGGCAAATCTTATATACCTAAACCTAACATATTATTTAACTATTATGCAAGTACATATTTCTTTGTATTTCTTTTCAATATTATTTCAATGTACTTCTACTAACAACTGTATCACTTCAGCGATATTATTTTTGAGTACTCACACATTCTCACTTTGTTCTTAATATAATACTGTTTCTATTCTGTGTACTACTGTATACTTATAATCTTATGTATCACTTTAATGTAAAAGCCTTTTTACGGCGTTTAAATTAATAAGTAATCTCAGATTTTAAGAGAAACCAAGATTTATTTCTACAGGTAACCATTTATTGTGACTCTTGCTTGCCCAACGCACACGTAGGCACCAAGTTGCGCAAGCTATGATCTATTGTTTAGAGACAAAGCGTGAGATTCAAATCTATCGCATAACGCTCTCAGCAGTGGTGAGTCCAGAAAGATCGGTTACTCGGCTTGTCGCGTTACATTTGAAATTATGTTATTTGATGAACCAATTCTACAATCTACGGAATAATACGTTACCAGAATTGAAATCAGAAAATGACTTGTACGCTTGCTCTATTCGTATTAGTAAATGCTCTATTCGTATAAGTAAAAAGACAGCGGAAATTAGATAGATAAGGATAGATATATTTTCCGAATCCAGAGCGATGATATCGATGTTTAACTTCATAATACGAGCAAAACTAGAATACGCTTCTACTGTTTGGGCCCCACAAAAATACATAGAAATACTATGAGAACAAATTTTAAAAAAAGTTTTCTTCTTCAATATTAGCAAATTCGCTTTGTGACTTAATTTTATTTAATTTATTTTTAAAAAAAAGTTTCTTAGGTGTTTTTACACGATAAAACATGGTTCCCACGACTCATGCATTATATGAATTTGCTCTCTGAGACGCACTATGAAAGTCTAAATCTAGGAGGAATGGGGCCCTTTCTGTAGCAACATAATAAACTATTATATTGATAATAAAACTTAAGGCTATTAGGTGCGCGGGCGGTTTCGTACAAAACGTACTTTTGGATTTTAGGCCAAAATACCCAATCAAACTGAAAAATTATTTTCGTAATCAAAAGATATTTCAAATGTCAACCTCGGACAGGAGCTACTTTATTTATTTTTGTTTTAATTTATAAAATATAGGCTATTAAAAATTTTAATATTTTATGATTTTAGAGGCAACTTGGATAATTATTTGCGAGTAAATGTATAAGCGGTAATTACTGAATGAAACACTAATATATATTGAATCATTTGGCGTGTAAGAGATAAGCCGTCATAGCTCAGTGGATTAGAGTACCTGACCGGCAATCAGAATGGCACGGGTTCGAGTCCAGTCGGCGGCATATGTTTTTTCAATATGGATGAGTGTTTCAGGCTAATAATTATTGCTTATAATAATTGTTACCGTAAAA
The DNA here is from genome assembly GCA_951813805.1 of Limnephilus auricula. Classification (NCBI taxonomy): domain Eukaryota; kingdom Metazoa; phylum Arthropoda; class Insecta; order Trichoptera; family Limnephilidae; genus Limnephilus; species Limnephilus auricula. The sequence goes on along the minus strand of OX638391.1, from coordinate 16,757,492 downwards.
GAGCTATTTATTATTTTTACAATCACTTTCGATCGTTATTCACTCCAATATCAACTGTAAGAATTTGAAAAAAATCATTCTGTATAATAATAATAATAATTTTTATTGATTTCTTACACAATTACAAGTTTTAATTTAATAGATGTAATAAATAATGTCACATAAATACATTACAAAAAATAGTATATGAATATGTGAAAAAGAAATTTCTAGGAATGTAGCAAATTCAAAAAAAATTGCAGGCAGTGGTGTTGATTTAGTCAATGTGGAGAGACTTTTTCAAGAATAGAAAGAATTTCTCTTTTGAATCTCTCCTCACCGACGTCAAATATATGTAAGTAAAGAAGTCAGAAAAAACAGGGACGTGGACAAGACTTTTTATCGAACCCAAAAACTCAGTGAAAACAATACTGGTGTTGCCATTGCATACATAATTTACCCCGTTAAATAACATTCTTCCAGTAGCTAATCATGCTCACAATCGATCGATTCTAGTCCCAAACCCATATAAACATTTCACCATCTAAAATTAAAAATGGAACTCGACCTCACTCCTGAGAGGACTATGATCGTTCTTAAATAGAAAGTATCAGTGTTTGTAGGATTTCTTCGCCCTATTTAGATATATGAGATTTCTATCCAAAATATTAAAAAATCTTCTTGCCCAAATTCGATAATTTTTGGGATAATAAAATTAAGAGTTGAGCTAAATTCTTTAAGAGGTGAAAACTATAGGTAGGTGTTAGATCAATTTTCTTTCAAAGTTTAGTGTGCTTCACTTAATTTTTGAGATAGATTACCGCAAATTAGTTTTTAATATATGATAAAACGTCAGTTTTGTTTGTTGAAATGGGTATAAATGATTTAAAATTATAGTGATTTTGTGAGAGTAAAATTTTTATGCAATTATTATGTTATCTCTCAATTAATTTAATTAATGCACCAAAGAAATGCATTTGGAAATATTCACATGTGGTTTCTCTGCTAACAACCCTACAAATAAATAATGCGCTTGAAACTATTTTGACGCTTTATTTTTCCAGAGATAGTTTATTTTTAAATAATCCTTTAAAGAACTGAAAAATCGTTAGTGCGCACATTTTTGTGTGTTTAGTACTTACGAACACTTTTAATGCCACTGCTCTTTTGGCGTTTTCCGTTTTTGCATTAGGTGCCTACCTATAAACTGTTTTTTTTTAATGAGAATTCCGCGCGAGAGACTCAACTACCCGGAGCCAGGGTACTATGGCACTCACAATTGATTGTGTAGTAGTGTGAAGAGGCCAAAGAGAAGTTAGAGAGAAAGATTTGTAGAATTAATAATTACATTATTGCGCTAAAGTAAAATCGAACTTGTTTGTTTGTGAGTTTTTTAATATTATTTTTATTAATCTATTGTTTTTGTTTAAAATGTTATCTTGATATATAAAAATTATTGTTTCTTTGTTTATCCCTTACGCAGTACTTAAACCACTAATCGTCATTTGTTGTGTGCATGCCCTTGAAGGTATCTATATATAGTGCAAGTGAGCTCTAGCATTATGAAATTATTTCTTAAATCATTCATACGATTGTGAGGAAACTTTGGTGAGTTATTATGTGCACACCCGCGAATATTTCTATATAAAAATAATGGTTGGCATGGCAGGGAGGGGAGGAGGCAGGGGGGGAAATCAGGAGAGGAAATGGGAACGAAAGAGGGGGATTCGCGGGAATTCAGGTGGAATTAGGGAGGGGAGAAGGGGAACGCAGAAGGGGGAGAGAACCGCGGGAGGGGAACGAGGGCGCATGTAAAAGACACCGGAAAATATTTAATCCGGTCTCCGCACACCAGGGATGGTGTGTCTAAGAAAAATTCCTTAGATCTAGGCTAGAAAAATTTTTTAGGGAAAAGGGAAATCAGTATAAGTGTGTTAGTTTTTGTGAAAGTTTTGCACGTAAATTATATTTAATACATTTTATGTTTATCTGATATGTCATGGCTCTACACATAATGTATACATTGGTTGTTTACTTGTTGATTTATTATACCCGTTTGGCTTTCTAAGAAAGTGGAAATAATAAGCTCATTTGTCAATCATAAAAGCAACACACACACACACACACACACACACACACACACACACACACACACACAATGCACGTTAAGGTAAGAAAAGAAAATTAACCGAGTAGTTGACAGGTGTATGTAAGCCCCGGCACTCGCTACATCGTATTGAGAAGTTAAGAATGGACTGCCGAGACAGGCCAATAACACACAATGCAGACTGTATCAAATCATACAAATCGTGTAGCTGCGCTGGGGAGATAATGTATCGCAAGTCGTAAATAAGAATCGTTACGGAAGAGCACACAAATTTCATAGGAAGACTCAACATAAAGTTTTATGGGCGAAGGCGTGGAGTACACCTAGATCAAATACATAACTATTTGATGTATAGGCTCTTGGACTTTGATTAACGACTTTAGTTATTTGATTTATTTGTATTTAGATTTGGTAATCGGAGAGGCAGAAAAATAAAGATACATTATAAAGATAAAAATTATCAGTTTAAGCTCTATTTAAATGTAACGTTATAGGGAAAATGCTATTTTTCTCTAATTTTATATCTAATATATTCTATTCTTAAACTACTGTAATATTATTATTCTACCTGCTTAATAAAATTTGGACTTTTTGGACAACATTAAGACATAATTTACGAAAAACTGCAAGACTTACAAGGCCTAGACTTGCAAGGCCTCCTTAACATTTACAGAAAAGTCATTGAACACTTTAAAATCTTTATGATAAATATTATTAGTACTCTTGAGTTTGCGAAAAATGTAACAAAATATCAAAACAAAAGTTTAAATCTAGTTTTTTTGGAGATACAGCATATTGCCATAACACGGGTTTAAAGCTTTTTTTCTTTTCTTTTTCTCGCTTAGGTTAACTTAATTGTACATAGGTGCACAGTTTTTTTTATATATATTTGCTGTGAGTTTATGCAAGTGTTACTTGATGGTTCAAATGTTCTATTCTGGTAAATCACAATGCAACAAATTTTGGTAATTCAAAAAAATGAGCACGGGTGCTTTAATCACATACTAATGCAAACTAGTTCCTGTACAGTGTGAAAGTTTGTATTGCAATAAATAATGGTGTTGTCTGAGCTTCTTAAAGTTTCCCTAGTGAAAAACGAGAAACTTCATAGCAGTTGAGCAAACAGTTTCATTGTGAGAATATCTTATAACCATACAACCTCAGTCTAAGTGCAAAGACTAATTTAACTTTCATTATGACTCCGACCTCTATAACGGAGCAACACATTTTGAAGGAATTGCTCAAAGTAATTTTTTTTACAACAAAGTATGGTACGAAAGTTGTTATTGCATCAATTTAATAAAAAAATCCTGGACAGATGAGTTAAGTTTTAGTATATAATTTCTTCGTTGAAAATGCGAAAGCGTTCAAGATATTTAAATAAGAAAACTGTAACATTTTGGTCACATCACGAAGAGTGGGAATTTTACCCGCTGATACTCCTGGAAACCATGCTAGGTTTCTCCTTGCGTAATTAAATGACATATGAGTGGATAAGGAGCGAGCCTATGATGCCAACCCGAGAAGGAATTGTGCTGGACATGTGACTCACAATATCATTTTGTATCATTATTGAATTTCATGGTTGAGTAGGAGAATTAGAGGTCTCCTACGAGTGAAATAAACAAAATATTTGTACAAAACTGCAGACTTCGGATGGTACAAATGATCGGTAAAAAAGAAAGCAGATCCTGGGAAATAGTGATGAAGAACGTAGAAGCTAGTGACTACAAAGCATTACTGGTGTAATTTCACGATTTTCATTACGGAGTTATTCTGAACTGAAATTTGCACAGTGAAGACTGCCTCGTTAATATCCAACCTTTTGTAGGAATTGTACAAGAAGAAGTAAATAAGAAAAAAATATATGTTTTTTAATCCTGTAAATTCGTGAGTGTAGAGGTTTTTGACTAAACTCAAAAATCGGAATAAGAATGGGAGAGAAAGCTACATTTAACCTATGTTTGTTACATTTTATTGTGTAGCGGAGGACGTTGAATGAGATTCAGCAAAAACGAAATCATTTTAGAGTTAACAAGGGCGCCCCTTTCGCTCTCGTCAACAAGCCACTTGTCTGAAAACATCCAATGTTCAAACATGTAAATGGTTCATGCCGCTATCAAATCTGCGTAGCTCTTTCCCCGCTTCCTTCGACGTGAAATGGCTGAACTGTGAAGGTACATTGTTAAAGCGCTGAGCTCTAAATTCTGCTAATGGACGAATGGGCCTAGTGTTCGAGGCAACATTTCTAAAACTAAGTTGAATATTAATTAAACAAGGTAATGATTCACTGAAACTTGATAAACTAAAGATATTTAAATTTTTTCAACCTTTTTATTTTTTTAAAGACTTATTTACCTACCGCAGAGAAGGTATAGTATAGCACTAGAGAAAAGAAATGTGCTGATGATCAATGCTTCTACTAATTCGGAATTAGAATACGGGCCGGAATTCCGATTTTCTACCGATTTATAACATTTGTACCTTGAACTCTTTAAGTTTCTACGGTCTTAAAAAAATATATATTATTTTTCAAGATAATATAATATAATATCTTAATTAATAGATAAGATTTGTACAGCCAAACGTTAATTACATAGAATTCCCTCGATAGAAAAAAATCGCATAGTATGCTCCAAAAAATATTATTTACACGTTTGTTTATGTTATTTTACAAGTTATATGCATGAAAAAATATCCCAGTTTTCTTTAAATGCTACTTATGGTCTTTGAAGAGAGATTTTTGCTATATTGTAAACGAGTCGTGTTTTATTAAAAATTTTCCCAATTTTCCCAAGATTTTTTTTTTCGTTTTTAATATTAGAGCGCTTGCTCCAACATTCGTATTGTCGTATCTCTCCTTATTCTTTTTTGGGCAGGTACTACCGGCCCTTAAGAGCAAATTTTCTACAACTAAATCACTTCTCAAACAGAAAAAGAAAATTTTGCAATGATTATGCCAAAATATTTAGATTTTCTAATAATTGACTTTTTTCCAACTAAATTAAGTAATTCATTGAGTCACCTCTTCGTAAAACCATTTGTGAGAGCCTTCAATAATCAATATATGAATTACAAAATATTATTTTACAAATATCATTCGGTAAAGGCCTTTTTAGGGGAGTTCATTCTAGAGTCAAAAAATAAAATACTACATTTCAATTCTATCTGCTAATAATTAACTTTTTTTGTTTTATAACATATTTCATTGTAAACGTTACAAATAAATTATATCCTTGTTTTTTGTTATTTTTGAAGTAATGTACACAAATAATTGTATGCTTTTACCTACTAACTAGCTCTTATATATTACACCTTATTGTATTTTAGGTCTAATTTTCTTTTTTTAACTCTCTCTCTCTATATTTATACTTTTTTTTTTTGTTAAATTGTATTACTTTTTTTTATTTTTTATTTTTTATATTTACACCTCTTATTGTTTTATTTTTAATTCTACGCTATAATTTTTCTTACCTCACGAGTAAAGTAAATAATTACTACTTATACTTAATTACTGTTATACTTATATATATCAATTTTGGAGGAGGGTATGGGTACCACCGCCCCGGGAACCATTTATTGGATGACCAACACCTCTGCCACAGGTCACTCCAAGTGGTACGCTACGTTTGGTGACTTAGCAGGGGTGCCCGGGTTCATGGGGTTAGGTTTCTCCGTGACTTGGGACCGGATGCGTCTGCCGTCCATCTGCGTGGCAGGCCGGATCGGGAGAGACTGGTTGAGGGAGAACTTTTGATCTCTCCAGCTGGACCCTCTCTACTTATCGCCTTGCACCGCAGTGGGAAAGATGTCTTCTCTTGGACATATTTATCCCCAGATTCCTACCTACCCCTCAAACCTTTATCTTTCCCTGTACTTCCTCTCCTTCCTTTCTCTATAAAAGACCTCCACACAGATTCTTCAAAGACGACATAGGCCCTAAGGGAATTTTTCCCTCAGGGCCTCCTGTGTGAAACTAATGTAAAAAAAGCCTACTGTAAAACCTGTTATACTTAATTACTGTAATCATTATGTAAAATGTTCATGTAAAAGCCCATTAGGGCGTAAATAAATAATAAATAAATAAAATTATGCTCTTCATTGCTTAAAATAAGCAAGAAGATGTTTTCTTTGAAGTATCATGTCCGAGTGATATATCAAAACATCATTTGATTACTCCAACTATCAACTGAACTAATTCATTCGGATGAATTTTGGACATTTCTAAACTTTATGTCAGTTACTAATTCATTTGAATAAATTTGAACGGCAATTTCGAAAGGGATATCTCGATTATGCCCGTCTCTGGCATATAACACAGCGATGGAAAGGCAGATTGAACGGCAGCTATATCAATTTACTAGCTTCATTCTAGTAAACGTAGGTAATAGTATCTTTCTCAAGTTTGAGCATTTGAATATACCTACTCATGGCTGGAAATACATACAGGCATTGCTCAAATTATTTGAAATGTCGGCCATGTTGGAACCGCTGACCCTTACGCCTTGTGAAAAACAGGTTTTCCAAAACCTTTCAATGAATATTACCAGAAATCGGTAATCAGCTACGTTCTGGTCATACTAATGTATAGGGTTTCCCCTCCTCCCAACCCTCCTCCACACGTCCCATATGGCTGAGAATATATGTGTGATAATGGAATAAACGAAAGAATGTTGGAAGACGCCATCGCGAAAAAGCATCATGTTCGAATACATAAGTGATAAAGTATCTCACTTTATTTAGAACTAAGTTTTCAATAATAGAACAATATGTCGATTACTCTGAATTATATATCTGTTATCCTTTGTTCTGTACCTACCCAAATATATTATCGTTGAGACTTTGATTACAAATGTCCAAACTTGTTTTCTTTTAGGTAAAAATCTTTCAAAAGAGGTTATCCATCGACCAAATACTATTTGGTCGAAGAGGTTATCTAATAAAAAAAAACGTCTCTTCAAATTGCTACGGCGATTTTGAAAAGATCGAATAGGTTGACTAAATGACACCATGACAATGTTCTAGTTTGATTATACCAGCGCAACACGTTTCAATGATTTAATTTCAATGACATTCCATCACATAACAAATTGAAATATAATGTATAGAAATATTTCATAATAGCCAAGAAGTAATAAAAGAAATATTTCATAATAGCGAAGAAGTAATAAAAGAAATATTTCATAATAGCGAAGAAGTAATGAAAGAAATATTTCATAATAGCGAAGAAGTAATAAAAGAAATATTTCATAATAGCGAAGAAGTAATAAAAGAAATATTTCATAATAGCGAAGAAGTAATAAAAGAAATATTTCATAATAGCGAAGAAGTAACAAAAGAAATATTTCATAATAGCGAAGAAGTAATAAAATAAATATTTCATAATAGCGAAGAGAACACACATTATTTCAATTGGGTTTATTTTAATCTACAGAAACTTCTCCTAACGTGAAACATTTTTTTTAAATTCTTGTATTGATATTTCTCAGTTTTTTTTTACGGTATGTATTAATGATATTGCCTCCACCTGCTCTCGTATCAAAAGGCTTTGTAGTTTATTTCAAAGTTAAAACACTATTTTTTATTTAAATTTCCGTATTACTTCAAATACCCTCTTTCTATAAATGACATTGGTTATGGGCTATTTATAAAAAGTCGTCAGCTTAAAAGATTTACAGTCTTTACAGAGCTTTAAGATTCATTTTTCTAATTGTTTACCATATTGATGGAACCAATGTTTGGTTTGAATGGCTTACTAAATATGAATGTAGGTGGATGATAAAGGAACAGTTCAAAAGCTGATCTTCATTATATTTAGGATTCGACTGTCGTTTGTTTAGTTTTGAAGGAGGCTTTATGTTTTACGTAATAATCATCGAGGATATTACTTAACGAATTCCTACATAAGATGGTTTCGTACCAGATTTCACTTAAATGTTACCTTGGAGAGTATGGATGCCAAACAACCAATTAAATTGGCTATCTAATTAAATGTGGGTGCATTATACTTAGAAGTGCGAGAAGAACCAAATAAAACTATTAATCATTTTGACACGAGAGTAGGTGAGGATGTGACTGTACAGTTTATTTAATAATAACCAATTTGAAAGGTTGTCAAAAAAATTGGAAACATTAGTAAGTACACGTAATATATATAAATATATACATTTTATTTTTTTTTCATTTCTCACATTTTTTTAATATTTGTTTTTAGAATAGGTACATAATATTTGTGTGTAAGTAAAATCTTTTCTTTTTTCAATTTATATTATATTAAGTGATATTTAAGAAAAATACGAGGTTTAGGGTTCGATTCCCAGTACCGACAAGTACCTTTTTTTCTTTTTTTGTCCTTTCTTTAACATTTTCGTTTAGATTTATTCGTATTTTATTCTTCTTCAACGTATTTTTTTTAAATATTGCACTGAACCTAACTGCGAGATAGAAGGACGGGAGATACACAGTTGGGAAAAGTAAAAACAATTGAAAAAATAAGTAGTTCAATCTTATAATCTTTATATATATATATAAGCTGGTAAGAGTAGCTTACTTAGACTTGCGTTTTGTTGAAATGTTTTGAAGCACTATTATAACATCTTGACGGAAAATCTTAAACAATGGGTATAACCTTAAAAAGTTATTCTAATAAAAATTGAATTTACATTTAGACTTTTAATTAAGTCAATATGTGTCTAATATAAATAAAATCGGAAAAGTTCATATGTGACACTATTTAGGTTAGAAATAAATTCGTTAGAACTTTGCGATCATTTAAATAGGTAGCAGCCAAAATTATGGGAAAAATTGATCAAAAATAATATTGGTAATTCTGAATTTGAAACATGAGCTCGACCAAAATGACTTAAAAATAATAGATCCCAATGATCGAGTTATTAAGACGTTTGTCAATTATTTTAACTTTTTTATGTCGTGTTATTTTTGATAATTCGTTTAAATTAATTATTGTTATTTTCTTCAACGATATATTGCATTGATGAGTATAACTTTTAAAAGTTTTTTAAAAGAAATTTTCTAAAAAAATATGAATAAACAACATTTTGGTTCATTAGCAACATAAAAAAAAAACATTCCGTTTAAAAACTTAACTTTTTAGCATAGGAAAGGAGAAAATGACTCTTGATAAAATAATTGTTTGAAGTAAAAAATGTTATAAAATTTTGGTGTCCCGTGACATTTTTGGTTGTTTTTATACTTTTTTTTCAAAAACGAAATATTTTTGTAAGTTTTATAAGAAAAACTCTCTTTTTAACTTGTTGAAGGTTGTTCCCATCAATATAATATATCATTGAAGAAGAAGATAACAATAGATACGTTTTTAGATTTTCACGGCCAAAAGCATTTTCGTTGTTTGTTTTTGGTGTGTTATGCCGTATTGCGCTACCTCCTTCTTTAGCTGACGTTTCGGACAGCGTTGCAGTGTCCATCATCAGGCCAGATCCGGCAGATCCGACGATGTCGTCGGATCTGCCGGATCTGCCCTCATGATGGACACTGCAACGCTGTCCGAAACGTCGGGTAAAGAAGGAGGTAGCGCAACACGGCATAACACCCCAAAAACAAACAACGAAAAAGATAACAATAATTGATAATGGTCCCAGTTGCGACCATTAACTTTAATTATTTTTCTGTGTCTTGTTCATTTTCATATTTAACAATATTTGATTATTATTGTTATCTTCTTCTTCAATATTTTTTTTTCACGGGTAACTCTGCCGAATAATCTCCCACACTCTCACCCCTACCATAATTCACAGATACCTACTGATTTATCAATATTTTTAGATGAAAAATAAAAATATTATAAAGGTTATCAAGCGGAACTAATTCGAACGATGTTTTTTCTTCAAATGCCTCATCTAACTGAAGCGTAGGTACTAATAATCAAAGCATATAATACGATAAATTAAAAAATTTGTTGAATACGAAGTAACATAAAGTATGTGAATATGTGCCGTAGAATATTGTTATTACAACTATATATGTACTTATGTTTACAACACTAGGAATATGTACTTATGTTTACAACAGAGCTACAATGTTCTCTCACTAGGGATATGTACTTATGCTTACAACAGAGCTACAATGGTGGAGAATGCTGTTAGGTTTTAAAGGGCGTGGTAGGATTAATTTTACTTTATTTGCTTCATTTATAAACATTTTGACGGCATGGAACACGACAACTTGACACTTCCAAAAGTATATTTATAATGCTTGCAGGAGGAGAAATCTTTGTTGGAGACTTTTACATAAATTAAAATTGGGGAAAAAAGTTAGCAGGTTAGAACAATGCCAGACTTTGTGGAGCAAATTGTTTATTTTATATTTGTTCGCACTGCGAAATACACTCGTATATGTACATGCACAAACACATAGTCCTACATATGGTGGTATTAGAATCTTCGTTGAAATAGATAGAATAAATTCAATTGAAAGGCCTTTTCTATCTATCTTTAACAAAGTATAGTAAGTTAGGGTGCTTTATTGAAACACATTATTTAATGATTCCATTGTTCAGTTTTGGGAGAGGAGAGGTTTTTGCATCGAGCTAAAATAAAATCCCTTCATTTAATTAACCTGAGAAGACAAATCAATGAATAGTGCTATTTCAATTGTTATTTATTTTTATTTTATACATTGAGGTAAAATTGAAATTTCGCCTTACCTTCACTAAAAGCCATTAAGATCCACAGATTCTGATGAAGTGTCATGTAACATTTTCCAAATCCATTGAAATCGATAAAATTTAAAACATTCATTAGTTGACATTTGAGTTATTTAAACAGTTTCAAAACACGGCGCAGTTCCGTGAAACTGCTATTAGACGCTTTTAGTATTCTCACGTTTACGGAACGGCCACGATAAAAGGAATAAACGTTAGTACCTTATCACAATAATGCTGCAACTTTTTCTTAGACAAAAGATGAGACTCACAATGTACGTACGTCGGTTTCCTCCAAAGGAAAAAGTAGTACTTTGGTGGAAACAGACATACTCCTACGTACATTGTGTGTCTCGTCTTTAGTCTCATAATTTAAAAAAATACGAGTGTAGCTTTAGCCATACTACTGAAGTAAATACTTCTTTAGCTCCATCTATATGTATGTCCATATGTATGCTTATATATATAAAATACATAAATTTATTTATTGCATTTAAAAAAAACTGATTGAAATATTTCATGCACTGGCTATGAGAGAAAGAAAATTTGCCCGCGCACTGCTCTCTCTTGCTTCTACAGTGAGCCCGTTCGCCTCGCAACGCATTTCAATTTCCGTTACACATTCGCCAGCTTACCCCCCCAAATCAAGAGTGCGTAAAGAAGTATTTACTTCAAAAATTGTAATAAGAAAGGGCTGCAGTATTATTATGATAAGGAATATACGTTTATTGTTTCGTTGCCGTTCCGTAAAAGTGAGAATACTAAAAGCGCCTGTTGGCTAACTGTGATAATTATTCTTATTATATCGTTCAATCATCACATGGAAATGGGAACACCAATTCCTAAAGGCACAAAAAAAATACGGAGTTTGCGTTCTAAAAAGTGTCAGAGTGGTAGTATTTGGTCCCCACAGGGACGGAGGACCAAAACTCCCAATTTTCCACTAAACTTGTGTATGTGTATGTTAGCCGAGCGGAAAAGATAAATTCTAAAGACTTAGCACTTACTTTGTTTTATGCCGCTGTAAATGGACATTCATACAAATAAACATAACGGAGGCGCCTTAAATGACTTAATTCTTCCCTTCTTTTTTGCATACTATTTTATTTCCAGGGATTAATCTTTTGCTCAAGAGAGAAAACCTCGAATGGTATAAAATATAGTGGAACTTAGCGGAATTTCGTGGAACGGGGGTGGCAAAAGCATGTTTACAAAATATAAAGGAAATTATTGGTCTTTGGACCCTTGGGTATTTAAGCAATTCTTTTGAGCAAGAAGGACAAAATTTTTAGCCTCCCTGGATGCAACACCAATTCTAAGCAAAACTCCTTCATTTATCGTGCATCACACACTTTCAATACATACTATACACAATTTGACATTTTTAACTCTGCACCACACTCCTTAAAGTCACACAGGCAATCTCTCGCTACTTTATTATAACTTCTTACATAACTTACGTACACCCTACTAATTATACAGAATAGATCCATCCCTTTCCCTTCCCTCCCATCATCCCATCCCCATAGGCTAATGTAACTATTTTTCATTGTTTACACTAAAAAATTTAAGATACTTCAGTGGAAACCTATTATTGGTTAAATGATTTACCCATGTTTTATTATACTTTGTTAAATGTTATAACTGTTGGTTTTCCAAATAAAATAAAATAAAATAAAATATTACAAATACCTAACACAAAAATATACGTATTGAGATGTGTAAGTCTATAAATTAGAAGTCAATGAGATTCCGCTATTGTAATTATTTATGTTTTATTTAGATGTTCTGAATCATTACAGAGTTACTCTTTAGTAGCCTGCGCAAAACTAATACACCCTCTTCCTCTCACCCATATTAGTGTTTATTATTTTGAAAGCTCTCCGTTACAAAATTGGCTCAGTTGCATTCTGGAACCCTGGAGAGAACATAACACATAACTAGCCCACTCCACTAAACCAAACATATCACCCTCCCAGAGCCCTGCCCAAATTTAGCATTTGTCGTTACTTTGTAGGTTTACATAAACTCGCGCAATTTCAAGGCTTAAAAAAATATTTCAGTAAAACATTTTTCAATGCTACAAAGCATTAATGAGAATTTAATAAATTCTAAAACGTTCAATACCAGTTCAGCTGATTTCCGAAGTACCTTTCCCATTGAATAGCATATATGAAACATTTTAAAATTCTCCACAAGTAACGAACTCCAAAAATAACGAACCAACGATGAATTCGCGAGAAAACGCGATGCCAAAAGCGTTCGTAATTATTTTCAATCGCGCACCATAGAAATGTGATATCTCAGTCCAAAGAAAGCCGCCGCCGAATGAAGCCCGTCTGCGTCTCCACGCCTCTACGCGTTACGGCCCGAACACTCACATTTATTAGCAGTTTTCACGTATCACTCGCATTCCGAAACTCACGAGTGCCCAAATCAAAATGTGTACCGACACAGAAACGAATATCGTACGAAAATATTTTTTCGCCAATAAAATTCGAAGAAACCGACAAATTCCACTCATCTAACCGACTCGTAGTTTTTTTTTTACACTTTTTCGAGTCTTCTTTGTTACGTTTTAGAGCATGATTTTATTTATGTACCTACACGAATATCCCACACTAGCGCTGGCTCCAACTTTCTTTGTTCTCGCGTAATATGTATAAACAATATGCTACCCACAACTAGCTACATACCAACTTAATCGATCTTTTTACAAGAAGCACATATTTGTTGAAAATGAAAATCGAAACAAAAACAGAAAATGTATTAGTGCCTACTACATACTTTTTTCATGCATTATATTATTCCACGGGCTAATTTTTCTGTAGGAAAAATTATTTTAGTTATTAAGAGATCGGTACCTACTTAATATTTTGTGAATGGATTTTGAGAATAGAAAAAAACTCTGGAAACTCGTAGGGGTAAAAAAATATGTAGGTGGTTATTTTTTTAGTAAATTTGACTATGAAATCATTTTTTTGTATTATAATAAATCAACCCAAACAGCGCAATTCATTACAATTTTAAACAGATAAAGTTAAAAAAAATAGTAAACGATGATTTAAAAAAGGCGTAGTCCGGCGGTAGAGCGTTTGACTGCCATTCCGAAGGTCGCGGGTTCGAACCCGGCGTGCGCTAATAATTTTTTTTAAATTAATTTGTGTTATTTCACAATTAATTATTTTAAAATAATATATAGTATATTTGCGGGACGTTCCAGAGTGGAAGATACTCTTAGTATCGCCCTGGTTTAAGACCACCATTTAGAATTGAAACGTTGCTTTAAATGGCTTTAGCCGTGTTTAGTGACTAGATCTGAATAGTTAGGTACTTTCCCACCTTCCTCTTCCCCATCTCCTTCCCTTCCCCACTTACCTTCAGCCTCACAACATACTTTAATTGGGGATGCCATAGTCTCACTGGCTCCAGACGAGAGCAGTTGGGACTCTTGTGACAAAAAAAATTAAAAATTATTCTATTAAAAAAAAAATCATCGTGCTTTATCTATTTTGCTTTAATCCTTTTAAAGCATTTGATTTTGAAGGTTTTTTTTCACTTATAAAAGGAAGTTATTCGTTTGCCAGTTCATCGGAACACTAGTCAAGTGTTCAACCATCTGGGTTGACTTTATTGTTACCATTTACCGTAAGCTGCTAGCCTCTTATCGCGGGTCACATCTAGCGAAATCGAAATCAATGCATAAAAGCAATATTGTTAACAGAAAGATCCTACTGCCAAAAAATAATAAAAGGTATGTCTGCGTGGAATACTCCGCCTAACAAAAAGAAATTATAATTATCGGTGGCAAATTTTGTTCCGAATGTCTTTTATGAAAGCCATTTCCTCAATCCGATATAGCTGCGACTTCACCGTAAATACGAATAAACGAAATTGTGAATTCTCGGTTCCATCGGAGTGAAACACTGTACCCTCTATAAAGTGGGCTCCACGGCACCAGGAACATAAAGAGTCTGGTACGCTTTATGACGCGGAATCGCGAGAGGTTGTGTTGCACTGGCCACTGGCCACTGCTTATTGTGACTGCTTTAAAGCGCCACGTTTTCTCGTCATAGGGTGGCGAATTTTATCCTCCAATAAGTTAGTGTCGTTTAGTGAGATTCGCTATAAGCTGGAAAAAATCTATGCAGAGACAGTTAAAGTTGCAAGTTTTGGGCTAAAAAAAACAAATAGATTGTTAGTATATTGGTAAAGCTTACTCTAACTTGATTCCTATGGTCTCACACACGGAGAAAAATGTTGTCAGAAAAAACGATCATTTTAATAGTAAATACGGTTAAAAACGGGACTGAAGTTATTACGAACAAATTAACAGGGTTTCAATGTTTATCAGCGGGAACATATAAGAATAATTAGTTGGTATACGTAATTTCGTACGTATATCAACAAAATATTCTTACATTTTCCATCCAATAAACATTGAAAGACTGTTAATTTGTTCGTAAGAACTTCAGTCCCGTTTTTAATCATTTTAAGTATTAAAATGATGCAGCATTCTCAAAAACGGCAGGTGATATAAATCTTTTTGGTAATCTTTGCTGAGAAATTAGCTGACTAAACTTATTGTGATTTGGAGCAACTGGAGTCAACACAACTAATATACATATAGATATTGTGTACGCACATAAGTGGCTTTCATCGTACTTCCCAATCTCTTAGAATCTGTCTGAATGACAACACTTCACTCCACTCCTCTACGCTTACAGAATCTAGGGACACATTTAAGTCGATTACGGTAGCTGAGCTTTTTTCGCCTCCCCTTCGGAAAATAAAACCTTAACGAAAACAATCTTAGTCATCAACGCTTGAACGTTTCGGCCAATAACGACATTACGTAGACCCTTCCGGGCACAACGCCGAGGTGTGGCGTCATTAATTACGGACACCTCTTGGTCACTCGCTGAAACAATTATTGTACAAGCTTTAGTTTGGATTAATTAATAGCGGCTAAGTGTGGATGTTAAACTTTCAAACCCACCGCGTAATAAAACCTTTTTTGGTCTTGATTGAGAAGTAAATAATATTGTAGTATTTAAGTATTGCTTCTATAATCTATCTATCTATAATCTATCTATAATCAATCTATAATCTATCTATAATATATCTATAATCTATCTATAATTTATCTATAATCTATCTATAATATATGTAAAATATATCTATAATATATGTATAATCTATCTATAATCTATCTATAATCTATTTATAATCTATCTATAATCTATCTATAATCTATCTATAATTTATCTATAATCTATCTATAATATATGTATAATATATCTATAATATATGTATAATCTATCTATAATCTATCTATAATCTATTTATAATCTATCTATAATCTATCTATAATCTATCTATAATCTATCTATAATCTATCTATAATCTATCTATAGTCTATCTATAATCTATCTATAATCTATATATAATCTATCTATAATCTATCTATAATCTATCTATAATCTATCTATAATCTAGAAAAAGACAAGAACTAAAAGGAAGGTAAGATTTTGTTAGAAAATTGTTGTTTAGCATAATTTTGTGAATAGGTATGACGCCGGCGTGGTCAAGGGGTAAGGTCGCAGGTTCGAACCCGACGTGCGCAAATAAATCTTATTTGATTAATTTGTGTTATTGTACAATGAATTAATAAAAAATAAAATACAGTATATTTGCGGCACGTTCCAGAGTGGAAGATACTTTCAGTATCGCTCTTGAGTACGACCAGCAATCAGAATTGAGACGATTCTTGAATTAGCTTTATCCGTGTTTGGTGACCAGATCAGAATAGCCACTTCCCCACCTTGCCCTTCCCTATCTTCTTCCCCTCACCACTACCTTCAGCCTACAACGTACCCCAATTGGAGTTGCTATGGTCTCACTGGCTCCAGACAGGAGCAGTTGGGAATTTTGTGAGATATTCTTTAAAAAAAAAAAGGTTTATTTTCGTTGTTTGTTATTGGGGTGTTAAAAACAAACAACGAAAATGCTTTTGGCCGTGAAAATCTAAAAACGTACCTGAATAACTTAAAGTTAGCTAGAACCTGACGCCTGCCAATATCAAAACAAGAATATACGAGAATAATATTAAATAACATGAAAATATCATTAATAACTTTATTAAAAATACCCTTTTAAAAACAAATAATAAAGTTAAAAATTTTTATAAACTAATTTATAAACCACGATACGTTTAAAATATCTTCAATGTCCTTGAAACTTAAGATATATTTAAAAAAATATATTTTGTTGGTACATAGTATAAAAAGCTGGTTGGATTGTGTTTTTCGGATGTTTTTTTTTGAGGAACGGAATTTGTTAAAGTACGATTATTTAAAAATATCTTTCTCAATTGTTCAACATTAACGTACGATCTAATAAACTTTTTTCATATTATATGTTATGTTCATTATTTAACCGTTCTTAATAGCAATTTTTTTAATGTTATTTAATTTCTTGTTAACATTATTTACAGGTAACAAATTAACTAGTTTCAAAGCATGGAATGAAAAGATAGTAAATTTTTAGAAAACTAATTGCTACAAATTTTATGTACAACTGTATTATCTATTGTGTGTAATTAGAATGTATTGTTAACAACAGAAATATTAAAATCTAAGAAATAATATATACCAAAATTTTTTTCTATTCGAATTCGATTCTTTTTGTGTAGTTTATTTAGGAAATAGGGGAATATTTTAAGTTGATCTTCAGTATCGGTCAAGATACAAAAAAAGTAATATTTTTATCTATATTCCAAAATAAAACGTACTTTAACAAAAAAAATCCTTTAAATTTTTATAGTGTAGGGTTTAAAAAATGAAGACGCTAAGAAAGAGCTAGTACCTACCTATAAAGAAGTAGGCCCTCCGCTGACGACGCAACTGAAACCAAACTAAAACCGGCTGGTTTCTATGTCTTGATTGGTCAAAAAGCTTGTTTCACCATAGACGAAGAACAATCAGCTGGCAACTAGCAACGGCCAGCCACGGCAATCAGCAGTGCGAGTCGCGAGTCACCGCTTGCGTTACCATTGACAACGGGTTTTTGAGTGATTGTGTAGTGTGCGGGCCATCACATTGTCATAGAAAGACAGTTGCCATTTGACAGTTTTCAGTTGCCTCAGTGAGCGGATCGTCTAAGTTATTAAGAACGTGTTTTGAACATCAAAACTTTTTATATGTTTAATCCAAATTTAATAATAAAACATTGTGGATATTGGATGTATTACTTTATAAATAAAACAATAGGCTACTTTTATCTAGGTATATCATATAATTATTACGAGCACACAATACAATGCCTTCTTCAGAGCAAACCAGTTTTATATCTTTATTTTAGACTGACAATAATTTAAGAAGAAAGAACATCCTATTCCTTTTTCGCTGGCGTTTAATGAATTTTGGTTTAATGTTGATTAAACGAAAGCGAAAATGTCAGGATTTCAGCGAGACAGGCTTCAAAATCATGATCAAGTGGATGGGGGGACTAATCAATAAGGTTAAAATGATATGGGAGGTTTGTTGCCGCAAATTGCGACGGATTACGCAAATGGCCCCCCTTGTTAACATCACATCACAAATCTTTGGTGCGGCTTTTCAAGTGCTTTTTTCTTTCCGGCGGCTCCGTTCTTTCAGAAATAAACTAACAAACAGAACCTATTCAATGCAGCTTGTGCGCCATAAAACACAAATGAATGAGCCATTAATTGATTCGTGCTTTAAAGTTTAAACTGAAACAGAAGCCATTCAATAAATGTTGTTTTACCATTTGAACATAATTTAGTTCGTACTTAAAACGCTTTATATTTATTGGCATTTATTACCCTACTTTGTCCGAGATTTAACGAAACATTTTGGCTATCAAACAATGAACAAGTATTTAACAAATTTTTGGCATCTTCTAGTTTTGTTGCGAGTTCAGAGAATAATTCACAGCTCATTGATGGTTTGGCATTGTGAGCATAATAGGTGCGTTGCTGGTTCGTTCCAGGAAGGAAAAGTTGTTCAAATACCACGCGGACAAAGTGCACCATTCGACAGTTTTTTTTTTTGCCTTCGATTAACAGATTTTTATGTTATAAATTAAATGTATTATAGTGGTGTTTGTATTAATTTGCAAAAATTTTATTGTTCAACTTATTATTAGGATTTATTTATTATAAAGTAGTGTGATAATGTTTAAAAATATCGGCTATCACGTTGACTAAACTAATAAATGGAAACTACAGACACTTTAGCAAGGAAAAAAAATGAGTGCGTCTAACCTTTACGCGCGGTTGAACTAAAACCTATTTGACTGTTGTGGCAGGTATTACTATTTTAGCTAAGGCAGAACAATTTACAAATAAAAACAAACAAAGATGGCAGAAATTGTAATTATATCCGAAAATCATTTCCGTCCGAAAAAAATCTGAATAACTACTCGTCATATCGCGCCTAAAGAAGTTTTACTTTAAAAAAAACCGTATGTGAATCGCCATCTTGCAGCCGTGTAACTAATATTGTATTGCCAAATATTGTCATTGTCATACACCACACAATTGGTTATGCAATAGCATTTATCTGTAACAGAGGCGTAATAAATAATAAAACCACGAATAAAAAAATTATTACCATCAAATTTATAAATACGCGACCTGCTTAAAGTCGATCCAATGTACTACAGATGTCAGGAAAAGTCCGCTGGTGAGTCAAATACGATTTTTTTTAACATCGCAGCGCAAATTTACCCATCGCGCACACTTACCCATCGCGCATACTTACCCATCGCGCTTACTTACTAATCGCGCACACTTACCAATCGCGCACACTTACCAATCGTGCACACTTACCCATCGCGAACACTTACCCATTGCGCACACTTACCCATCTCGCACACTTACCCATCGCACACACTTACCCATCGCACACTTACCCATCGCACACACTTACCCATCGCACACACTTACCCATCGCACACACTCACCCATCGCCCACACTAACTAATCGCGCACACTTATGTACAACCCTTTAAAAATAAAAACAAACACAGATGACAGTCGATTTACCGAAATCCGTTTGAAAATGTTACATAAATAAGTTTTACTTCAAAAATAAGAAGGGAACTATAGAAAATTATCAACTTCGCGTGTCCTCTATTCGATTTCCATGTGTGCACTAATCAGGTTTTTCCGATTAGATCTAATAAGGCTCCGCATTTAGACTCTTTATTTTTGTAATTCTAGGTAAGTAACATAGGTACCTTCAGTACAAACGACAGCAATGCTGTGTTTTTTATAATGAACTTATTTTTCCATTATCTGAATCGTTTTTCCGTGTGTAGGATAAGTTATAATAGCATTAATATATTCTTTTATCAGTACAAAGAATAACAAACCCGGAATAATCTATTATGGTTCAACGAATCTTTTTTTGTGGTATGAACTACAACCTTTTTTGGTGGTTAATTTAATTGGTAAAATGCATGTCACTTTATTTTCGCCTTAACTTAAGATTTACATGTCAGATGTGATGTCAACTTTCTCCAACAAGTGTTTTGTCTTTAAAGAAAACTTAATCTCTTCTTCTGGCTCTATTAATGCCCAAACGGGGGCGTTTATTCGCAACGGAAGTGGATACAACAATTTGTTTCAAAATACGACCGCTTTAGGTCGCAGTGAACAAGGCATGTCTGGGCAGGCAGCCTTTTCCGCGCTGCATGCATTCGGGATGGAATCTTCTGCCAAATCGGTCTATGGCTCGTGGGTGATCTGTGTGCTTCCTGTCGGTCTAACATTATTTACTTTATAGTATCCCAATGCACACACGCTGTACAGAGCTTTCTTACTCACTCATACTGCAATTTTAGTACGTATAAAATTACTTTCCTGAACTTTAGTGTTCTTGCACGCTGGAAAGCGGACGGAATGCAGTAAAAGCGAGGGTAGGATTACTGGCGTTATAGTAAAGTACCGTTTCATTGCACTGCAGTTGAGCTATGTTCATAAAACAACAATACTCACAACAGCCCTTTTCAGCTTTGTGTCAATGACATAATCCAGACGGAATACAGAGACATTCCATTTGCATCGCGATTGGCTGTGCAGGTCGCAGGTCGTAACTAACCCTCGCTAATGCCGGATGCTGAATGCGAGAACACAACTTTCCCAAATTAAACCTATATTTACCATATCACATTTATGTAGTTATTTTTCCACAATTTTTGTTTAACAATTATCTCACCTAGGGTCTAAGTGATTTTTTGAAAAAAATAAAAAAACTCAAAGTTTTATCAAGCCATAATGCTGTTTTATTTTTCAATTTTAAGTAAAGAATTAAAACAAACAGCCTATCGTTAACATTAAAGTAAAATTAAAATGTGTTATATAAATAAATTATAAATAGATAAACACGTATAAACTTGTTTGACAAAGAGACAATGTCAAAAATGTAAAAGGAAATGGATACTGTTCGTAGGCGAATAATCGAATTGGGTGCAATGAATCAGTAAATTTGAGTAAATGTATTCCCTTTTATTATTCCCAAATTAAACCTTCATTTACCATATCACATTTATATAGTTATTTTTCGTTAATTTTTTTTTTGACAATTATCTCACCTAGGGTCGAAGTGATTTTTAGAAAAAAATGTCAAAGTTTTAACAAGCTATAATGCTAAAGTTTTTTTTCAATATTAAGTAAAGAATTAAAACAAACAGCCCATCGTTAAAATTTATATGAAATTAAAATGTGTTAAAAATAAATTATAAATAGATAAACACGTAAAAACCTGTTTGACAAAGAGAATACACTGTCAATGTCAAAAATGTAAAAGGAAATGCGTACTGTTCGTAGGGGAATAATCGAATTGGGTGCAATGAATCAGTAAATTTGAGTAAATGTATTCCCTTTTATTGCTTTGTTCCGACAGGAAGCTGCGTTACGGAGAGCATGGAGGTACCACGCAGGGGAAACGCAGGAATAATAGCCAGTCCTTAGCAATACGCCACACGAGAGTCCCACTTGCCGCAGTCAGGGGTATTATGATCTCTGATTATTATAGACAAAAGTTACGCGGTGGAGTTGCAGAAGTTATGGTACCTTTGTTAGAAGTTGGAGGTAAATATCCAAAAAAAGAGATATATTGTGATAATGAAATGCTTCTCTGGAAAAAATTATATAGAAACAAGATGAAGCATGAAATATTCATTAAATATTTTGTAAAATTAAATACATATTAAATTAAATTTGCTAAATAAATATACAGGGTTTTAACCAGTGACATTATTTGACATTGACAATATTTTTATTTTGATCGTGATGTTATTTTTTATTTTTATTTTTTAAATTTCACTTGTCGTAACTGGGCACTCTGTCGAGCAGCAGCCCAATCCCTCACGTCGACCCTAACAGTCCAATCAATACCCACTGATTTTTTTGTTTTGTTTTTAATTTATAAAAAAGGTCACCGGAGACCACAATTTAAACTTCATTTCTTCTTACTTTATTCATCCTCACAAAATATCCCTAATTGGGAATACCAAAGTCCTACAAATTCCAGGCAGTCGTGAGTCTAGTGCGTTAATCATAATAAATTGTTTTTAAATTACCACTGTTTTATTAAATTACGGAAATTTTAAAGTTTACAAAAATATAACAATAATCATATTTAATTGTAAGTTTATTTTTTTATTTTTTTTTGGTCAAGTGTGCAAAATTTCATCAAAATCTAAAAAAAAACAGCTGTGTCGCCTTACGAAGACGTTTCAAAGTTTACATAATCATTTCAAAGTTTAATAAATAATCACATTTAATATAATTTAGGCAATATGAAAAGTGTGCATTACCAGTATTACTCTTTTCACAAAAGCCTTGAAAAAGAAAAAGATCTTGCTTGAAGTTGTAATGGTATTTGATAGAGAAAACACCATATGACATACATATTTTACAAGTAAATTGTGTAAATAAAGTATTTGTACAGATTCCATGAAATGCCCTTCTTTGAACAATATTTAATATTTCACGAGAAAAGAATGCCATCTTCGTGCATCATAAGTCAAAAGCTCATTATTGATATGGAAAACATACGAAGGAGTAAGGAAACCTTTCGACGGTAAATCATAATAACATTAGGAGTGTTTTTCTTGGGGGAAAGTCTCCAAAAATGTCTAGAAGACACCGTCTGTTAAAATGGCGATGAGTCGTTTGCTGCTTTCACATGATTATTTTTATTACTTATATACGTAATTCTATTCTATATTAAAAATTAAATTCTTCCAGTCTCTTCCAATGTACTTTAAACAACGCACAAAACCACGATGTGGGTATAAAGTAGCTAATTGTACTCTCTCGTTATTTTGATTAGATCTACTTTTAGTACGATAATTGAGAAATTAATGAATAAATTAAGAGTAATATAAATAGATACATTTTAGTTCTACAATAAAATTGTTGTTTTTAATAAAACAATATTTGCTTTATCTTTCAAAGTGCTTATTAGCACCTAAAAAATAATTATAAAAATTCTTACGAATTCTTAATCTCGTGTCACAATATTCGTACGAGGTAAACACCGAAACTACTTAACCGATTTTAATGAAATTTGGCTTACTGTATGTAATTTGGTCCAACTTAAAAGATAGTTTTTATCTCTATTATTGACCTCAACTGAAATGTTTTATATGGTACAATTATTTGAAATGATTTGTAAGTTCCATAAATTTCTAGTAGATGGCGGTGTGAATTAATTTATTGACACATCACTATTGGTTAACTAGGTTAGGTAACCATCCAGTAGATGGCGTTGTGTTTCGGTAGCCACAGCAACGCGTGGGCGGGTCAGCTAGTTTAATTATAAGATTATGTGTCTGCCGCGATATTTAAAGTTTTCCATTTTGTAAACTAAGTGACGCAAAGAAAAAAAACAATTAAGGAAAAAACAAATGAATTATAATTTTCGAAACACAAATACATTAATAAATAGCTGTGTAAATTTGAATTTGGAATTCCTAACCAAAGATAAGATATTTGAGATCAAAGTTGCCAGTACGGCAAACCGCCAATTTCATATGTAAGGACCTAATAATAATATTATTGCATCTTTTGCTTTTATATACCTACCTAGCTATTTCGCTTTTATAAAGATAGTAAGTACCTATCTATTCAAACGTTTCACTTTGCAAAGATTTAAAATTTTCCATTAGGTACACATACTGTAAAAAAATTGATTTAGCCATTTCTAGACTATATAGTTAAAAGGAATAAAAAAAAAATAAATTGGGGTAGATATTTTTCTTTGTGACAACGCTTCTGAATTTATATATCAAACATCAGTAAAAAAATCCCATCCATTAATTAATGTACACGATTTTATTTCTTTCATTTGTATACGGTTGTACATATATCACGGCAATTCTACTACTCTCAACGGCTCTTGAAAAAAAGCTCCTTTAGAGATTACTGTGCACAGTACCTGTTTCGAATTTAAGAGTCGCTTTTAAAAGACTTCTGTAAATACTTCTGTTTAAAGTAATTTGGCTACAATTAACAGAAGGTCTTTGTTTATATTAGATCTCTTAGCTCTTCTACTTAGCATAAGCCAAACAAATACTTCCTTCATAGGAGTTTTGCAATATAGAAAGGTATTTTCTTGAGGCTTTATGGAATGTTCCTAATACGATTAAGAAATAAAATATTTATACAACAACGGAATTTAAGCCTTACATCAAGTTATTGACAGTGTTGTTTTAATAAAAGATTATAACTCGTGATATTACAATTGATGTGTGTAAAAGCAAAGGCAGCAATCTCCATTTCGGAAAGATTGCTGTGTTTGCTTTTGAAATGACTTGGAGATTGCTATCTTTGCTTTTACCTGCAATATTCCATACAAATATTGTGTTCACGTATATTACATACAATATATTAAAGTAATATTGTAAGTAAAAGTAAGGATGGCAATCTTCTTGTCATTTCAAAAACAAACATAGCAATATGGCCGAAATGGAGATGGCTGCCTTTGATTTTATACGCCTCAATTGGAAGATGAGTCTAAAATCTACTTACGTGTAATAAATATACTTTAAGGTACGTTATAACTAATGTACTTTTAAGGTAGGTTCCAACTCACTTAGGAGTAACAAAATTACTTTTTTGATACATATACCAACTTACTTACGTGTAAAAAATATACTTTTTAGGTATGTACCAACATTTTTTAGATATGTACTTACGTACCTATAACATAACATGTCCTTTTTACTTACGTGTAACATACAAGTATTTACTACGCATTAAAAATATTTCTTAAATACCTTTTAACTCAAATAGTATAATTCTCTTAACTATATATGTATAACTCGTATATATGTATAAAAAGATTATTCTTAGACCACTATTCAGAACTTTGACTAGCAAAGAGAGGCTATTTCTGCGTTCTATATCTATATCCATGTTTTCTGTCTCACAATACCCAACAACAAAGATTCCATAGTAACGCTTGCTCTGGGAAGCGATATTGTTAAAAGGTGTTACATAATAAGTGTTACACATGGAAAAATCCATAAAAGTAATAATTTTCAATTCTTTTTGAAGTAAATACTTATTTACGCATGCTTGAATTGAGGGGTAAACTGGCGAATATGTAACGAAAAGTGAAATGTGTGGCGATGCAAACGG
Source organism: Limnephilus auricula (assembly GCA_951813805.1). Lineage (NCBI taxonomy): Eukaryota > Metazoa > Arthropoda > Insecta > Trichoptera > Limnephilidae > Limnephilus > Limnephilus auricula. The sequence continues at coordinate 16,732,049 of OX638391.1, read as the reverse complement.
ACTCACTGTAGAAGCAAGAGAGAGCAGTGCGGGCGCACATTTCTTTCTCTCTTCCTCTCATGAAGCCAGTGCATGAAATATTTCAGTCAGTATTTTGAAATACCAGTGATGCGCCAAACGCAAGGGGGGGAGGGGGGGCAGACGTAGAAGCGCATGGCTTGATCGAGGCGAATGAAAATAAATTAAAATAAATATTTGTAGAATATTAATATATGTATATATTTTATATATATAAACATATATATGGACATACATATAGGTGGAGCTAAAGAAGTACCTATTTACTTCAGTCGTGTGGTCTAAAGCACACTCGTTTTTTTATCTTATAATGGTTTTTATTTTTATCAGTTTTATCTCCGTATTTTCAATGCATTTTATTTTCGTCATAATCTGTATTGTGTAACATTGGTACTTGTGTTACGGGTTTTAAAAAATATCTTTTCCCATATCATTTCGAAAAAGGAAAAATGTGACGACTGGTGTAACAATGGATATTGTTCCGAAGGTCCACTTAGGATATAAAAACACGAAAATTCTTTTGAAACTCTCAAGAAGGAACGGACTATTATGAAGATTTTCCGTGAACAGAATTTCAAAGGGAATAAAATATTGATACGGTTCCGGTCAAAATGAAAATTATATCTTGGCCAGATTACGATTTTTATTTCTTTTATGAATGTTGTACGGGTACAAATAATTATAATAAACGAAACTTAAACGAAAAATATAATTATAATGATGCAACGAACAAAGCTTTCATTATTCCATACATCCGTAATAAATTTCAGGAATGCCTTATCGGGATTTTTTTTCCTTAAATCCACACAGGAGGACTTGAGAAAATAATTTCCGTCAGTTTTTAAGGAAAGGAAGGAGAGGAAGTTCTGGGAAGGAAAAATTATGAGGATTGGGTATGAATCTGGGGTCAGTGTGTCCAGATCACCCGCCGCCAAGAACTAGACAAATCTCACCCCATGAACCCGGGCAACCGTGCTAAGTCACCAAACGTAGCAAACCACTTGGGGTTACCTATGGCAGAGGTGTTGGTTATCCAATAAATGGTTTCCAGAACGGCGGTACCCATTCCCTCCTCCCAAATTGAAAATGATATATGTTTTATAATCGTTTTATTATTTTATATGTTATTATATATATATACGTTTTATTATTTTACGTTATAATTTTTTTTAAGCTCCTCTTTTGTTCGTTAATCTACATTTTTTTAGTATCTGAATTTATTTTTGTTTGCCTCATTCTTTGTGTCAAGTGAAAGATTGTTGAATGCTTTTATTGCCTGGTGTTTTTAAATTGGAGTCAGAAAAAATATAATTATAACTAATGTAAAAAAATTATTGAGTCCAACCTTCACGGGCAACCTTTTGAAGTAAAACTTATTTGACTGCTGTGGCAGGTATTACTAGAACGGTACAATTACTGCCATCTGTGTTGGTTTTTATTTTTAAAGGGACACGAACCCTCATTCATGTCTACAGATGAATGATACCCAGCTACAACACCGGCTGTTGGGTTTGGTCACTTGTATTGAGAAAGGCAATAAAAATTATGAATAGATTCGCTCTTGACTTTTCATCCAAGTTTCGAAAAGTAATTAAAAATATTCTAGCGAAAGTGAAAACCCTATACAAATAAAAACAAACACAGATGGCAGTAATTTTATCAATATCCGAACGTCACCAAACGTTACTTCCGTCCGAAAAACATCTGAATTGTTATATCGCGCCTAAAGATGTTTTACTTTAAAAAAAATTTAACATGATCCATCCGACTGCTTGCCGAGCATCCCACGACCACCTTGGAGCACACAAATGTCATTATTGAAGGCAATTTCAATTAATTTGTTTTCTGTCTCTCCAACTCTTACGTTCTCACAAATTCTATAAATTTATCATAAATGTTTGATTTAAAGGTTCTCTAAGTACCCATTCAAATAAACTATTTTCAGCTCACTTTTACTTATTGTATTACAGCAGACAGGCAAGAGGCTAGACATGTACACATATGAATGCCTTATCTTTGGTATATCATATTATTAATGAAATAAGTTGCCAAGTCAAATAATTTAAAAACTTCAAGCAGTAAAAAATTCATAATATAATATATTTATAAAAAAATAAATTTGACATTTAAGAAATAATTAATGCAGCGCCCTTGAGGTGATTTCTCACAAAAAACGGCGCTCTACAAATTATCCTTTTTTACGCACCAGACTCTTAGGTCCGGGTTTAGTTTTTCCCATAGGAAAACACACTTTTCCATATAAATGATCATCTAGTAAATCCACACTATGCAAGTGAATTATATAAGTATAATTAATACAAAACAATACGAGAACAACATGTTAACCTACCAGACTATTAAATGGGAAAATAATTCACCGACTCAAGATATTTTCATATCAGAGGGTTCGGCTCAATGGAAATCCAAATTTGACCGATAAATCCTACTGATTGATAAATTTTACGTTATTTTCAAAATTAATTAATCTAAATTATTATTAATATTATTATCTGTTCAGTTTCTTCACATAAATTGTGGTTCTTCTAAAGCTTGGTTATTTACATTTTTATATAAGTTGTATTTTAGGTTTATTAATTTAAGAATTTTTCCATGAAAATAATGACCTTATTTTAATTGTATGTTGGCTTAATTATAATCTCCTAACTTTAAGCATTGCCTTAAGAAACTTGATGTTAGAGCCATCAATGAATTAGATAAAAATAAATTATAAGAATAGTCCTCGAGCGCCCCTCGTATTGCCCGTTCAGAGTCCTACTCTCACAGAAATAAACCGCCCTGGAAGCCACGGTACAAGAGGCTGCGAACTCATTAAAAAACACTTAGGCATCACTTATAGCCCTCGTCTGCCCAAATTTCAAACGTCTTTTGCGTCGACATTGTCTTTCAACGGCGTGAGCGAATTATTTTCATACTCGGCGGGAGAGCCACGATTTTATGGCCCGCCAGCGCCGCGCCCCGAATGTTCCCCGCAAATGGAATTATTTTTATCCACAATCAGAACATTTAATTAGATGGAGTAGGCGGTTCAACAAAAGCTTAAAAATATAATTGGTAAGAGGGTTGAAGTTAGGTACCTTTTTATTGTTAGAAATTACGCGTTTTGTGTTGTTCTCAATGGGGTCGAATAATGCCTTTTTACCCCGCCCGAGCAGCCGCTCTTTAAACAATATCAGAACTGTGGACCGTCAAGTCACACACAAACTTTCCGTGTTTGTTTGAAACCGTTTAAATTAATATTTTCAAGAGATTCATTGCGCTATTTTTGCTCGTCGTTGGTAAAATCGCTAGTTTCCACAAAAATAACAGGAAGACGTTGTGCAGTGAAAATAATAATGTTCGATCCCCTTCATTACAACTCAATTCAAAATAATAAATGAACTTTATTGAAGTAAAACTTCTTTACGCACGCTTGACTTGAGGGGTCAACTGGCGAATACGTGGCGAGAGCGTTACGAAAAGTGTAATCGGGTGAGGCGAACGGGATGTATCAGACTTTAGGAGCAAGAGAGAGCAGTGCGTGCGCACATTTTCTTTCTCTCTTCCTCTCAAAGCCAGTGCATGAAGATTATTCGTAATTTCATTTCGCTCTTTAACAATTTTATAAATACTGTAGGAGCAAGAGAGAGAGCAGTGCGCGCGCACATTTTGTTTCTCTCTTCCTCTCATAGCCAGTGCATGAAATATCCCAGTCAGCATTTTGAAATAGCAGTGACGCGCCAAACGCGGGGGAGAGTGGACGTCGATGCGCACGGCTTTATCGGGCGAGGCTAACGATAATAAATTTAAATAAATATTTGTTGAAATTTAGTATATGTTTATATTTTATACATATAAACATATACATACATATGGATGGAGCTAAAGAAGTTTTACTTCAGTCGTATGGTCTGAAGCACACTCGTATTTTTTTCTGTCTTATTTTGAATTTATCGACCTTTAAATGTAAATGTAATTATGCTGCACCACATAAACGTCCTGACCTCCCGGTTTTCGGTATTGTTTCGAGACTGAAGTAAATAGGGAAGATAAAGAATATACAAACTCACCTACTACTCTTGCAGATTTAAAAAAAACAAATCAACGTTAATAATGGTACTTGAAGATGAGAGTCAGAAAAAAGGAAAGTGACTAAAAAACAGATGAGTAAATAAAACACTTCCAATCATAATTTATCGAGTTAGACCAAACAGTCGCCTTGTTTGGATAAAAAGAACACTCGTAATATAACAACTCTTACTTAGTTGAAAGTTTCCTTGATTATTTTATTTCCGATGTTATTTGATAATAAAACAATAGATATTGATGTCGGAGTTTGGAAACAAATTCAAACGTTTCAATATAAATTCGGGGGGATGAGACGAACAAGCACGAACCGCGACAAGCCACCAACAATCCGTAAGTTTAATATCCATCAATTTATCAAAGTTATCCAAATATACGTAGCGCGTCAAAATCACAATTCCGGTTTAAAAGTTTTGTGTTTTTAATCACGTCAGTAATTTTAGAACAAAACACAAAACAAAAAAGGGGATTAGTTATATTAATCCACTTATTATAACCTATTTTAATACCAGACTTTTAGGTCCGGGTTTAGTTTTCCCCATAGGAAAAACTAAACCCTTTTACAAACTTTTCCATAAAAATGATCATCTAGTAAATCCACGCTATGCAAGTGTATTATATAAGTATAATTAATACAAAACAATACAAGAACAACATGTTAACCTACCAGACTATTAAATGGGAAAATAATTCACTGACTCCAGATATTTTCATATCAGAGGGTTCGGCTCGGTGGAATTCCTAATTTTACCGATAAATCCTACTGATCCCTCAATATAAATATTTAAAAAATCTTTCGTAATCCTACATGTATATAAAATGACTGATTTTTGCATTTTTATATACAAATTCTTTGACAAATCTAATACGCCCAAATTTTTAATAAGAGAGAGAGGTATAATGCCAGTAGCCGAAATAACAAATGGTAATATTTTTAGTTATTTTACTAAAAATTATTATTATTATTACTTCAAACTGAACAAATGCAATTGTTTCGTGATCCAAAAATCTGCCAACGACCAACGGTATAACCTTAGTATATTAAACACAAGCTTCTGCCCGCGACTACGTCTGCGCAGTATCTATGTTTGTACCAAAATTCTTAACCTATTTATTTAAAATATCTATAATTCTTGATTCGATTCAAAGTATTAGGCGAATACTTCAAATAAATTCACAAATTTAAATATTTTGTAAAATAGAATTTTGATTTAACAATCATTGTTTTGCAAAATGTCATTCTCAAATTTTGACCTTTTCAATTAAACAATAATTATTTTTTTCAATACTTTGAAAATAAATGGCTAGCTTTATAAATTATAGCCTATATATTATTGTAAAGTTTCATTAAAATCCATTCAGTAAATTTTGCGTGAAAGAGTAACAAACATACATACATCCATACAAACTTTCGCATTTATTTTAATAATATTAGTAAGATAAACTTAGTTTTCCAAAATTTAAAAAGTGCGTTTACAGATAAAATAAAAATCTTTCAAAATCAATTTATGTTTTGTAAAAAAGGTTCAATACGTCAAGAATTTGATTTAAAAAGGACGAATTTCCGGTATTGTCTGGTTATACCCTCTTAAGAAGTAGGTACCCTGATTAGAGTAATATTAATTCGCAAAGATTAGTAAAATAATATGTATTTAATTTTAAAACTTTTTCATTTTTAATTATTTCTTGCACTTTGATTGAATACCTGAAAAACTTAATAACCATACAATGTAACATAATAATATATGTGAGGTCCTTTTGTTAGAAAGTTTGGTTTGCTTTCGGTATTAGGTGGTTTTGTGCAAAGCTTGTCTACAGTTTGTGTGTTTAGTATTTTAGTGGACATTAATTTGTCTAGAGACGACCGCACTGGGGCACAATTCAATTATTCAAATGTAAGGGACAGTTGTTGACTGTTGCCTCTTTTTTGAAGGTTTGCTTGGTTCTATGTTAACGTTCTCGAATACCTACTACATAATCTGTGACACAAAATAATAATAATACTAAGTAGCGACCATTCTAATAAAATAAAAATTGTGGATGCCTAGCTCTTCCGTATTCTATAGGATGCTACATCATGATGGCATCTATCACATTCCTGAAACACCATGATCTGATTTGAAATTTTTGCTGGCTTAGTAATTCAGTTACATAGCTATTATAAGAGCAACCCAATCGAAAACTTCTAGAAACTTCTCAGTGAGCATACGCAAAGAGAAAATCTGATCCATGCACTCCCGTCCACTCATAAAATCACCTTGCACATCCCATATTTTATATTTGGTTTCCATTCTTACCCTTTCAATCAATATTCTACCATACAGCCGACTGAACTGAGCAGGCTAATAGCCCTATGATTCCCACATTCCATGCGCGACCCTTTACCTTTGTATAACGGCATGATTACAGCCCTTCTCCAATCTAATGGTGTGTAACCCTCCTCTAAACACTGGTTAAAAAGTTTGCACAACCATGTGAGAATTATACGGCTATCTCCTTTAAAGTATTCGGCAGCGATATTGTCGAAACCAACAGCCTTACCATTCTTCATACATTTAATCGAACTTTTTATTTCATTTGTATGATCGTGTGAGGAATGTGGAGATCCGAAAAGAATGCAAGGCCGATGTGAGCGTCATAAGTAAGATTAAAAAAGGGACGCTTAGATGGTTTGGACATATAGAGCGAATGAACGAAGAAAGGAGTGTCAAGAGAATATATGATACTAGTGTGAATGGTAGAAGAAGTCGAAGACGCCCGAGGAAGACATGGCACGATCAAGTGAATCAGACACTTGAGTCGGGCCATGTCAAGAGTCAGAATAATAGAAGAGCATGTATGGTAAGATGAATGAATGTGAATGAGGCGAGGAGCGTATGCCAAGACCGAGTTGTTTGGCGGTCCGTCCTCTCTGCCTACCCCTGCGGGGAAACGGCGTGATGGTTAGTTAGTTAGTTAGTTTCTAATTTTAAAATTAGGTACTTATTAATACTGCCATATGAATATAAATATATCTTATTATTAAGGACCCTTTAATTAAAGAAGGGCACTGTCACCGATCAATATTATAACATACAAGTTACGGCGTTCATTCCTATCGAATGCTCCATTATGACGAGCTTTTTCATGGAATACTTTACCTAGATTGAGAAATTGCTCTACTGCTCTATAAGCACAACTAAACACATGTTAAGTAGTCACATGTAGGTATATCGGATGGCTTCAACCACATTCCCAAAACTGTTTTTGATTCATCCTGTACCGATTTTCTTCGTGATTCAAAGTTGTTAAAGTGAGGATAAGCATTTTAATTACTCTAATGCTCCCTAGTGTCCTTGCACAGTTAAATGGAAGCATTATATACATTTATTTGAAAGGGAATCGCAGTATTCAAATAGAGTAGGTAGGACGGAGCATCCCTGAGGAGAAGCGCCCTGGGGCAGGTGGTATCCGCCGAAACTAACTAACTTATTAACTTACCAGCAGTCCTACCCCGAGCATGGATAGGGAGTGAGGATTGAATACCACATAACTTTATTTTGGCCCAAAATGTTTACTTTATTCATATTTATATATGCTCGTATTATGACTTTTGATTCATGTCAACATTAGTCAGAGAAACAGTAATTTATAAATTTATATTTTTATAAGAAAAACGCTCTTTTTAACTTTTGAAGGTTATTCCCATCAATGTAATATATCATTGAAGAAGAAGATAACAATAGTAATCTAATTTTTTATTGAAGTTGACAATTACCACAGTCTCATAATAGATCGCAGTAGCCCAATTGGTAGAGGTGTATGTCCCGGTAAGACGTAAGTTTCTGGGTTTGAGTCCCAATTGCGACCGTTATCTTTTATAATTTTTCTGTGTCTTGTTCATTTTCATATTTTAAAAAATTGTTTTCTTTTTCTTCAATGATAAAATTTTATTATTAAGGATGTTGAAATAATAATACTTTTTCAGAGTTTGCAAATCATCTAATTTCCACCAATCATAATTTTAATACGGACACAGGGGTTAAAATTATTTGCCGTAATAATAAAAGCAAAAAATTAGATAACTTAGAAGCACTTGAAATTTAAAAAAGTCCCTAAATAATAACGCTAGCATATTGAATAACCAAATTGATTTATCTTTTAGTCCCATTCTAGATATATTTCCAGTAAACCGCTCTGTTATTGCCGGAATTCCCGCAATTACCCCTCCCCCTTTGTTAACCTCCCACTCAGACCCCTAATTTTTTGTATATATATATATATCAATATTTGGTATCATAGGTTAGTTTTAATATTCTCCTGACGAAGGAAGGGTTCTTCCAAAACCGGTAGAATTATAATTAAAGTCGTCTAAAACAAATTTTTATTGTAAATTATTACAAGTATGAAATAAATAAACGTTCATTTCTAAATATTTATACACATAAGCCCTACATTAATTTCAGGTCTCCTCATTCGTATTGTGGTCATTTCTGATTTAACTTGACATTTGCACAGGGTTCTTTTTCTCCCGCGTTCAGTCTATTTTTGTCCTTCTGTGTACAGTTCCATACCTGACTTAAATGCACTTGGTTTGGTATCAGAACATCATGGCGTATTGCTAAAATAATATCCTGTATTATTAATCTGATATCAACCACTTCATTTTTAATGGTAGGTAGGTACTTCAAGTGGGTGGCCGAATTTGTAGTTACACTAGGGATTTTTTTCTTATTATTGAAGTAAAACTTTTTATACTTATTTGACGAGTAATTCATATCTTTTTCGGACGTAAATATGTTTTCAAACGTCAATGACGTTCGGATATCGGTACAATTACTGCCATCTCATTTTTTAAAGAATTAACTGCTTTTAACGCACATGTGATTTTATTACTCGTGTTATAACTAAACTTGATTCCGAATTACTTAGTTATAATTATTAGTAAACTTGATTCAGATAACTGCAAAATTACGAGAAAATCGATTCACTATTCCTAAAAAAACACGAGAAAATGTACGAACAACTGAAAACTTTCAACTGCCAACTGTCTTTGTATGACAATGTGATGGCCCGCACACTTCACAATCACACAAAACCCCGTTGTCAATGGTAACGCAAGTGGTGACTTGCGACTGTCACTGCTCATTGCCCTGGGCGGCCGTTGCTAGTTGCGAGCTGTCAGCTGATTGTTATTCATCTATGGTTAAACAAGCTTTTTGACCAATCAAGACAGAGAAAACAGCCGGTTTTAGTTGGTTATCAGTTGCCTCAGTGGGCGGAGGCGCTTAGGCTAATTATGTGTAGTAAGGACGAAAATTATAGATGAAACCGGCGATACCACCTCTGCGAGATCAACCAAGCGTTGTCTTGTGGAAATGGAGTTCAAACGCATCAAATCAATGAAGCAACCAAAACTGTCTCCAGCCATGAGGTAATTAATACTAAATATTATTAATACAAAAATTTTATGTTTAAAATAAAGTTATTATTTTCAGTTGTACGAGAAATGCCTAATTTACCTTAAAAAACTATAAATTCCCACTATTTAAAAAATTTAAACAACTTCAATAATACATAATATGTAATTTTTGCAAGTGTAACAAATATTTTGGCCACTCAGTGTACGTTTTGCTACAGCAGTGAATGTATTCATTTATATTTAATATCTTAGAAGAGAACCATAAATTTTACCGGATTTATCCGATTGGCTCAAAGCATCAGGTGTTTACTCTCCGCAAATTAAATCCCCCTTCATTGTACAGGCAACAATGTCAGCTCATTATGATGGCAGTATGTTTCTTTCTTTCTAAAAATTTGAGAAATTTCAACATTTTAATAAATGCGAATATTTTGAAATCAATTTTCAGCACTCAATTCAGTCCATTATTAATTTAATTTCCCTAATATATTTCGTAAAGAAAATGTTTAAATTTATCGGCGAGAACGTATCAGAGATCCAAGTGAATTAGACTTAATAGCTTCACCGCTGAAAGGTTCGTGTTGTTAGTTCGCGGAAGGGGCGGGGGCGGCGCTAATTCCCTTCCGATTCGCACATTGATGTTTGTTTCTGAAATAATCACCAGCGACACTTATCCGACGCCCCGATTGGATTTGGTCTAACCGACGCGTCGCCGTCGCGCTGCCGCTAATCCACTCTACGCAAACGGGGCGTCACAGCGGATTAATTGGGAAACTGCTTTGACCTTTGACTGGATCCTGTATTTGACTTGAACTTTAAAGTTTTTTATCTATCCCTGCTGGAAAAAACTTGTAGATTGTTAGGCATATTTTACGCTTGAAACTGAGTTTTGAAGAATTCCAGTTAACTTTCTATTATATTGGAGTTATAGGAACTTGGACCAGAGGTAAACCTGACTGAGCCTAAGGGATAAAATGACAAGTAACGGAAAGGCAAATAGGGAGTAACAACTTATCATTGTGAATTTTGAAATAAAATCTGTGAAATTATAACCTAATTTCAAAGCATGATATGCAAGATTGCAAGATTTAACGCACCTGTTGAAAAAATCAGGAGGTACCACATTCGACATGTTTCTGTGAAAATCCACAAGAGGACACCTGTAGTACCAAAACAACGGACTGTCTCAACATTATGGATGAAGTTATGAACGCACTTCGTAAAATCCAGAACGAACTCGACGCACTGAAAAGTACGATCCTGAAAAGCGGAGAAAAAGTAGCAGAAACAGTAATACAAAATATAAACAGCATACTGGAAGAAAAGTTTAAAATTTAGGATGAAAAATACGAAAACCTCAAAGAAAAGTTGGAAAACCAAGAAAAACGAATTTATTTCTTGGAAAAACAGGCACGAAAAAATAATATCATCTTTTTCGGCATTGAGGAAACCGAATCCTCAAACCAAATATTGGAAAACATTATAATCAAGTTTGTATAGGAATATTTCTCTCTAGACCTAGACCACAGAGCTATCTAAGAAATCCAGAGATTAGGCAAAAAAGGAGAAAGGTCTCGACCAAAAATTGCTACATTTACCACACTTGGCACCAAAATAAAAATATTTGAACAGAGAAGAGAGGCACCAACGCCGTTCTTCCATGGAGCTACGTCCAAGCGACGCGATCGCCGCTCGTCTGTATTTTCAATACTATTATTAGTCTTTGAAATCGCCGCTAGGCGCTGCACTAGCAAAATTGTATGACAGGTAGCCGTAGCGTCGCTTGTAAATAGCTACGTGAACGATGGGCGTAAGAGAAACCACATATTACATAACGGAAGACTATCCGAAGTCAATACTAGAGAAAATAATAGGGCTACAAGTGCAGGCAAAAATCGAGAGAGAGAAAGGCAATATAGCAAAGATTGTATGATAAACTTGTCATACAAGTCAAAAACAAAACCACGTATAGCAATAAGAGAATGCTTACATTATCTCCTGAAACACCTACAGACGATGGAACAAAAGTACAGGCCAACAAGAAAAATAAACAACACCAAAAAGAGAAACTCCTAGCCTATCTGAAGGAATTGCGAAACCATGCATGCTTAACTTCTTAGTAAATAAAAATCAAAACAACATGCCCAGAGCCGACAACTTGTAGCAACTACCACCCCTCTCCGACACAGCTATCATGCAAAAAACAACAGTTAACAACAAAAAAAAATCAACAATAAAAACCATAATAAAAAAATTAATAACCATAAAAAATAAATAAAACAAAATAAATTAATAAAATATAAAAACAACAACAACAACAATAAAAAACATCAAATAAAAAAATAATAATAAAATAAAAAAAAATAAAAAATTAACGTGTTGTTCTTGTATTGTTTTGTATTAATTATACTTATATAATACACTTGCATAACGTGGATTTACTAGATGATCATTTATATGGAAAAGTGTATGAAAGTGGACCTGTAAATCTGGTGAAAAAAATAATAAATAACTATCAAAACCAAAGCTCCTCTTCCAACCCGGTTGGTCACCGTGGAAGATCAAGACCAAAACCTTCTGAAGAAGAAATTCTAAACTTCCTCAAAAATACAAGAAGTGACACAAACACAAAAAATGCTTACTAAACAAGAGATAAATGAAATTTTTTAGCATTAATTACACTTTTTCTTACTTTTCACAACTCTGTAACATACCTAATTGCAAGAATTTTTTATTGGTATTAATGAAGATATTATTAGCGAAACTCAATCGAAAATCTGAAACAGACAAATCAGAAAGAGATACGGATACATCTGGCACTCGAACCCAGGACCTTCGGCTTTCTCTGACCACTGAGCTAATGTATCCCTTTCCGATTCGGTAATATTTAACTGTATCTACCAACATTACCTTCATTTTATTAACGCATATTTTATTGGCTGCTATCTTTATGTATGATTGCAAGATTCAACTTTAACTAAATGCTATCTAGATAGTATCTTGGAAAAATGTATTAATATTTTTATTTAATACGCGACATCTATTGACGTCCCTGATGTATCCGTATCTTTTTTCTGATTTTTCTATTTCAGATTTTCTGTGCAGAACTAATCTCTGAACTGGCTTTATTCGGCTAATCTTTTAGTTGCCATTTTGTTTTTGAAGAGTTTTATTTCACATACATATTTGTACTTATGCTTACAATTAGATTGCTAGTTAATGATACGGATGTATCGAAACTGGTATCATATAAACAAAAGTTAATTATTGAAACTCTTCAAAAACAGAATATCGTCGTTGCACATACAATATGAAGCATGTGATACTGAATACATTCTGAGAAAATCGATAAAAACTGTTTAAAAAAATAACGAAATGGAAAACAACAAAGGAAACATATATTTCGTTCATTATAAGAATATATTTATGGCAAACATTAATTATTTTATGCCAGAAAATTGAATTTTAACCCGTTTTTCTCACATGCGTCATATTCTATGCACAGTTTTTCTCACATGGTTCATATTGCATATAAAGTTTTCGTCAGAATTTTAAATACAGTAATAATGTCAAAATATTTAATTTAAATTCTTCAAATTTGACAGCTAGGCATCACAAAATGAAGTTAATATTATGTACATACCAGGGCAATTGAATTGTGAAGACGTATGCAGAGGATATGACTTTTTTTGATGAAATTTTTGATTATTTTATCATGGCTCAAATTGTAGAAGATGGAGAAAAAAAAGAAGAAAAATGTATTTGACTCATTTTCAGATAGTTTGAAATTGTTAGATAGTTTATGCCCAAGAAATTCAAAAAAAAAATGATTGCCCAAAATATTGGGTTAGGTTAGGATAGGTTAGGTTAGGCTTGGTTAGGTTAGGTCTAGTTTGGTTAGGTTAGGTAAGGTTCGTAAGGCTGTAAATTAAGCCGGGAATATAAGTTTTATAACTGTATAACTTGCTTGCACAGAAAATAAAACATTTGTTAATTGATTTAATTAGTGGGTTACCTACACTCAAACAAAGCTGGTTTGTTACCTCCCCACCAGGCTACCAGGCTAACTATTCTTGGGTGGGGTACGTATATGCGGGTCTGTTTTATATTATGTGTGAACAAAGGAAACAGGAAACTAAAGTTAGTTAGTGACGAGGTAGACTGCCCCTGGACCCGTATACAGCGCATGTTATGTATCCGATTCTACGGAAGATAATAATATGGAAATTTGTTCTAGTTACTAAACTAACGACTCACAAATTGGGTTAGATTAGCTAGGGTTCTATAACTGGACGTTCACCGTAGGGTAGTAGCAGCGATTAATAACTGTGGAAAGGAAAGGAAAGTTGCAGGCTTTAATCTGTGTAAAGAGGGTGCAAAACGTATTTTATTTATTTATTTAACGTTTATAAGATTTACACAGTACATTAAATATAAGTTGTAAAGTATTTTAAATGAATTACATGGTTTTGTACCTATTACGTAAATCTGTAAAATTTCAATATGTAATTTCGCCTGGGTTTTAAAACTAAATTATGATGGAACTAATGAAAAGAATCAAACGTTGGTTGAGTAATAAAACATAAATGTAAGAGTATAGGTAGAGAACATTTTAAATTTTAAAATCAAAAATTATTTGCTTACTAAAGTTTAATAAAACAACAAGAAATTTAATAATTTTGTATTGTATGTTCGCAATGAATCGTGAAAAATGTCTAATTGTAATAATTTTTCATAATGGGTATAAGTTGTGATTGCGCGAGTGATTGGTGAGTTATTTGCTGCATTGGTGTTGTGGGCTTCTATATGAAGAAGAGAAGTGTGCCTGGTACGCCGCATTGGAGCATTTAAACCAATGACGGATAGTAATTCGGGACTATCAATATTATTATTAAGCAGCTTATATAGAAACAATAGATCCGACAATGTCTTTTTTGTAGTGTTAACATATTATTTGTAGTTTTGTTGTATTTTAAAAGTAAATGTTTCGAAAATGTATTTTGTATATTTTCTAATAAATCTATGTATACCTTATATTGAGGATTCCATATTGTGGACGCGTACTCCAGTGGACTTCTGACTAATGAACAAAACAACATTTCTAGTGTCTTAGCACTGTTGAAAGCTTTACATATTCTTAATAAGAAACCTAGCATCTTGTAGGATTTTGTGATAATTTTTTCGATATGCTTATCAAAAATTAATTTGCTGTCTAAGTAAACACCTAGATCTTTACATACAGACATAGATTGTAAAGGTTTATCATTCAAGTTGTAATGATAGTATTACTTTAATAAAACATTCGTTAAGTTTCCCTGCGTATTTTTCCAGCATTGTTTCAGTATCTAACCACAATTAACGCAAATATACATCGATTTAAAAGAGTTGAGGGCATGCCTGTGTGTGCGAGATAACTACATTTTTATCTAATGTGGAAATTGTTTCCTTGCAGAAAATCAATTTCATTGGCCTGCCCAGAGCCTGGGAGTCAAACAACCTAATGATCATTGACAACTACAGTTTTCTTACAAACATTTAAATATATAGCACGTCTAACACCATTTGTTGTTATACGCCTTCAACACTCGACTATGACTAATGATTTTTGTTCATTTTTTTTTTAATCTACCTTCACCCATTGGTTTTTTGGATACTCCGCTGGTGACATGGCGACAAAATTGAACAAGAGGGAAACAATTCATGTCACATTCCGTGACTGTTTTTGACTGAAGTGACTTTTGCACCAGGCTTCATCCGCGTTTTTTTTACATTATCTCAACACAGGAGTCTCTGATAAAAATAATTACCCTCAGACCCTATGTATCTATGGGGATACTGTGCTAAGGTTGTATTAAGAAAAGGGAAAAGAGGTAGTTCTGGAAAGGAAAAGGTAATCTGAGGATCAGTGTCCAGGAGTGACTGACGCATGAATCCAACCCTCCCACTGTGCTGCTGAATAGGTCAAAATGTCTCCCTCAACAAATCTCTCCCGATCCGGCCACGCAGTTGGTAAGCAGACACATCCGCTGAAAAGACCCGAACAAACCTAACGCCGTGAAACCGTAACTTCTTTAAAGTCTCCAGTCATTGCAAATCACTTGACTTAAGGAGGAGGTGTTGGTTCTCCAATAAATGGTTCCAAGGGCGGCGGTACCCTTTTTTTTACATTAGGTCCACACAAGAGGCCCCGAGGAAAATAATTTCCCTCAGGGCCTGTCATCTTTGGGGATGCTGTGTGGAGGGTATTTTTAAGGAAAGATATAAGGGTTGGGTAAGAATCTGGGGTTCAGTGTATCTAGATCATCCGCCGCCAAGACCTAGACAAACCTTACCCCATGAACCTGGGCACCCCTGCTAAGTCACCAAACGTACCGAACCACTTGGGGTGACCTATGGCAGAGGTGTTGGTTATCCAAAAAATGGTTCCCGGGCGGCGGTACCCATTCTCGCCTCCCAAATTAAAATGTCCTCATGTCAAATTGATATTAAGCGTTTTAAACTAATTGAGATTTTTTCGAATTTTTCTCCAACACTTGGTCAAATGCTATGTTTCCAGGTAACTGATTTTCCTGGTAACGATGACATGGTAAAGTAATTCCTGTCACATTCAGAGACTGCACTTGTAAACCGTATGATTGCCAAAAGTAAAAAATAAAAAAAATTATTCGCCTGCGATTTAAAATTACCATTTTAGAAAAATAAGAATCTATTTCGTCATATGCCTAAAGTAGGTACCTAAAAACATTATATAAAAATATTTGAAAATTTAATTTATTAAATAGAAAGTACTAAAATAAAATTAAAAGTAAATATAAATTTTAATTTTAAAAAAAATTCAAAAAAATTGGGCTGTAGAAATCAACCTAAATAATATTATTATTATGTAACATTCTTACCAAAAATCTAATTTTTACATTCCGGAAAGATCGGCGTTTTTAGTTCGGAATGTAATATAAATTACTATCCTATCTTTCTCGTGTTTATTAGAAGGAGAAAAACATCGCCTCTAATCATACAATTTATTACAAAACGTAATACATGTTTTATAATATTTAATTCGTTTATATACCATGATGCTGGCGTGAACCTAGTTTGGTAGTCGAGAAAACTCAAATAAATTGTAATAGATACATAACAAGTTCAAGAAATGTATAAAAAAATTTAGTCAACTTGTTAAATTTCATATTTTAATGGTGTACGTATCCAGTTGTTGTTTTCAAATGGAAGGATCATTAATTTTCAGTCACTAGTTAGAAGTTCATAGTTTATGGGCGGTAGATCGTGGGATAGATTAATTTAATTAGTTAGTTTAATTTCTTACCTCCTGTCACATAACTAACAACCATTTACCCTACATTAAGTATTTGAAAAGTATGTTACTGGAAGAATGATTTGAATTTTTGGTTTTCAGATTTATTAAAGAGCTATTAATAAAATAATATTAACAATAAAGTTTATTTATTATTCAGCTGAATAGCGCGGTGGATAACTCTGATAATAATTATAATAACTCTATGTGTGTGAATAATGATACATTAGTACTTTAGTCTTGTACCGGAGTCGGCTTATCATCAGCGACTGTCACTTTTTAAAATTACAAAAAATAATCGACTAAAAAATAAATAGTCAATCAAATGTGCAAAATTAAGTGTGAAAAATCAATTGTGACTATAACGGTGTTTTTTTTATTTGGAAAAATCAACAGTTCTAATATTTTATAATGTATGATAACATATGTGTTAATTATTTATCCAATAACAGAATTTCACTGAAGTATTTTAATTATTTAGCGAAAATAATGAAAAGGTGTTACATTAGCCTACGGGGATGGAGTGGTGGGAGGGAGGAGAAGGGGATTGATCTATTCTGTGTAATTAGTAGCGTGTAAGTAAAATATGTATGTAGTTATAGTAAAGTATCGAGAGATCACCTGTATGATTTTAAAGAGTGTGGTGCAGAGATAAAAATGTCAAATTATATATAGTAGTTATTGAAAATGTGTGATGCACGACAAATAAAGGAGTTTTGCTTAGAATTGGTGTCATCGAGGGAGGCTAAAAATTTTTGTTTGATCTGTTTAGTTGTTGAGAACTCGTAGTTGGATTCGTTGTTAGAGTTTCGTGCAATCTACGACGGACCTGGATATTTTCTGTAGAAAAGGACATCAGCCGTGCATCTTCGATCTTCCAATGATAACATATTGAAGTACGTGGCCGAATCTTGGTGATTTAAATGGGGACGATAGCTACGGAAATCTAAGTACCGCAAAAAACACGTTCCAGGTTGTGCACATATTATTTGTATTGCGAGTTCCATACTTGTGAAGCGTATTCTAGTAAGCTGCGGACATATGCAAAATATAAGATTTTTTCAATTTTTTACATGTTCTAAGAATGAATACTAACATTTTCGAGGATTTTAATGTTGCTTAGTCGATATGACTATCGAATATAAGCTTTGAGCCCAATGTCACTCCTAAATTTATGACTTCTGTTTTGTCAATTAGTATAGAGCTGTTCAGAGCATATTAATTGATAATGATTTTTTTTATTTCGTGTGAAATTTACGACGAAACACTTTTTTGTATTAATTTTAAGGTAATGCTGTCAACAATAAACATTAAGGCGATTTAGGTCCTCCTGCATTTTTTGACAGTCAGCAGTACATCTGACAGGATAAAAAAACCTTCATATCATCTGCATAAAGTAATGTTTTGGAGTATTTGAAGTATTGGCCTATATCATTAATGTAAATGTTAAATAGTAATGGTCCAAATAAAGATCCCTGTGGCAATCCTGGCGGGGCGGTTACTTAGTCCAATTTAAAGCCACCTAGTATTCGAACCTTTCCATCAATGTTATATTAAGGGGGTATTTCACCATCCTCCTAACTTAACCGTACTGTTATGAATATTAATAAAAATGAAAACAAAATTCTCGCAATAGTTAGAAAGCTCGGCCAACCTATGCAATATATAGCCGAATAATTCTGACATAATAAATAAATCAACCAATAATTTTTGTTCGTATGAAGCAGTTACTTTGTGATGTGACATTATAATTTAAAATAAAACAATAACTTTGTATACAATAAAAGTGGTGTATACAAAGTTATTGTTTTATTTTAAATCAACCAATAATTAATCAATACATTTGAAATCGAAAATGTACGTTATCCTATTGATAACAGGAAGCTAAAATACCCCCTAAGTATTATAAACATGTATTTATAAACTTACTTGCTACTCGGGAGTAGCTCAAGAGCTTTTCTAGAATTTCAAACATTTATCATTATTTTTAATCAATCTATCCACATAAACAACATAATATTATATTTTCAGTTAAATAATTTTCACCTCAGTGCGGTAATGAAAATGGAGAATTTTGGGTAAAACGTATTTGCGCTCAAATGAATGGGGGGAAATTACGTGAAACGGATAAAACCTTTTATAATTTAAACTAAAGCCTCGTGAAGATGAAAGAAGTTAAAGATTAATTAGTTAACTTTTGTATTTTTATTACGAAATTTCGATCTCGAAGTTGTTAAATACAGAGCTTCTTTTGTTCGCAACTTATGCCTAGTTAACACGAGAACAGGAAAATATTATATTGTCTCAGCTGCGGACCCATTTTCCTGGTGTGAACGGAAGTCTGGAGGATAGGACATTGAAACAAAATATTGTTGTAGAGATGGCTGGCTATCACCACAGGACAATGTTTTACCTCGTTATACTTACTTCCCGTTCGCATTGTCCGCGTGTAAATGCGCATGGACAAGACAGTAGGATAATACTGTCGTGCTAAGTAAAAACACAGTATCTTCCTCGAGACTCTCAAGAAAGACACTAATTTACCGTTACAATGGCAGAATAAGGTAAGTATCACGGCTCTCGGCTTAAATATGTCGTGTAAATGAAACGCGGAAGAAATTGCTAAATTGATAAGAATGTAGAGAACATAATTTTTTATGGCGCATTGATTGCCTGTATTGTGGGAACAAGCAGCACAGAGACGGGGTGGAGGTAATCGTGTCTGCAATGTAAATGCAGGGGTTGCTGTATTTTCGCGGTGAATTTTTGGCGACACTTCAAAGTGGTCCGAGATGAAGATCCGATCACATTTTATACTTCTGCGGATCGTCCACTTGTAATGATCATTGCAGAAAATCCCATTGAAAATCTGCGCCCCCTCCAAATCCTCCAAATAAAACAATATTTAAATAAACCATAGTTTTTTAGTTTCTTTATTATTAACTAGCGATTTTCCGGCATGCGTTGCAATGCCACTTAATATAAAAATGTTTCTTCTGCTTCCACCCGTTTAGCGAACCCTCCCTCCCATGTTCCCCTCCCACCTAACCGCGAACCCCACCCCTCCTTAGTTCCCCTTCCCCCTTCCGGATTGCTTTACCCCTGCCTCCTTCCCTCCCTGCTACTACACTATATGAAATACACTCATTTTTTCAAACAACTGCGCACATCAAATCACCAAAGTTTCAACGCAATTGGGTGAATAGTTTAGGAACGCACAAGGGACAAACAAAGAAACATTAATTTTTAAATATTAGGATTTGGGCCTCCAACAATTCCAATACATCTCGTCGTGTATCTATTTTTGCAGCGTTCCGCGTTTGGCCTGTAGTTCGAAATGTTGAATTATCCCGAGTTGTCGACAATATTATATTGTCCTAGTGTGGACTCGGCAGAACATTGATTCAAATGTAAGTACCTAAGTGCACCTTCTAAATAATCTCAAATAACGTTTTAAAGACTTTTATAGCTTTTAGTTGGTAAATTTTAAAATTATTTCCCAACATCATATGTGTTCACACATAAAGATCCACTTGAGTCTCCGGCCAGACATTATGCGAATGATAGAAATGTGTGGTGGGTGTTTTCTTATGTTTAAAGTGAGCTCAATTTTTCCTTACATCCACAGAAATTGATCAAACATTTCCATATTTTACCGGAATTATTTCTTAAGCTGATAAAAAATGTGAGTGTCGGCGTGTCTGGGCCAACAAGTAAACATGTCTTATGTTATTTGGCGACATCATACATGTAACTAATGCGCTGTTTTTACATTAGGCATGTGATGGCTTCAACACTACGTTCGAAAGAAAAAAAAAAGCATCTTCTTTATCGGAAGAGCTCATACAAAATTTTTCCCACCTAAACGAAATTTCAAATCGACTACACTAGCGACCGCTATTGAAAAGGACAGAAAAATCACAATCTGAGAAGGGCTGAGGTAAATAAAGGTGATGACATAATGAACGGCTCGAAGTTTTCAAATCGATACCACGTTTAAAATTTATCAATATTGAATGTAAGCCGACACTTCAGACCAACCATAAATTTAAAATCCTAGAGCGTGTCGAAGAGAGTTTGTTTAGTAACAAAAAAACTTACATGGTTTTGAGGAATAAATGGGGTAATTAAGCCCAAATTACCACTACAGAATACAGACGGAGTATTGATAAAACCAATTAAAATTAACGACGTACACAATCTATGCATTAGTGCTATAGACCGAGATTTTTCGAAAGGTAAACAAAACACTCAGATTAAAAGTAAATAAGATTTTACTTTTGAGTACACAAAAAAAATGAAGTCAAACAGGTACGTACTAGACCATAGAGCTATTTGGAACGCATTAAGAAAATGAATTCTGAATTAATAAGGTGATATTAGTTATTACCAGACAAAGTTTTACGAAGATTATATCTGATCATGAAAAGGGACGAAAGATAAAAAAAATAGTTGTAAACATCTACGGACGCGGAAAATGAATTATTTGCACGAAACTGCAAGGAATGTGGTGAATCAAGTAAATGACAGAAACAATTTCATGTCACCATGAGAATTAAGCCGAAATACTACTGAATTCAATTTTACCTGCCGCAAATTTTAAACAAAAATAAATGGGAGAGTGCGAGAGTGATAATTATTTCAGATGTAAAGTCACAATTAGCCGAGGAAATTTACCGATTATTAAGGAAAGACCGATTGCAGAATTCTAGAAAAAGTTTAAAGCAAAATTGCATCAAAAGGGTGAGTTACACTTATCGGCGGCCAGATAATGAAATAATTAAAGCGGACATATTTAATTTTGGAGAGAGAGAGTCATGAAAAATAACATATCAATGAAAGTTGAAATAGTCTGAACTCTCAATTATAAAACGCCCTAACGAAAGACGAGATGTACGTCCTGAATCCACACCTGGCGTTTTTTTAAGAAGATATTCGAAGGGCTGAATACCATGTGGCAGTAAGAGTCGAGTCGAGGATCGAAGGAAGACGAGGATATAGAGTGCTAGCAGTGATAAGATCGTTCGTATTTAACAAAACAATTGATCAAATATTATAAAAACGAGTGATAAGACATAATCCACCGAAGAATTAAAAAAGTCGTGATAAACAGTGACAAGTGTTTGTTAATGTTGGGAGAAAATATCCATCGTAATATTAAAGAATTTTTAAGGTTGTGACTTCGTGAGAAGCAATAGTTCGTGTACATAAATTAATTATTCGGCTTGTTAAAATACTCTATTGAAAATTAGCTGCAGTGAATGACAGTGCGCCGCGGGTGAATTAATTAAGTAATAAAATTAATTTGAATTATCAAAACCAAAATAATAATCAAAGTGAATGAAATACTTAACTTCAGTGAGTTAATAATAACATAACTTTGTGTTTTAAAAATAGAAGGGGTGTGCATCGCGCGAATTTTGATTTGAAATATAAAATTAGCGGAGCCAATAAAATTACGTACTAATGTCATCTTCAATCTTGTACACACAAAATAATAATATCAAAACAACATCAAAATAAATAACCTACATACAAATGTCACCTTCGATCTTCCGCGAGCATAATAATAATATAAAATAAACTATTGCTTGTTTTGAATCCCCCAATTTGAAATTGTTCAACGATAATAAACAATACCTACGCGCTTGTAGTTTCTTCCATATATCATATAATCAAGATAATACAAATATTCAAAATAATATCAACAAATACCTACGTATAAATGTCATCTTCGATAATATTGTTAACAAATAATAATTAATAACCTACGTATTTTCTTAAACTCAAATAAAAGTGTGACATAGAGTCATGGGTGTTACTACTTCTGGGGACTAAATTACCGAATCATAAATATAGGAAGGTTCTTTCTTTATTATTTTTCCTCCACAGGTATTTAGTGCACTTAATCAGGCTTCGTTCAGGTGAGTGAAAGAAACATTTTAATTAAATTACAGGTCGTACATGGTCCCGATACCTGAGAGGATCTGCCAACCTACAAAACCAATGATAAAAGAAGTTATGTTCCAGGATATAATTGTGTTTTAAATATTATTCTCAATGTGTAATCACGAGATTTGTCCCAAATTAAATCTATTATCAATGTGGGTTCAACGAACTTATATTTTTTGCGTGCTAGAAAGGACGAGACGAATGCGTATAAAAAAGGATCCCGGCCATAAATCGTAGCCGTACAGTCATCCAAATTAGAAGGTTTTTTTCTGAGGTATGCCGAGCCAAAGTGGAGTGACGGAAGCATCCATACCATACTGGATGTTGGTCCAAAAATGAAATTTGGAGAATTGAATTTAAACATTATAATTGTTTACTAACAACAATATTATCATGTCAAATTTCTTTCAGGCTTCCTTACAAAATATGAAATCAACATTATTTCGGTAATGTTTTCTCAATCAGACCCTTCCAAAATCCCGCTTGACCTGCGAAATATAGACTTCACGATTGGGGAATGCAATAGCGTTCACTGAAATTATATCCCCACAAGATATGAGACAAAGAGGGCTTTTTTTCTTACGCTATCATGCGATAGGGGATGTCAACGTAAACTTGGCATTCACGCGGGGTACTGGAAGTTAATCCCTTTCGCGGGGTCATGCAGAGTGAAAAGGCATGAAAGACAGAATAAAAAGAAAATGCCACTTGGAATGGTAGGGTATGATTCGCTGACGGAGGCGTTTCGACCGAAGGTATCCCAAGTTTTGCGAAGTTATGTGGAGGGGACGTCGGCGTGGTATTCCGTGAGAATAAGTCTGTAGCACTATTGCATACTACCAGTAGTGTCGACCTGAAAGCAAACATAGTTTTTACAAGGTAGAAGTTATGTCAGCTCTTGGAGGCGAGGAACGCAAGCCAATGATTATCCTCGTAGGAGACGAAAGGATCATCTCAAACGGCTCCGTACGCACTCAACGCGAGTAGAGTCATGATAAGGGAAGAAATGGACATACCCCTTCTAGAATCAGTCGAGTTAAAATCAAATCTGGAGGATAGGAAGTCGGGATAATACTGGAAGTGACATGAGGACTCTGCGCGCTTTCATCTGGCGTGAAGGGACCCTTTCGTAGCAATGAAGTTCATGCAAGAGAACAAAATCAGGACTTAAGGACCATCCTAGCAAACGTAATGATTGAGTCTTTGTCCGGAATGTTGGTCACCAGTATCTATTTGGTTAGAGGAGGAGCCGACTTATTCAGGAAACAACATTTCCCAGATCCTCCTATCACCCCTCCTCACCTTCCTCTTCCCCAGTACATGTAGTGTATACTAATAACAATAATAACTTGACCATTTAGGTGCAGTACGACGACATTGAGAGCTTCGCAAGGAATCCTGGTATGTATGTCATAATTCACACTGTCCATGTCATGTTAATATAATACAATGTAAACCCATAGACAGGAAAAAATCGGGTAAGAAAACTACGACTTTGAATTTTATAAACCGGGTGACAATTCACTGTAGGATTAGCGTCAATGACACTCCGTTCAAGTTGAGAAAAGGCGGGTAATACGAGTATAGGTTTGAAAATAAAATAAAACAATCTAAAAAACGGGGTCAGTTTATCAAACGAGATTCTTTCACACTTTACTCCAAAAGAATTTGAGGTTACCACACACACTACATTATTTCCTCTACATGTGTATGTGTATTAATTTACACATTCAAATGTAATTACCGAATCAAAAAATCACACAACGTGGTGAATAGGAATAATGTACAATAAAATCTTAAATCTTATTTACTGTGAGAAAATCGCAGGGGTTTAAGGAAAAGTTAGGTGTAGCTAGATACAAGGGTATATTGATCGAAGGCCAAAAGATAAGGGTAGCGTAGCCAGTAGATCCCGACAGCTAATGTTAAAGGGAAAGAATAGAAAAACCAAGGATAGACGACTACGGATCAGTACAACGGGTGCCGGGTAGCCCCACAGGTACATTACAGGAGGTCCCGAGACCCATAGAAGTTAGTAAGGCCAGGGGTAGGTTCACTACAACTGGTGCCGGGTAGCCCAGGAGGGTGGATCGTCACAAATTAGTATCCGCGGCGGGTAGGGTGTCGAGACGGATCACTACAGCTGTTGCCGTGACCAAAGGAGAAAGTTTTACAAGTGGAAGATTTTCGAAATTAATAATAAATTGGAAATAATAAGCTTTTCGAAATTAAAAATAAATTGAAAAAACAAATAATAATTTTAACTAAAATTGAATAACCGAACCTTAAATGAATAAAATTAATTGCTTAATAAATTGGAAAAAATAAATAATCTAAACTAAAATTGAAAAACTGAACCTAAAATAGAAGAATTTATCCCGCATGTTCCGAGCGTATATTAAACATAAACAGTAAGTTTAAATAAACATCGAATACGGGTCGACTCAATGCACAAAAAATGAGCTAACAAACGATAAGATCGTAGATTTATGGCTCTTGCGTTTAGGGTAGGTCGGAGACAAAAAAATATGGATCCTTGCCTTTAAAATTATTTGAACAGATGTTTAGAAAGAAAATAAATTATCAAATAGTCACTCAGAATAATAATAATGATAAAATTAATACATAAAAAATAAAAATAAAATAAAAACATAACTAATTAACCATCGCGCGTTTCCTCGCAGGGGTGGGCAGAGACGACAGATCTTGGCACACACTCTTTGCCTCATTCACATTCACACATATTCTAATACACACATATTATTCCGACAAAATAAAAATAGATAAACAAAAAAAAATCAAAACCATAATAATAAATAAGCTAAACTGATTTGGGCGATTTGTATAGCGTCGGGTTTTGCAAAAAAATCAATACGGTACGAATTAAAAAAAAACATATCTGAAATCTGACTTTAACTACAGTCTAGACATAACATTATAAACGAGTTAGTCAAATAAAAATAAATGAGTAGAGACATTGTGCTATCCAACTTCCGATAAGATTGAAGAATAAAAATAAAAATGAAGGAGAACTTTTAGAGATCATTGTACGCGATAAATCTTATACATTTAAACATTGCTAAATGTTAAAAAACGTAAATAATAAAAATATAAAACTAGGAAAAAATGAATTAGTAATTAAAGACAATTAAATCTAAAATCATACATGAAGTAATTACGCGTAAAATGTATTGCGTTCTCAAGTACACACCTACAAATAAAAAAATAGAGCATCCGGGGTAACCATCCATCATTGACGTTCAGTCTTGTTTAGAAACAGGTACCTAGTCAAGTAGATAAATGAACCCAACAAAAAAACATAGGAGGGACAGGTCCGAATTGGATAAAAATAAAAATAAAAAATAAAAACAAAAAAGTGAATAAATAAAAAAAACCGACATACAAGAGAAGAGGGAGTATAATCTTAGGGGGGGGGGAATACAATCTTAGGGGGGGGGAGTAGGACAGCAAGGGAGAGAGAAAGATTTGTACAAGTAGGAACATACGAATGGATCGCCGACGGAAAATGGAACTAGTTTCAACAAATAACACATGAAGTAAATGGGACGGAACCCTGCAAGATTTAATAGCAAGGATCAGGGGTACAGAACATTAGTAGAAAATTGAAGGAATTAAATGACCTATGGTGAGTTCTAATCCCATCGACTAACACTAGGAGGCGTGTTTACCGCTGGATTTAAAACTCTAGGGGGGCTGTGATGGCTTCAACACTACGTTCGAAAGAAAAAAAAAAGCATCTTCTTTATCGGAAGAGCTCATACAAAATTTTTCCCACCTAAACGAAATTTCAAATCGACTACACTAGCGACCGCTATTGAAAAGGACAGAAAAATCACAATCTGAGAAGGGCTGAGGTAAATAAAGGTGATGACATAATGAACGGCTCGAAGTTTTCAAATCGATACCACGTTTAAAATTTATCAATATTGAATGTAAGCCGACACTTCAGACCAACCATAAATTTAAAATCCTAGAGCGTGTCGAAGAGAGTTTGTTTAGTAACAAAAAAACTTACATGGTTTTGAGGAATAAATGGGGTAATTAAGCCCAAATTACCACTACAGAATACAGACGGAGTATTGATAAAACCAATTAAAATTAACGACGTACACAATCTATGCATTAGTGCTATAGACCGAGATTTTTCGAAAGGTAAACAAAACACTCAGATTAAAAGTAAATAAGATTTTACTTTTGAGTACACAAAAAAAATGAAGTCAAACAGGTACGTACTAGACCATAGAGCTATTTGGAACGCATTAAGAAAATGAATTCTGAATTAATAAGGTGATATTAGTTATTACCAGACAAAGTTTTACGAAGATTATATCTGATCATGAAAAGGGACGAAAGATAAAAAAAATAGTTGTAAACATCTACGGACGCGGAAAATGAATTATTTGCACGAAACTGCAAGGAATGTGGTGAATCAAGTAAATGACAGAAACAATTTCATGTCACCATGAGAATTAAGCCGAAATACTACTGAATTCAATTTTACCTGCCGCAAATTTTAAACAAAAATAAATGGGAGAGTGCGAGAGTGATAATTATTTCAGATGTAAAGTCACAATTAGCCGAGGAAATTTACCGATTATTAAGGAAAGACCGATTGCAGAATTCTAGAAAAAGTTTAAAGCAAAATTGCATCAAAAGGGTGAGTTACACTTATCGGCGGCCAGATAATGAAATAATTAAAGCGGACATATTTAATTTTGGAGAGAGAGAGTCATGAAAAATAACATATCAATGAAAGTTGAAATAGTCTGAACTCTCAATTATAAAACGCCCTAACGAAAGACGAGATGTACGTCCTGAATCCACACCTGGCGTTTTTTTAAGAAGATATTCGAAGGGCTGAATACCATGTGGCAGTAAGAGTCGAGTCGAGGATCGAAGGAAGACGAGGATATAGAGTGCTAGCAGTGATAAGATCGTTCGTATTTAACAAAACAATTGATCAAATATTATAAAAACGAGTGATAAGACATAATCCACCGAAGAATTAAAAAAGTCGTGATAAACAGTGACAAGTGTTTGTTAATGTTGGGAGAAAATATCCATCGTAATATTAAAGAATTTTTAAGGTTGTGACTTCGTGAGAAGCAATAGTTCGTGTACATAAATTAATTATTCGGCTTGTTAAAATACTCTATTGAAAATTAGCTGCAGTGAATGACAGTGCGCCGCGGGTGAATTAATTAAGTAATAAAATTAATTTGAATTATCAAAACCAAAATAATAATCAAAGTGAATGAAATACTTAACTTCAGTGAGTTAATAATAACATAACTTTGTGTTTTAAAAATAGAAGGGGTGTGCATCGCGCGAATTTTGATTTGAAATATAAAATTAGCGGAGCCAATAAAATTACGTACTAATGTCATCTTCAATCTTGTACACACAAAATAATAATATCAAAACAACATCAAAATAAATAACCTACATACAAATGTCACCTTCGATCTTCCGCGAGCATAATAATAATATAAAATAAACTATTGCTTGTTTTGAATCCCCCAATTTGAAATTGTTCAACGATAATAAACAATACCTACGCGCTTGTAGTTTCTTCCATATATCATATAATCAAGATAATACAAATATTCAAAATAATATCAACAAATACCTACGTATAAATGTCATCTTCGATAATATTGTTAACAAATAATAATTAATAACCTACGTATTTTCTTAAACTCAAATAAAAGTGTGACATAGAGTCATGGGTGTTACTACTTCTGGGGACTAAATTACCGAATCATAAATATAGGAAGGTTCTTTCTTTATTATTTTTCCTCCACAGGTATTTAGTGCACTTAATCAGGCTTCGTTCAGGTGAGTGAAAGAAACATTTTAATTAAATTACAGGTCGTACATGGTCCCGATACCTGAGAGGATCTGCCAACCTACAAAACCAATGATAAAAGAAGTTATGTTCCAGGATATAATTGTGTTTTAAATATTATTCTCAATGTGTAATCACGAGATTTGTCCCAAATTAAATCTATTATCAATGTGGGTTCAACGAACTTATATTTTTTGCGTGCTAGAAAGGACGAGACGAATGCGTATAAAAAAGGATCCCGGCCATAAATCGTAGCCGTACAGTCATCCAAATTAGAAGGTTTTTTTCTGAGGTATGCCGAGCCAAAGTGGAGTGACGGAAGCATCCATACCATACTGGATGTTGGTCCAAAAATGAAATTTGGAGAATTGAATTTAAACATTATAATTGTTTACTAACAACAATATTATCATGTCAAATTTCTTTCAGGCTTCCTTACAAAATATGAAATCAACATTATTTCGGTAATGTTTTCTCAATCAGACCCTTCCAAAATCCCGCTTGACCTGCGAAATATAGACTTCACGATTGGGGAATGCAATAGCGTTCACTGAAATTATATCCCCACAAGATATGAGACAAAGAGGGCTTTTTTTCTTACGCTATCATGCGATAGGGGATGTCAACGTAAACTTGGCATTCACGCGGGGTACTGGAAGTTAATCCCTTTCGCGGGGTCATGCAGAGTGAAAAGG
This sequence comes from Limnephilus auricula, assembly GCA_951813805.1. Taxonomy (NCBI): domain Eukaryota; kingdom Metazoa; phylum Arthropoda; class Insecta; order Trichoptera; family Limnephilidae; genus Limnephilus; species Limnephilus auricula. The sequence continues at coordinate 16,702,722 of OX638391.1, read as the reverse complement.
CATGAAAGACAGAATAAAAAGAAAATGCCACTTGGAATGGTAGGGTATGATTCGCTGACGGAGGCGTTTCGACCGAAGGTATCCCAAGTTTTGCGAAGTTATGTGGAGGGGACGTCGGCGTGGTATTCCGTGAGAATAAGTCTGTAGCACTATTGCATACTACCAGTAGTGTCGACCTGAAAGCAAACATAGTTTTTACAAGGTAGAAGTTATGTCAGCTCTTGGAGGCGAGGAACGCAAGCCAATGATTATCCTCGTAGGAGACGAAAGGATCATCTCAAACGGCTCCGTACGCACTCAACGCGAGTAGAGTCATGATAAGGGAAGAAATGGACATACCCCTTCTAGAATCAGTCGAGTTAAAATCAAATCTGGAGGATAGGAAGTCGGGATAATACTGGAAGTGACATGAGGACTCTGCGCGCTTTCATCTGGCGTGAAGGGACCCTTTCGTAGCAATGAAGTTCATGCAAGAGAACAAAATCAGGACTTAAGGACCATCCTAGCAAACGTAATGATTGAGTCTTTGTCCGGAATGTTGGTCACCAGTATCTATTTGGTTAGAGGAGGAGCCGACTTATTCAGGAAACAACATTTCCCAGATCCTCCTATCACCCCTCCTCACCTTCCTCTTCCCCAGTACATGTAGTGTATACTAATAACAATAATAACTTGACCATTTAGGTGCAGTACGACGACATTGAGAGCTTCGCAAGGAATCCTGGTATGTATGTCATAATTCACACTGTCCATGTCATGTTAATATAATACAATGTAAACCCATAGACAGGAAAAAATCGGGTAAGAAAACTACGACTTTGAATTTTATAAACCGGGTGACAATTCACTGTAGGATTAGCGTCAATGACACTCCGTTCAAGTTGAGAAAAGGCGGGTAATACGAGTATAGGTTTGAAAATAAAATAAAACAATCTAAAAAACGGGGTCAGTTTATCAAACGAGATTCTTTCACACTTTACTCCAAAAGAATTTGAGGTTACCACACACACTACATTATTTCCTCTACATGTGTATGTGTATTAATTTACACATTCAAATGTAATTACCGAATCAAAAAATCACACAACGTGGTGAATAGGAATAATGTACAATAAAATCTTAAATCTTATTTACTGTGAGAAAATCGCAGGGGTTTAAGGAAAAGTTAGGTGTAGCTAGATACAAGGGTATATTGATCGAAGGCCAAAAGATAAGGGTAGCGTAGCCAGTAGATCCCGACAGCTAATGTTAAAGGGAAAGAATAGAAAAACCAAGGATAGACGACTACGGATCAGTACAACGGGTGCCGGGTAGCCCCACAGGTACATTACAGGAGGTCCCGAGACCCATAGAAGTTAGTAAGGCCAGGGGTAGGTTCACTACAACTGGTGCCGGGTAGCCCAGGAGGGTGGATCGTCACAAATTAGTATCCGCGGCGGGTAGGGTGTCGAGACGGATCACTACAGGCAGAAAAGAAAGACTACTACGCCACTCCGTCTTCATTATAATTCAGTATCATATACACTTCTCTGTTATTCTAACTCTTGGCATGACGAGAGTATTTGATTCACTCGGTCGTAGCCTGTCTTTCTAGGGCGATATGGGTTTTCTTTTAAATGATATGTAGGCGATGGGTGGAATTTAGTTAATATTACAATGATTAGTGCAATTACAGGGTTCTTGGGAAGAACACTTGCTTAAAACTGAATTTTTTTTTGATTTGGTTGACATTTGTGCATAAAATAATGCTTTCAAAAGTTACACATTATAAATCAGTTTGAAGAGAACGTAAGACGTAAATAAATTACGTACAAGATAAACATAAAATTTTCATTTTTGCACTTTTCATAGTTGACCAAAGACCACAGCAGTGTATACTGTACATCTATGGAGTGTGTCTAGTTGAGATGGCTGTGTGGTTGATTCGTAGCATTTTACCCAGACTGCAGGCGTCAGTGGCGTCACTGACGTCACTGCCGGCAGTGGCGTCAGTGTCGTCGTAGCGTCAGTGACGTCAAATGACTCGTGCGCTACTCGGCTAATCTAACGCTGATCCGTGATGACGCACAGCGCCTGCTGCTGGAAATGGGCCCTAAGATGTTAACTGTGCATGATCGGATCATTTGCTTAATTTATGGCGTTGTGTTGCACGGAAGCACAGTGTGATAGGTAGGTATATAGTTACATATTTTATTGGATGCATCACAATTTTAATGGTGTGAAAATGTTGTTAAAAGTTTAGTGTTTGTTAACTTGGGGATATTATATTACTTGATAACAACCTTAAAAAAAATCTGTATAATTATAATGGAAATCTTTATGATGAAACAATTATCTAATTGATAAAATGAATGATTTATTTATTTATTTATTATTAATCTGCAACGCCCTGATGAGCTTTTACATAATAAGAATATAATTCAGTGATATATGTAATACAATGTTTAAATAAGAAATATAAACTTATAGCATTGAACATTACAAAAAATGGTAGGTATGAAAGTAAGTAAAAAATATTATATTATAATAAAAGAGAAAAAGTAAAAATTAATTAAACTGAAACCAGTTTTTAAATTGCAGATGGCATAAAAATAATAATATATAAGGTAAATTAATATTAGAAATTTACAGATGAGTAATACAAGAAAAAGTTTACAATACAGAAAAACAAAAGAGAGTAACAAGTTTTTACATTATAGATAAATAGAAATAATACGAAAATATGTGCAACAGCTCCTACATTATAAAAATATGCTACATCAAAATATTATGGAATCTCTTAAATAACGGTCACTCGTGATATAAAATTTGAAAAGGTTTTCAAAATCACTGAAAATATCACACTAATAATAAACAAAATATGACAATTATCTATGGTAATATAATGTGTTTTTACCAATCACTAATACAACAGAAACAATAAAAAGTGATTCTATACATGAAATTAAACTAAATGCGTTTTATCGTCTTCTACACTCAGTTACAAAAAATACTGGCTTAATGTTAGTCCTCTAGCACAAGAATAGTCCGCTACTGGTATTGTCTAACCTATGTATTATTAAAGATGAGTTATTGCTCAATTTGATAATAATTTAAGTATATTTTTTATAGAGAGAATAAAAAATTTTGACGGTAGGTAGGTTATAAGCTCGGAAGAGCAGGGCCTTTTTTGTTTTGTAGAATTCCTATCTTGAAAGTTGCCAATGGTGTAAATTGGTCGATGGATGTTTTAAATCACATTTTATATTATAATATTTTAATTAATGAAAATAATATAAGTGAAAGTCAATCGATAATCCGAAACAGAAAAATCAGAAAAAGATACGGATACATCTGGGACTCGATAGATTTCCCGGCTTGCCAGATTGCCAGAGGTCCTGGATTCGAGTCCCAGATGTATCAGTATCTTTTTCTGTTTCGGATTTTCGATTGACGTTCGCTTATATTATCTTCATTAATTAAAATATTATAATTTGAGGTTTAACTCTTTAAGTTAATAAGTTAAAAATAAAAACACATTTTATATAATATAATTACTTACCTACTTACACATTTTATATAATGTAGCACTTAAGATGAAACACGGTGGTCGAGAAATTTTAATAATAGATATTACTAAATTGTTGCTGTCACTGTTGCTCTTACTCCACCGGATATTGAGCGAAAGGGACAAATGCACCTCGGGCTACTAATACCTAACTAAAATCGTCAAAATCGAGATTTTGTATGCCCCACTTTTCTCCTCTAAAAGTGGACCTATTTATTACCTGAAAAGATCCTAAACACAGCATCCCAAAGATGACATAAGCTCTGAGATATTTTGTTTACCTCAGGGCTTCCTGTGTGAAGATAACGTTTTAAAAAAGGCGTAACTCTTGCGTTGACCTAAAAAAATGAAGACAGTAAAGCTATGCAAATTTCGTAACTTCAGAGCTCAGCTTTCGTGAGCTTGCCGTGGCATAATCGAGTTTAAGCTTAGCACTTTTGATGAGATGATTTAACGATGATATCTTGATATGAAGTTGACGCAGATGACGAAGAACCTTTGTCACCTCAATGTATTGCCAGTCACCCTGCACTGAGTCTCAGGTGTTGGGTGACAAGCTCCCCCTGTGGCACCCTCCTCGCGAGCTGCGCCCAACTCGACCACCCGATATCCCTCCGTATCTAGTGGATGTCTTGCGGGATCCAACAAAGCCAACAGTTTATCTTAGTTTAATCCATTTATGGTTATGCAAACAGGTGAAACGGGAAGTGAAAGTTAGCGAGTTAAACTCTGTAATCAAACAATGAAATATTAGGGGTGTCTTTAGCCGTTAACCGCACTTACTTCCAAAGGCGCCTTTGTTCAGCTCGGTCCAGTCATTTGTCAGACTTTCTATAATATTCTCGGCGTCTTTTTTCCAAAGTACTATTGACACGTGCCTGCCGCCGCGGTCGGTGTGCGCTCCAACTCCGACTCCGACTCCGATTCCGACTCCGAATCCTGCCGAACTGGAACTACCTACTCGTGGGAGATAATTTCATGAATTATGAAATCATTTTTAAACAAAAATTATTTAAGTACCAAGTTTTTACGTTACTTCTTTTGACGAACTAGGTGATCCAACGGTTAAAATCCTAGTATCTGGATCTAAAGATCACAACTTAGAAACCAGGCGTGCTCAAATAAATTTAATTAATTTTTTAAGTAAAACTTTTTTACGCACGCTTGACTTGGAGGGTAAGCTGTGAATGCGTTACGAAAAGTGTAATGCGTTACGGCCGATGCGAATGGGCTGTATCACACTGTAGAAGCAAGAGAGAGCAGTGTGAGTGCACATTTTCTTTCTTTCTTCCTCTCATAGCCAATAAATGAAGATTATTCGTAATTTCATTTCGTTCTTGAACAATTTTATAAATACTGTAGGAGCAAGAGAGAGCACATTTTCTTTATCGCTAAAAGTTTTATTTCAGTCGTGTGGTCTTAGGCACTGTTGTATTTTAGTTTGTCTTATTCACGAATTAAATTAATTATTTTTGATCCAGGGCCGTGTATACCCCCAGTATACCAATAGAAATGAGACGTGGATTTAAATAGCTTTAGTCGTGTTTTGTAGTGAGATCTAAGTACCCGTTACTTCTCAATCTTCCGTTCACCCATTTCCTTCTCCTCCCCAATAATCTCGATAAAAATGAAACAATGAAGAGTGATTCTATAATGATAGTACACGAAATACTTGTTTTAATAATTTTCTATACTCGGTTACCAAAAATGTTGGCCTAATGTTAAACCTCTGGCACAAAAATAGTCCCCTGCCGCTACTGGTATTGTCCAACCTGTCTATTATTGGCGATGAGATATTGCTCAATTTGACCCATGTGTACCTTTTGTCTGTATTCATTTGAGTTAGGTTGATCGAAATGGTAAATATTGTTTTTGTGTATAACAAAAGTAACCACCCACGCACAAAGAGAAAAATCTAAAGGATGTATTATGAAACACAATTCATATTACTGTTATTTACACTACTTAAATAATACCACAACTACAATACTTTTGTGCTAAGTATTTGAAATACAATAAATTGTTTGGTTAAGGATGATATACCTCAACTAAGTACTGTATACATCAAAGTTTAAAATATGCAAAGAATTGGTAGTGGGTTTTTTTCCCACGAAATTATAGTACACATTATAAATTTTCAGAAAGAAACCAGATAAAAACATAAATTTTTAGATTCGTAAATAACTAACTAATTGTGTAAATTATAAGAAAAACTGGTAGCATTAAGAAAAACTTAAAATTGGTGGTCGTGAAACTCTACCTAATGCTTGGGTTGCAATGTATAAGGATGTCAAAATAAATCTGAATAAATTATAAAGTTTCTACAAATTTCAACTTACGATAGCTACGTATTTACATCATAGCACTTCACATATCAGAGGGGCAAGTAGGTACGCTGAAAATCTACCATGCAGTTTATGAGAAATAAGCAGTGCCGAGGGTAGATTTACACAGAGAGAGTTGAAAGCGGAGATCTATGATCTTAAAAAACAAAGGAAAAAGTTTCGTGTGCGCAGACCTTCCATAATCGTGGAGGAAAATTAGAAGAGATCTCTACAAATTTTCATGGACTCTTGCAATAGAAAACAAGGTTCAAGAATAATAAATTATTATATTAGATGTACCTAAAACAACAACATTTTTTCAAAATTGTGGTACGTGGATATCCATATGATTGTTAAAAATGCCAAAATAATAATGAAAATAATACAAAAAAAAACTGAAAATAATTTCATTTCGAAACGGTTTGCGTTTCATCTAAAATGTATTTTAATCCGATTGTATATAATTCTCTTTTTCGCGGAAATGTAAATTAGTATCAGGTGCTTCTACCAAAAATAAGGATTCAAATAGGAAAATAAGTAGAAAAAAATGATTTATAAAAATAAATAATAAAAACTGTAGTTGTTTTCGTAGTACAGCTCGAGGTTTCCAACTCCTTAACTTATAGATAATGTGAGGCTGTGGCAAACCCAATTGGGATATGTTGAGGCTGACGGAGAGGGGAACATGGGAAAGTAGTACATGGCTATTCAGATTTGGTTACTTAGAGCAAAGTTTCGATTTTTAATAGTGGTTTTTCGCTAGGGAGGTACTGAATTTATCTACCACTCGGAAACGCTCAACTATATACAATAGTAATAAGTAGGAGGCGGCTAAGCGGTGGCAAAACGAAGAATTCTAAGTCACGAATCCGCAAAAACATCGTTTGGCGATATTGAAATTTGAATTTTTGAAATGATATGTTTTTGTAATAACGAATCAATTCTAAACTTCAAACCTCAATATCTCCAAATGATGTTTTTGCGAATTTTTAACTTGGAATTCTTCGTTTTGCCACCGCCTAGCCGCCTACTAGTAATAAGCGAATCTCTAGAACAATAATTTATTAGTTTGTAATAATTCCATGTACGCTACGCTTCAGAAGTTCAGTATCCGCGTCTACGCGCTACGATGGGAGGTGTGCACACAGAGACATCTATCGAAATTATTTAGAAACCTAAATCACATGAAACTCGTCGGTGTGAATCTTTGCTAGATATTTTTTAACCATTGGAGCGCCAAGACATTGGATACAAAAAAGATCCGTTGAGCGCTGGAGATTTTGGTTTTACCGCAGAATGTTGATTAGAAAATAGCTTAAATAATATTAACTGTGCCTTAAAGCCAATGAATTTATATACATTTTATCATTTATCTTAAGTTTGTCGGTTTTATAAAATTAAAAATAAATTATTAAATTCACAAACTCGAGAAACTAGCATTACTGTAAATAGAAATCGTTTAAAATTGTATTTATTACAAGATATTTTTTATAATATAGTTTTTGGTGGAACGGAAACAAGCTTTAAAATTATTTATATTAATAGCAATATTATACATAACTGTTTTTACTTAGACAAGTTTGCAATGCACTTACAATAAATGTATGGTCGTTTTTACTCCATTATGTAATTTTCCTAAGGCATTTCATTATATAATTTTTTAAATTTTTCTAATTAATCAGACTAAAAATTATGATAGAAAAATAAAAATTATACCTATTTTGTTATGAATCTAATTCAATTAGTTAAATTTAAAAATTTAAAACCACACAAGTTACTATATTAAACTTAGGATTATGCTCCCTTAAGGTGATATTCAACATAAACGGCACTAAATAATCATCCAAATATTATTTTTATTATTTATAGGCGCAATGTAAACTCCCTTTCGAAACTTATGTTTTCTAGTACTTTTAATTTTTTTCAATAACGAATTCATTAATATAAAATACATAATAGAATTTGCATGAAAACATCAACGGTACTTTTAAATGCCACGCCGATTATCATGATTGTCGGGAAAAAAATAAACAGAACATTTGGCATTTCTACTGGGTTGTTTAGTTTCACTTCTATCTATTGATCATCGGTAAAACATTATCTTAACTAGCAATTCACAAACATTCGGCTGAGGGAATAAATACTTATTATAGGAAATATATACTTATTAATTTTGAAAAGTAGGTGCCCGGCGACGACGTCGACTATCTACTTTATGGACGCCTGGCGCTCCAGAGGTTAATTTAAGCTGTTGAAAAAATTGCTCCACCGATGGCGTCGAAATGTTTTTGAAGTAAAACTTCTTTAGGCACGCCTGACTTGGGGAGTTAGCTGGCGAATGCGTGACGAGAGCGTTACGAAAAGTGTGATCAGGCTAGGCGAACGATAATAAATTTAAATAAATAAATAGTAGGGGCAAGACAGAGAGGTGCGAGCACACATTTTCTTTCTATCTTTCTCTCATAGCCAGTTACATTTCGTATATCTATGACACAGTGCAGATCTATTGTCTATATCACACTGTGGGAGCAAGAGAGAACAGCGCGCGCGCACAAGTTTTACTTCAGTCGTGTGGTCTAAAGCACACTCGTTTTTTATTTGTTTATTGTATAATTTTTTTATCAGCTAGGAAATATAAACATGATAACATACATTACACTTTCATAGCTGCACAGTTTTGTCACACCTAACCATGAGAATTTTGTTACAGCTTCCTCCGCTGAAGTGATCCTAGGAGGATTGGCGAGACTGCCCTGTGATGTCACGACGACCCTCCCCGGAGACCGAGTGTCACTGGTCATATGGTACAGAGAGGGACGACTTTCACCAATTTATAGGTAGGATCACTAGATATTACATTATATTTTAATATATATAAATTATAAACAGGACCGTCTGGATTAATGCGTAAAAATTGCATGAAAAATCATTGAATATTATAATTACAATTGTTAAAGTGACACTTAAATTCTAAGTAAATATGAATTCATTGAACGTGAATAATTTCATGCAGGAATAACAGAATAAAAATGTATTTTATGTTTTTTTATGACGATGTGATAAATGTTTTAAACCTAATACAACTAGGTATCTTTCAAAATAAAACGTCACAATTGGAACATGACAGTTTTAAAAATAATTCATTTTCCTACAAACAAACCAAAAATACTTAACTGTGTTTTTATAAGGTATCCAAAAAGAAAGCAAAAGTATCTATGAAGGATTCAATCAATAGTTAAATTTTCCTTCATTATTTTCTATTTGCTCTTCACCACACAATAGCTAAGATTTTTCGTATTGTACCTACAACCTACGTCCCCTGACACAATATCAAAAATTCAAACTTATTAGACTATTAATTTAGTCTGTGCGTTATTCCCTTTTGATATCTGGTTTGATGAACTAAGATTAGCTTTGATTTTTAATACATACCTAACTAACAAAACAATATTTTTAAGAAAAAATAATTTTAATTGCTATTTTAAATTCAGATTGTAACGTTACTTGTGACGTGTCTTAGTTTTCAATAAAACACGGTATCACAACTAATATTTAATAAAATGAACAGCTTCGACGCCCGCGATGCCAAGCTGTCGAAGGGCACGCACTGGGCGGACCAGGAGGCGCTGGGCAGCCGCTCCAACTTCAGGGTTGGGGCCAAGCCCGTGGCGCTGCTGCACATCGAGCAGGCAAAGTCCACCGACGGGGGCGCCTACAGGTGCCGGGTGGACTTTCAGAAATCCCCTACACGGAATCACATGGTTAACTTAACCGTCATACGTAAGTTTTTATTTATTTTTTACTTTTACTTCTTTAAAGGCTCCGTCAAACAGGAGGCGTACTTACGCGCGTCAAGGCGTTAAAACTTCCCGGACGTATAACGCTGCGTTGTGTTGTACTGAACACGTCGAAGCCGTTCAAACAGAAAGTACGAAAGTACGCGACGTTACAGCGCGTTGGTGCCTGTTTGAAGGAGCCTTTACGCTGACGCCTTGACGCGCGGTAAGTACGCCTTCTGTTTGACGGAGCCTTAAGTTGTTATTTACATTATTTGAGGATTTTTTACCGTAATGCCAGGCACATGCCCGTGTTATTGTGGTCTTCTTATATCTTTTAGTATGTTTTGTCTCCTGAACTAATGCCACATTAAAATGTCCCCTTTTTTAACTACACCGAAGGTCGCGGGTTCGAACCCGGCGTGCGCAAATAAATTTTATTTGTTTGATTTGTGTTATTTCTCAATTAGTTAATTAAAAATAATATATAGTATATTTGCGGCACGTTAAAGAGTGGAAGATACTCTGAGTATCGCCCTCGTGTAAGACCACCATTCAAAATTGAAATGTTGCTTGAAATTGCTTTAGCCGTGTTGGGTGATTAGATCTGAATATCCAGGTACTTACCCACCTTCCTCTTTCCCATCTCCTTCCCCTCCCCACTACCTACAGCCTCACAACATACCCCAATTCACCCCGACTGAGACTCTGATGGATATCATTTTCCTTGGGGCATAATCCGTAGCATGAAGCTAAATTCAATTTTAAATGAAAATGAGTTAATTACTGAAATGTACTAAAGATAGTATAGTTACTAAACCAGTTACTTAACTATTATATAAGGCATATCGGTTATATAAGGCATCGGCAGCTCCATGCGAGCGGTTAGTCAGTGATTCGGTCCGTAACCAGTCAGCAGTCTGTCAATATAACCTGGCGACGCATATACCTGCAGTCCTAGCTGTTGGAATATTTTACTACGTTTTTAAATTGAAAACTGAAAATAAAGTTTGCACCGTAATTATTCACCGAGTATCGTTTCAACGAACATGCGCCAGGTATAATAACATGCCGATACCTCTTCAGTTGGAGGCCACTAAACCTCCAAACGATGATTTCGGAGTTATCTAGTTGTAGTAATTACTCCACCGTATAATGTTAATCATCCAGTTTATATGAGCGCAGATATTGTACTCGTATCTCCTTACAACAAAATTTATCTTTATGATTTACGTAAAGTCCATGCCAAATATATACACTACATTATGTAGGTACATAAGATTCAGATACTATAATTTGAAACAAAAAGCTTATTGTTATATCGCAACATCTAGTTTTCGAAGGTTTGCAAACTTTCAATTACAGTTTTTCTAATAATATGATTTGGAGATACATTGTTTATGTTATTTTTATTTTGTCAGCTACTAGAAACACTTCCATTGACAATTTCGATCAGCATAGTAGTGTAAGAACATAGATATGATTACAACTATGATATTTCTTCAATCTTTGCAAATTCACTTTGTGGCATCATTTTATTTAAATGAATCAAATTACTTTTGTGTAAACCACTATAATCAATGTTATAATATCTTTATGTTTCAAAACCGATGGTTTCTTCGTCAGGATAATAACATGAATGTTCATGTTATTATCCTGACGAAGAAACCATCGGTTTTGAAACATGTAGATATCATAACATTGATTATAGTGGTTTACACAAAATTAATTTGTTTCAAAACAATTATGATAAGTTAAGTTATAAGAAATCTCAAGATTGAAAGAAAATTATTTCATTAAAAAGAACGTTTGTAAATTTTTTTTTATTTTAAATCAGATCACATGAAGGCGGCTATTTTAACTGAAGTAACAATACTTCCGGTTGAATATAACATGTTGTTCTCCTCGAGAAAATGAAGACTACCTACTCAGTAATATCCCAGAAATACTATATTCCTTCAACTAATTATTTACAGCGCCGAGCAATTTGTTATTCATGAACATCATTTTCAGAAAACCAACATGAGACTTACTTCTACTAATGATCTTGTTCGAGTGAGAAACATTTTCTGATATATTATTGTGTTTTTTCTAGTCCCCGTTGAAAAATTGTCTATACTAGACGAACAGGGTTCGCACATTCCCCATTACATACTGGGACCTTACAATGAAGGTTCCGCTGTCAACATAGTTTGCGTAGCTACTGGAGGTAAGCACCTTCTTTATTTTATTACTTTAAATATTTTAACACAAATTATACATGATGCAGGTACTTACTAAATTTTTGGATATGTGGTCTTAAACATCTAAAACTTAACTACACATACTTCACACGACTATTCACAAGTCTCAGTGTTATATTCTGATGTCCACTGATGACGTCAGTCTGCAAGTTCCAGTGATTTCTCTAAGTTTGGGTGTAATTTGATGAACTGTGAAGAATTCGTTGTGTTAGTTGAAGTTTCTGAATTGATTGTATGTTTGCTAGGACGCCCGCCCCCGAGGGTAACGTGGTGGCGAGAGAGCGCCCTGCTTGACGAAAGCTATGGACTTCTCCCAGAAAGAAGAACTCAAAACATATTGAAACTTGACGCTATAAGGCGACACCACCTGAATGCGGTACTCACATGCCTCGCCGCTAACTCCGACCTAACTCCGCCTATCTCCAGTGCTGTGACCCTGGATATGAATTGTAAATATTGAATTAATAAATTAATTTATACAAAATTAACCAATAGAATATCCCTTAAATTCATATATGTATAAGTAATTCAATGATATAGATTTCACAATTACACTCATATAAAAGACAACTCTTAGAACATCAATAATTTTTAATTTTTACAGTCCATTTATTCGTTTTGGACTGCGTTATTCAGGGATCACAAAAAATCCTTAGCTCTTATTCGCGTCAGATAATTTTTAAAAGATCCCCCTCTCCCTAGACATCTTATCTTATCTTACTAATATTATAAACGCGAAAGTTTGTATGGATGTATGTATGTTTGTTACTCTTTAAATTTAAATTTAATTTAAATTTAATGAATGGATTTTAATGAAACTTTACAAAAATATAGCTCATGCATCAGAATAACATATAGGCTATAATTTATAAAGCTAGCTATGTATTTTCAATATATTGAAAATAATTATTATTGTTTAATAGGAAACGTCAAAATTTGAGAATGACATTTTGCAAAACAATGATTGTTAAATTAAAATTCTATTTTGGAAAATATTTAAATTAGTGAATTTGAATACTTTGAATCGAATCAAGAATTATACATATTTTAAATAAATATGTTAAGATTTTTGGTATAAACGTAGATGGGACCTAGGAAAAGAAAATAGATTACTCGAAGTACTAATCCTACGCAGACGAAGTCGCGGGCAGAAGCTTGTTATAAATATAATAATGCATTCCGTTTATTTGATTATTGATAACTGTACTGCGCTACTATAGTTTCTAATCAAACCGGTAGCTCTAACTGGAAGAGCTCGCACACATAATTAACCATACAAAAGATCCCCTCTCTGATGATGTTAATTTGATATGTGCTAATTAATTTAGAACTTATCCCAAATGAGCATAACCGGGTTAGGCCTAACAGAATACTAATGAGCAGGCACTTTGTTATATAGGTGCCTTAGATCATAGGCGATACTCGCCTACCCATATCACTTAATGTTAATGCGATAAAATCGCAGGTGATAACACTCCAGTATAAATTATGTATTAATGTTCGCACTTTGTATGTCCGCAGTGAGACCCCTGTGGGTGAGGTTAAGAGGTGAGAATAGACCATTATCGGCCGATAATACCTACGAACTAGAGTGCGAGGTCGTTGGATCGAGACCTCCGCCCACCGTTACTTGGTGGAAAGGAAGTATCGCCATGAAGAACTCACGCGATACGGTAATATAAATTACTCACTTCAATTTATCAATACACAGTACATTGATATTTAATAATATTGCTTGTGTTTAGATCGTACTTGAAACTGAGAATGTTGTCAGTAAAATATTTATTTATCATTAAAGAAAAAGATAACAATAATAGTCTAATTTTTTTAAATATGAAAATGAACAAGACACGAACGAAATTACGTATACCAACAAATTATTCTTACATGTTCCCACCAAACATTGAAACCCTTTTAATTTGTTCGTAAGAACTTTAGTCCCGTTTTAACCGTTTTTACGAATAAAATGATCGTATTTTAGAATAACATTTTGCGGAAAAATAATGAAAGATAATGGTCGCAACTGGGACTCGAATACAGAACCTCACGTCTAAACGGGACATGCGCTTTATCCAATTCGTCCTATTATGATACTGTTGTATTTGTCAAACTTCATATTTAAAATTTCAGTAGGTGTTCCGTAAAAATAAAATCGGATATATTTATCCGAGACACTATCTAGGTAACAAATACATTCTATGAATACTTGTTTCCAATAATTAAGGTAGCTGCCAATAATATGGAAAAAACATTAGTCGAAGATACTATTGTTAATTCTGAAATTTTATAAATAATATGAAGTTTGACAAATACCACAGTCTCATAATAGGACAATGGCTGAATTGGATAAAGCGTATGTCCCGGTTATACGTGAGGTTCTGGGTTCGAATCCCAGTTGCGACCATTATCATTATCATTATATTGCGTGTATTGTTTATTTTCATATTTTAAAAAATTTGATTATTATTGTTATCTTCTTCTACAATGTCATGTTACATTGATGCGAATAACCGTCAAAAGTTAAAAAGAGAGTTTTTCTTTTAAAAAAATTGAAGATTTATTTATTTTCATTTTCTTGTTTCTGGTATCTGGTTAACTTATTTTCAAGAATTACATCCTCTTCTTCAATGTGCTGAAAAGAGCATCAATGAACTTGAAATTGTATTATTAATGTTTACAAGTCCGCTACGTCAGCAATACGCTAAGTTCCTCAATGCATGCGTCAGAAATATCTTATTTTTTTGTTAAAAATAGTGATTAGTTGATAATGTGACTTAAAATTTTCAGACGAGTGCCGATGGTAACATAACCGTGAGTGTGTTGACTTTTGCTCCAACCATTTCCGATAGCGGCAAGTACTTGTCTTGTCGCGGAGTCCAGGGCCTAATACCCGACAGCGGCTTGGAAGATGGATGGAAACTGGACATCCAACGTGAGTCCCCATTTCCAGTATTGCAAATACTCAATAAGTTAATTACTTTTTGTTCTCGTGCTAACTTTGTTTAATTCGGCAGATGTCCCCCTCGTATCCCTTGAGTTGGGCAGCAGCCTTAACTCCACTATGATAAGAGAAGCAGCCGATGTGTATTTTGAATGTAACATCAAGTCTAACCCTTGGATATATCAAATCCGTTGGATGCACAATGTAAGTTTATTATATTATCTTGGTTTGACGTAATTTTCAGTATACAGGTTTTGTTTTTTTCTTAGATCATCCGGAGTAGATTAATTATTTTCAAAAACATTTTTATAATCCCCATTTTATTCAGATTTCGTATTGAACTTGCTTGTTCTACTTTTTTTTCTCCATTTGATCAACTAATGTATCTTTCGTGTTCCTCTTTCGTATTTAAATCTCACTTGATTGATTTTCAAACGTTTTACTTTCTCGACTCCTTCGTTAAAAGATCAACTCGAAGTTAATAAGTCGACGCGATGATTTGAAATACATTTGAAAAAATGCTGAAAATACAAAATATATTACTATTTATAAAAATATTTTTTTCGCAAGTAACTTTGTTCCGATATTTCGCTTATTTTTGTTTGTATTTGTGTCGTTTTTTTACATTAAAATAAAAAGGATAGGTACAGGTATTTTGTTAAATAATTAATTAGTGTCGTCTTTTCAATCGCTTGTAAATGAATGTTAACTATCTAATAATGTATTTTATATTACAGGAAAATAATATTTGAATTGTCTTTTGCTTTT
Organism: Limnephilus auricula; assembly: GCA_951813805.1. Classification (NCBI taxonomy): domain Eukaryota; kingdom Metazoa; phylum Arthropoda; class Insecta; order Trichoptera; family Limnephilidae; genus Limnephilus; species Limnephilus auricula. The sequence goes on along the minus strand of OX638391.1, from coordinate 16,687,123 downwards.
ACATGCGACTGCATTATTGTGTAACTATTTTTGGTTTTGCGATAACTTACTTGTGTTTTTTAGAACAAAGCGATTTGTTTATTTTCTCTGATGCGACGATTTTTGGTGCGTGAATTTTTGGTACTGTAGCTGCCAGTTAAAGCGACTTTCTTATAGCTACAAAAATGTATATCCTCTATTCATAGGTTTTGTCAGCGAAATGATTTCTGATGCACTCTTGTTTAGGAATACATTTTTTCCACACTTTAGAAAACTGCCATTCAATAACAATGTTTAGGAAATGCAGTTGTCATTTTTAAATACTTATGGCTGAGATATTAATTTTTTGATTAAATAATGCATGTGTTTCTGAAACTATTACATTTTAGTGATTTGGGGAGTTTTCTGAAAAATCGGAAGGAAAAAAATGTTTAAATTTTATGATTTTGTAATTCTTGATAAGAAAAATGTGTTAGGCCCAGTTGTTTCGCAGAAATTCACATGTGACAAAGTCATCAAATAACCATTCAGCGCCATCCTGTTTTTTTTAATGGTTTTAATGTTCCCGTTAAATGCCGATTATAAGTCCGTTTCGGCTTTTGAACAAATTGTGATCACCAGAAGAGGACAACTAACATGTTTTAAGCTTGTCAGCTTATTTATTTTATTTATTTCTGATGTTAAAATTGCCATCAATTGGTTCATCTTTGTCCTTTGTTATTTTTATCAATAGGTAACTAAATATTTTTTGTTCTATTTTTACTACTTTATAAATTTTTATCCTCTTATTATCCTCAAAACAGGCTTGTCCTAGTGAGGTTAATATTGAAATGTGAACAATAATACCTACCATGTAAAGAAACAATAAATAAATAAATTACAATTTGATAGAAAGATGAAACGCATTAACGGAAACCTTTTAAATGCCAAAAAACAAAATGGCACTGATGAGACATAATAACAATATTACATTTGGATTTCTGCGAAACAATTGGGCCTTAATCTTTTGTGACTAAATTATCCACCCATGGCACGTTATTGGAATAAAATCATATATTTTATTAAAAAATGATTTCAAAAATTCTCTTAGATATTTGTACTCCAATCAGATGGAGTAGTTCTTAATTAGTAGTAATTCTTGACAAACATGAAATTTTTCTAAGTTTTCCCATGAAAAACTCATGTGTTTCTAGCGAAATCAATTCCATTACTTCTGTCACAATCTTTACTCCTAACCTTAAACAAAGTTGCAATTTTAACATACATTATTTTAGTGAACAAAATATGATGCAATAATTCATGAATTTCGGTCGGTCCTTCCTGTTAAGAAAGTTCCCCAAGCCCAAGAATCTAACGAGCAATGCCTATCAGTATCATTAAATCAGTGTGTTAATAAAAAGCCGCCTCTACATTGAACAGGGCAAGCAGCTGTACAACAATGCGGTGGACGGCACGCTGGTCAGCAACCAGTCACTCGTGCTACAGAACGTGAACCGCAGCCGCTCCGGACTCTACACCTGCGTAGCCAGCAACCGCGAGGGAGACGGCGAGAGCAACCCCGTGCAGCTGGACATCAAATGTACGGTCACTTCCAATGTTCCATCATTCCATTCTTATATTGCTATTGGCCACTATTAAACTAATGTCTATGAGGTTATATAAATATGACTGCACTCATGTATTTATGCTATTTTCCGCTGTTGCATAATCTGACTGTGCTATCTATACTGCACTGCGAAATATGAAGCAAAACGCATATTATAGTAGTCTCAGAGAGAGGTCGTACGTGACGTCAACGAAGATCGTTCTAGAATGTTTATATAAAAAATCTTTCTTCTTACACATCTTGTATGAACACAAGAAAGAGATAAGTTACTAGAATTAAGACGCCACGTACACGTTCTCTGGGATTATTATACCCGACTTCTCAGAACTTATGTATTTCCCTTACGGAAAAATTGGGACGAACATCATATCAAGTCGTCTGCTTCTTTATTATCTGATATTATTAATACGCTATTGAAATTTAAGAAACCCACTTCGAGTACATCTCTGACGCCCGCCTTATTCAAAATCATCTTCGTGCGTGAAGTTTGTTACAGCTTTTATTTTATTTAACTTCTAGTTATCATTATTAACAAAGTGCTGTCGCTCTTGGTGGAAATGACGTTGTCAAAAAATTTTACTTTGGCATATAAATTCCAAACGTTGTCAGTTTTTTAGTGCCACACCAAACTTAATTTAATTAATTTAATTTAATTTAATTAATAATCTTATTTTTAGATTATTGCAACTTTTTTGTTGGGCATGGTTCAGTTTAAACCTTATAATAATACCTATTGTTTAATAAAAAAAATAAGAATAACTAACGTAAAATTCACCTCAGGTTTAATATTATTTACACACTTTCTTCATATTGATAAAATTACTAAAACACATAGCTGTTGGGTAAACTAGAAAAGATGTCTTAAAATCTTAATCGTTGTGAAGTGATTTGATAAATAACGGTCGTTTCGCACAACAGATATTGTTTTTGATATTCTGTTCGTAATCGTTCTTTCAATATACACCTATAAATACAAAAAGGTATAGAGATGTATTATAACGTCATTGGGTATATCGGTAAAAGGGTGATAAATAATAGTATCTCGTTTTAAAGATATATTTCCAAATTTTTTGGAAATCGGGACCAATTGAAGCTGAAATGTTTTTTACCAATCGATTTCTTTACAATGATTGACATTTTATTTCCTTCGGTACATACCATATATTAATTTAGTTTACGTTAAATTGCCATTACGGAAAATTTACGACATTACTATTTTTAACTAAGGTTGTCTCGATTGAATAAAAAATAGGCCACATTTTTAGAGGTCAACTGAAACATTACGGCCATTTTGATTCTCTCGAATTTCATATTTTTCAGCAACTTGACACTAAATTGCTCTGAAAGTAGAATATATTACGTTTACCTACACTGCTACCATATTCTATGGCCATGTCAGTAACTGAACTTAATTTTGTATGTAACTAGTAAAGTACCATACCTTCAGCATTTTTTTTTTAAATTTCAAACTAAATCTCATATGACTTAAGTTTATGAGCTTCAACGTGATCATCTGCAATATAAACAATATAAGTTATAACGTCTATAAAAATGTCAATCTTTTAGTTCTCTCGTAAAACTAACAACCACGTTATTAATTAAATTATGTTTAGATATTAACATTATACGAAGTTCGGAATGCGCTTGCTGCGGCCGCGAATGTGCGAAGTTTATATTGCGCTGTGGAGCCGTTGCAGTTAGTGCCGTGACTTTAATTTAAATTTTCACGATTTTCTGAAACAAAAAGTTTTTAAGGTGGTATTTTAACCGCGGAAAAACAATTTTTCTCAAATCCAACTTATTTCATTTAAAAAAATCTATTGAATTTACTCTCTCATGCTTGCCCGGTAAAAGAATTCGCTTCCTGGATGTGTAAAATTTTAAAAATGTCATGGTACACAACTTATGTGAACTTGGTAAGTGGCTAAATTGTGGAAAAATTTAACTAATTCTCTCTGGAATACAAGTTTTTTGAAATTTTTGAATTTATAGGAGTGTATATCTCTCAACATCGAGCTTAGAAAGCAGTGTTAGATCTTTTCGTTTATTGTGCTTCAAATAAGTATTGTAATATTTTCGTCCATAAGTATTGTAAAATTTGGTTGCAATATTGGGTGCCGCTGAACCCGAGGAAGAGTCTCTCGCAACCACATAACAAAAACACAGGAAATTGACCAAGCTTACAATAGTAATTATATAATGTGAAAAACCTGTGGGGAAAAGAAGTCACAACAGAAATGAGAACGGCTTCAGACTAATAGAAAAACATAAAAAAGACAGCTGCAAACCGCATTAAGAAGCGTAATGATACAAAAAGTATTAAAAGTCAACAAACAAAATTGATTAGTTCAGACTACTGAAAATGGAGACCAAAACAGGATTTAACTTATGTTGAAGTCTTTTTACCATCGACATAATATGGTGACACTACGACAAAACGTAATACTGTACTATCTATGTCTGTGTAAAATAAAAAAAACTTATGTATGTAATGGCACTAGTGCCGTAAATTCTAAATAAATAAATAAATAAATAAATAAAACATGCTGCCGATTTTCCGATGACAGAAAAAATTCACCCTAACAAAAAATATTACTTTAAAATGTTTTATTTAACTGGCTTTCTTATCCTTTTCATTGGAAAGATATTAACCATGACTGCATATTATTGGTAACCCAAAATGAAAAGCGATTTTAGTTTATATTGCGATTTTGTAATAATGCGTTTATTTGAAAATGAAGTGTTTTCATTATTTTTTTTACTATTTACTGAATATCCTAATGAAGCAAACCAAGTAAAATTTCAAGTCTTTCGAGAAAAAGTTACCCTGCGGAGACATCCAAAGGGTATTACTAATGTTATAATAATCTGGCGACATCAATTATATATTCCAATATAATAAATGTATAATTAATGCTAGTCTCAAACGAGCACTATTCTCTTATAATGAATGTGCACGGAGAAAAATGAACTGTTAAAAACGGGACTGAAGTTCCCACCAACAAACCAACAGTGATTCAATGTTTATTGGCGGTAAAATACGTACGAAATTACGTATACCAACAAATTATTCTTAATATTCCCGCCAATAAACATTGAAACCCTGCTAATTTGTTCGTAAGAACTTCAGTCCCGTTTTAACCGTTCTACGAATAAAATGATCGTATTTTCTATTAAAATATTGGGTTTTTCAAATAACATTTTTCTCCGTGTGGGCGTGCATTCAACGTTAATCATTAATTAGAGTAATGTATCAAAATTATTTTTGATTATGTAAATAATACGTTTTTAAACAAAAACACTCAAATCGGACATAAAAAGCAACTTAACATTTACAAAGTTTTTACAGCTTAAATAAATCATTTGGGCTACTATGCCAAAGTTTTTAAAATATGTTTCAAAGATAAGTAGGTACTCGTAGTTTGTATAATATGTGACAAGGTAAAATTAATTTATTTTTCCAAAAGTTACGCGAAATTCAATACTGTCCAAAATGTCCACAAAGCTAGCGCAGCGTCCCAATAGCTAATATATGGTTATGTAAAACGTATAACTTTAATGATAATGTTGGATCTGTCTAGTTGCTCCAATTTGCCGCCCAGGGCAGATCAGGGTACTAGGCGCCGCGCGCAATGAGCCAGCTAAGATCCCTTGTGAGTTGGAGGCCAACCCGACCAGCGTGAACTTCACGTGGAAATTCAACACCAGCGACTCCGAGCTGTCCGACATCCCCGCCACGCACGTCGCCGTGGACAGGTCGCGCAGCGTGGCGCAGTATATACCCAAGACGGAATCGGACTTTGGAACCCTCCTGTGCTGGGGAGAGAATGAAATTGGAATGCAGAAGGATCCCTGTGTATACACCCTTACTCCTGCTGGTAAGATACTGCTTTTTTTACACTCATAACCATTATTCCTACCTACCTACTTTAGACGTACGGCTCCTTCAGATACATATCTTTGTCCCTTTCAAAACTAAAAGTAGATTCAGACTGGACGACGTACGTACGCATCGCTACGCCAAACAATGCTTAGCAACCCATACATTTTCTATGAAAATGGCCACAGACATCGCACGTCGCGATGCGTGTGGCCAATGTGATTCTAAAACATAAGTTTTCATTGAAAATCTATGGTTGCTAAGTAGCCCAGATATTGTTAGGCGTAGCGATGCATACGTACGTCGACCCAGTATGAATCTACCATAACAGTTCTCTATCGCAACCAAGGAGGTCAATAAAAAATAGGAAATTCATCGGTCTTCGGTTATAATAGTCCAAGGGAGGTCGTCGTTTTAGAATCTTCTGTGTTTTTCGATTTCATATGAAAAGAAAAAGGACGTACGTCGATGACGTACCTCTCTCTGGAACTACTATAAGCATTCCACATCTTAATTGTCCAAACGATTATTTGCAAGTTTTACAGGACGGGGGGGTTTTCTTTCATTATTTATTTGAAATATTATGAAAGTGATTAAGATGAAGCTATTCCCGTAAAGGTAAAGGTCTCATTAGTTTAAATAATTCTTAGTTAAGTGATTAATTATCGTTTTTGATATGTTTTCTTTATTTTTAAATAAAGATTGAACAAAAACTAAAATGGATATTATACAATTAAGCACTCAGGCGACGACATGTAGCTCTATTGTGTGTCCCATCGAATTCACCCTCTATCTTGTGACAGATGTATTAGAAAGAAACGCTAAAACAGAAATGTTGTTATTTAATGATTTGAACTTATGTTGAATAAATATTCGTATTATCGAATCCTGACGATTGCCTACTTTTTGCTTTACGGCTATGTATACAACTTTAAATGATTTTTCCAGGTAAACCCGACATGTTGACGAACTGCACCCTGACCAACCAGACCGCCGACTCGCTGCAAATCGAATGCGTGGAGGGCTTCGACGGCGGCCTCCCGCAGGAGTTCTCCGTGGAGGTATTCAGCACCTCCCACAACAAGCAGCTGGTCAGCACCATCACCTCCAATACCCCGCACTTCTTCGTCACGGGACTAGACAGCGGCAACGGGTATGAGGTCGTTGTCACTGCCGTCAACAAGAAGGGAAAGAGTGACCCCTCCATTCTGAGCGCGCAAACGCTGAAGTCTGCTGAGAAGCACATTGGTAAATATTTTATTAAAAAAACTTTCATCTCTTCTTAAATTCAGAAATCAACCCATGTCAACCCAGACTAATAGAATTCCTGCTTTGATTTCGAAGAAAACCCTTCCGTAACTCATCAAGCCAAACGTTTAAAAAACATTTCTCTACGGAGACCACCATATGACTAATGCTGGTAAAAGGACTCCTAATAGACCGATATATATGAAAGTTGAAGTCTCAGAAAGAATGGGATTCACGCTTTCACACCATTACTTTTTATTATTCACACGCATTTTACTATCTATGATAGCTGTGTACTTACCAAATTGGGTATTTTCAGTTACCGATTTATTTATTTAATAATCTTTGGGAACTTTGTAGTTAAATTTTATCAATTTTTACTCATAAAATACATCCAAATTTTTTTTTCCTTTTGATAAGAAATGAAAATAAATAACAGAATGAATAACACCATAACACGGGCATATGGCGGCCATAAATTCCACAATTGTTATATATTTACTATTCAAAGAATAAAGAAACATTAAAAAAAATATATATATATGTAAAACGAAAAACGAACTATTATTTTAATAAAATAAAAAGACGCGACGTACTAAACCGAATTAAATTCATAACAGAAAAGTTAGTGCTTTTGCTCACGAGCAACTGAAAAAACTAGTTTCCAACTCAAATCGCTATCCTGTCTGTTTCAATGTAATGGTCCGCATACTATACACATTCGCAAACAGTCACTCGCAACTCGCCGTCCTAATCGCAGTGGCCGGCCGTTACCATGTTGATCGGTTGCCATGGTCGCACCAGTTTTCGTTTTTTTTGTTGTTTTTGTCGCCAGGGCCAATGTGACAGTGACAGTTGACTGAGATGACAGCTGAATTGTTCTTCTTCTATGGTTAAAGAAGCTGAGATAATTACTGAAATCGTTAAATTGAATTTCATCGTGCGAGAAGTTTGGTTGGAAACCATAGCAATAATAAAGCCAGTTTAAGTTTGGTTTCAGTTTCTTCATGAACGAAGGGCCTTACATGCATCGTGTCAGAAAAACTTTTACTTCATGTTTTAGAAATTGTAAATATTCTAAACAAGCAAAAATTTGGTTTAAAGTTATACTCAATAAATTAACAAAATAATGTTACAGCTTACCTGCCAGCCATCCTGCAGCTCACCCCTGTGATGGTGGGGGTGATGGGTGCTGCAGTGGGTGTGCTGGTGTGCGCCGTGCTGGTGGCGGGGGCGGTTCGCCGAAGGCCCGGGCGTGACGCGGCCAAGCAGCCCGGGGCCGCGGAGGAGGCCGCCTCGCTGCCCGTGGAGCCCGGCAACATGCCGCTGGTCCGGCAGGAGTACGAGGCCCGCCCCGTCATGCCGATTCACAACCGGGACGATATGGATCTGGAGGAGAAGAACCCGGACATTATTCCGCAAGGTAGTTTAACTTTTACCAAGATTACAATTTTTTTCTGAGAGGAAGACGACTGTCTTCAAATATGTTCATTTTCGTTTTGGCAAGAATAATCTTTTCTAAGGATGAATTATAGAGAAAGCCTTTTTGTTGACCGAGTGTAACAAAGTCCTGTTTTGAATCGACCACTTTGCATTTCGTCTGTCTGTAAATTCTGTCAAGATGATAACCTTTTTTTGATAGAATTGGTTTATTCTGCCAGAGCGCATGACCTGTTGCAAGCTTTAAAGTTACTGTTCATAGAACTACTAGTTTGTATCGATGCATTCGACTAGCGGATTGCTTCAAAAATATCCTGACCGTGCGCTCATGATATGGAGAAATAATAAAACTCACAAGCTTTATCACAACACTTGCTGTTATCCGTGGAAAGGAATTTTAGCCCCAGTTTCCTTGGATGAACTTTCAAACTATTGCACTTTTATACTTCTAGAACCGGTAATGATAAACACTTTTTAAATAGTGGAATAGTTCATTCGTGAATAGTGGTAATGAGGTAAAGAAACATAACAAAAACAAACAAAAAAGTTACTACAAAAGGAAGTATCGACTAACTTTAGAATGATCAAACGCAGAAAAGTAAATAAATGCCAAGAAGATCCAAACCATTAAAATAGTGTTTATTAATTGTTCCCAGGAGGTGACGACGAGTATTCCGAGGAAGAGAGAGCTTTCGAGTATCTGAACCGCGTGCCGTCACGCATGTACACTGTGTCGGGCGGCGCCAGGCCCCGAGCGCGCGATCCCCTCCAGCCACAGTTGCCCCAGCAGCTCATCCCGGTGGCCCGCTACTCCTACACCTGCGACAGGACCGTAAGTCGACAACACGTTTTTCCTTTATTAACTGTTATGTTTGGTTTATTGTGACTGGTAGGTGAATTCTGGCCCGCGGCCCTGTGCTGATCGCCTATAAGCGATCCTATCGAGAACTCTATTATCCTGCCATCTGACGGAAACCAGTCGAAGCTAAATAACTCCTGCCATCTGTGGCTAACCTTCTTAACCTGCTAGTCCAATTCACTACATGACTACATCAATCATCTCCCGCATTCTTCCATTTTCTCCGTCGCCCTGTTCTCTAGTTTTACTTATATCTTACACCTATTAATCTAAGTGTTTATGCATTCTCCATGCATTTTCCAATCCCAGTATCCTGCTTCTAGTACTCTTTGAGAGGTAAAAAAATGATGCGATAACCTGATTTCTCATGTTGACCTGTCTCATTTTCTTAGATCAGTGGTCAGCAAACTCAGTAGAGGCTATTGTATGTACCGGTTTCATACAAGGTTTCATAAACGTAGTTTTGGATTTTTGGCCAAAATACATAACCAAACTGCAAAATTAATTTTGTAATCAAAACGTATAAATTATTTTTGTAATCAAAAGGTATATGTCTCGGACAAGAGCTACTTTTTTTTTTGCTCTAATTTTTAAAATATAGGCTATTAAAGATTTTTTATTTTATGATTTTAGAGGAAACTTGGACAATTATTTGCGATTATATGTAAACATTTATAAAAATAATTTTACTATATATTTTTTTTAAATATGATGAAATATAAAATTATTAATATTGTTTTTTTTTAATAATTTTGGTGTAAATTTAAATTATAAATTACCTATTTACATCGGAACAAAAACTTGTCGTTTATATATTAAACTTACTACCCAAAGAAACGCATTTTTAACATTTTTTATAATATTTTTCATTATATTAAAACCAAGGATTAGGCAGATTTTTTTTAAAATTATAATGAACTCACAAAAATTCCAAAGTTGATTCCAAAATGAACCAAAATTGATTTCTTTAATTTTACCTATACGTCATCATTTAAAAACAAAAAAAGGAGCTCCTATCCGAGATCGAAATTTGACCAGTTCAGTTTTGGTTGGGTTTTTGGCCTCAAATCCAAAACTACGTTTTCTATGAAAGCGGCTGCGCGGCCGTTCCTCTTAAAAGAGCCTAACATCAGCGATTTGGAATTGTTTTTTTTACTAGAACCCTGTTAAGGAGTCGGTTAAAATAAGTTATACTGAACTAATATATTTATTGGTTAGTATCAAATATGTAACATGCTTTATAATAATCTTATTTATTATATTTCGTCGAAGAGCACACTCAAGTAGCCAAAGAGCCACACGTGGCTTTAGAGTTGCAGTCTAGAGTCCCTTAGGTGATATTTAGTTTTTTTTTTTTTAAATGTATGTTATCTCTAATTTTGCAAGGCAATTCATCAAATTTATTCTTGTAGATAATTTTAACGTTTGGGTTTTTTTATTTCAGCAACAGATGCTAATGATGCAACCGATGGTCGACTACCGCTTCCGCCAAGCTCCCGCGACGATAGAGCCCGAACGCTTCTGACAAGAGAGCTTCTACAACGGAACTTTCAATTGAGAATTAGCCCACCCTTCGACGATGGCCAAAAAAAGGGTAAAGTTTACGTCAGACACTGTCTTCGACGAATCGGATTAACGCATAGATACGTTTAATCGCCACGAAAGACTATAATCTCTTTTAATATATACTTAAAGAATTATTGGATTACTATAAAATGAACTGTAGTTCGGGAGCCAAATGATACGATCAGCAATATACTTGCCGTATTTAGGGTTTAGTGTAAGGTTATGTGTAACTACAAATTGCTTACAAATTAATTATTTGTGCTATAGAATCTGTTATTTCATGTTCTTTCAAATAAACGAAAACCCCAAAACACTTACATTTAACAGTATTGTACAGAAAACATAATTATTATTCTTATAGTTTATCATGGTGGGTGCGGAGATACCAGCCTAATATAATGTATGTATGTATATCTAGATAATAACTACCTACGTGCTAAAATATAATAAATACAAATTTCGAATCTGACCATTCAATGCACCATACTAATGTATTTCCCAGCGTAGTGAAATAGCAAGTTTCATTTTGCCGTATGATTTCATAGCATTTAATCTTATTATGAGTTTTTCCCGTTTCTCCTGAACATTTTTTTATTATTTTTTTAGTTATGAAACAAAGTGGTGAGTAAAAAAGGCGAGAACATTAAGCAGGAAAACAGTTGCAGCAACCGAAGTTGGGAGCCAAAAGTATCATAAAAATAGCATATTTTCTCACAGATATTTGGAGCTCTGAATTGAATTCTATGGATCACTACGTCATTTCCATATTGAACTAAGAAAAACAAATTATTTCTTGGTGAAGCCAAGACATAAAGAAAATCCAGAAACTACATCCATGAAGCTGGAAAAGCGAATTTTCTGTGCAAATTTTTATATTGGCTAAAAAAAGAAAAACCAAAGCGTTTGTGGCTGCTAAGATTTACCGATCAAGAGAGTACGATAGTAAAATTATTTTTAGATAGATAAGTAAAATGTTAATATTACATCTTCGTTCATCAACTTATACGAGCTTAAAGGAAAAATGGTTGCAACAAAGCCATGCCTTCATTTTAAAATTAATATATATATATCAACGTTTAAAAACTTTAATGAAGAACTTTTTGAAAAATCGTTACAACTAACTTCACCGGTCTGGTATCGACGATGTTAAAGGAAAATCATCAAAATATTTTTCAAATCCGTAAGCCAGAATGGAGGGATGCCGAAAAAATTTAATTGGAAGATATGTCCTTCGAATCAAAATGGTCGCCTACATATTCTAAAGCTGAATTATACAAATGTTTTTAGTGCAGCCGGAAAATAAAATAAAATGAATTTGAACAATATTTAAATAAAGGGATTATGTTGTAAACATTTTACATAATTGTGTATTGTTATTTAACACCAATGTAGTACCAAACTTTCTGAAAATGACAATCGAAATATGTAGAAAGTAATTATAAAGATAAACATATTATAATATAAATTTATAATGTAGGTAAGTTAAGAGAGACGCCATGCTAAAAGCAGATAGGTAAGGTACATTTTGGTATTTTAAAATTTATTTTATGACAAAGCGACAAAAAAAAATCGCATACACATGTAACTCACTAACTAACTAACCATAAGTTCACCCGTAGGGGTAGGCAGAGAGAACGAACCGCCAAACCACTGGATCTTGGCATACAATCCTTGTCTCATTCTCATTCATACATACTCTTCTATTATTCTGACTCTTGATATGACCCGCCTCAAGAATCTGATTCACTTGATCGTGCCATCGTGACTTCTTCTACCATTCGCATTTTCGTCATATATTCTCTTTATACTCCTTTCTTTATTCATTCGCTCTACGTGCCCAAACCATCTAAGCGTCCCTATTTAATCTTACGTATCATGTTCAGATCAGCCTTGCATTATTTTCGGATCTCCACATTTCTCACTCGATCATATATTTTACCACACGTACGCTTCAGGGATCTCATTTCTTCAGCATTCAGTCTACTTTCATCCTTTCTCTGTCAGTTCATGCTCCACTGCCATACATCCAGGTAGGTACCAGCACTCCAATGTGGACTGCTAGCTTCGCTTCTTTGGACAGCTTTTTGTTGACGCCAACGGCGTTCAGTCCTTCATTAATGGAATTATCTGCATTTACCCTTCTTTCAATATCCATATTAGCCTTCCCGTCTCTTGTAAACATACTTCCCAAATACACAAACTCATCCACCTGCTCCAAGTATTCATCATTTACAACTATATTGCACACTGTTTTCGTACTCTCTTTTTCAAACGCCATGACTTTAGACTTACTTACGTTCATCATTAATTCATTTTTCATACATACTTCGTCTATACTAGATACGAGAGACTGTAGACTGTAGACCTTATATACTCTTAGAAATCAACACCGCATCAGCATACAACAGGCAACATACTTTCAGATTATTCAATTTCACGCCCAATTCAGCCTCTTTCAATTCTTGCATAAAATTATCCATTATACATTGAATAACCACGGTGACATTGCGCAGCCTTGCTTAACACCTTTTGTGATGTCGAACTACCCCGTAAAACCACAATTTACCCCAATGCATGCAACGCTTCCCTCACACAGAGATGCGATTGCCTGTATGAGATTTGGATTCATTCCATACTTGCACAACACTTTCAATAGATTTTTCCTATCGACTCAGTCGTATGTTTTTTGTAGATCTACAAAGGCACAGAATAGTTCCTGGTTTTTTGCCAGAAACTTCTCAGTTTAGCATCCTTAATGAGAAAATCTGGTCCATGCAACCCCGTCAACTCACAAAAGCACCTTGTACCTCCTATATTTTATCCTTTATTTAGATTCTTATCTTCTCAATATTCTACCATACAGCTTGCCGACTGAACTTAGCGAGCTAATAGCCCTATGATTCACACGTGTATTTTATCCGTAAGAACTTGCACCTCACCTGATTGTTGGATGGCACAAAGTAAGTATGTAGAATTTTAAAATTATAATTGTATATTCATCACATTTGGTAAATAATTGAATACTTACTATCACCTATGATTTTCATGAAGAGAGTTATGGTAACAAAAGTGGAAATTGACTGAGAACGACACTTTCAATACACTTAAATTATGGTGATTCGTAAAAATAATAGTCATATAAATAATTGATAAATTGAAATTATCGGTAGAGCGGCCGAAATATTATAACAGAACACATTTAAAAAGAAAGAATACGAAATTGAACAAATTGAAACCTCGCCAAAATAGGTATGTATCAAGGATGCATCGTTTTCTCTATTCCCTGCCTTTCCCATGGGAAATGGAGTACCAGTATTTTGTTTATAAATTAAGAAATTATGACATTAATACGTTTTGTTTTACGCACAGTTTGTGGCATGTACTGTGCAAGCAACACGGGTCCATAAATACCATACAATAAATAAATTAAAGTAAACGTTTTCCAAAATGAGGAAAATTGAAAATATCTCTGTTAGGTTGATAATTAAAATAAATACAACGTAATATTATTAATTTCTATTTTTTCTAAATATTTAGATACAATAAATACCATCCCTTAAAACTGAATGATAGCGCCCTCTATTTAGTTTGCGGGAAAACATCTTACGGCAAACTCGTGATCAGTGCGGAAAACTCTTTAGGGGAAATTTTCTCTCTCCGGGTACTTGTGCCCTCTGTGAATTGCTAAAATAAACGTTTTCACACCCTAAGCCTTAAAAAGCCGAACCGAAAACACACTTGGTGACCCTTCCACTGGATGGCGAAACTTACCAACTCTGCAACCGGACCTGTATCACTTCACCATCTGTTGGAGTTTTCGTCACAACTTTAAAGTCTATGTAAGAAAAGCAACATACGTTGTTCATAAATTAAAACAAATTTTGCAAGCATCTTAGTAAGAATTTCAACAATATGTTTAAATAAAGGTTCTCACTTGCCAAATATAAATTTTAACGCCAACATAGTCATTCCTAATAGAAAAGATTTTAAACGTAAAAAAAATACTTTTCTGAAACCCAAAATATATTATTATAAGATAAGTTTAGTTAATTCGCCAACAAACATAATATGCACTAAATAAGTTTCACAGTCATGTATGTATAAGAAGATATATGTTGATAATCTGGGGAAATACGTTGCTTTTGCTAGACCCTTTTTATGTAGGTAATAAAATAGTAGAGACAAAAAGATAATTCAATTTTTTTTTATTCTTGTAACTACTTTGTTCCTCGGACGTTTTTCCTACTATTTTTCAAGTAAATTTTACAACATGATATGCTAGTACGTACACATAATTATAAATTAAATTCAATTTTTAAATTTCAATTGAATTTTAGCCAAGATTCAAACCGCAGGATGTAGATTTTCGCAACCCAACTTGGGAAATTGTTTTCCTCAGAGCCTCCTGTGTGGAGCTAATGCAAAAAAAGACACAATTTCATTTACATTTTTTATTCCAAATAATGTCGGGAATCATTGGTTAAAGTAAGTCAAGTACATCCCTTAACATCCTGTATATTATCTATCTTTTGTCTTTTCTAATATACATATAAACTTGATTGTTTGATTGCGAGTGGGCTGGCGTGCCTGCGGGCGCGCGGTTTCGAAATGATTTGTATACAAATCTACAATTTTATTCTTAGGTAGATGAAACTCTGCACACTTGACCTTCAAAATAAAAGGAAGCATACTATCTAAAAAGGCAATTTCAGTATGAATGTGTCCTATAGACGCAAAAACTACTGGAAGTTTGTTCTTATTAATGCCATGTGTGTTTAGATAAGAAGAATCGTACGGGCGCCTAGCGCGTACAGCGGACGTCCGGGAAGACTAAACTCAACATCTCTATATCGAAATAAAATCGATATAATATAGTTTTTTAAAAGAATCAACACTATATGCAGCAGTGACTGGTGGGAAAAGTTGGGGATGCAAGAGGAAAACTTACGTCAAAGTCGATGTACGTTAAATTCATTACCTCTCCACTGGAATAAGATATGGAGTCGAATCAAAGACCATGTAACATATTTTATAACAGTAATAACATGGTATACAGTAGTGAATGTTAGAAAAAGTCGTCCCGAGAAACACTCAACACATTATCTCTGCGCTGGAATGAGATATGGAGTCGAATTAAAATGGATATAATATGTTTTTTTACAGTAACAATAAAGATTTCATGGCACTATTTTAAGTGAATGGTGGAAGGCTCGTAAGTCAGCGGATTTTATTTTCGAATAGTGAGTAGAATCCGAGTGGCCCGAAAACTTTCGGATTCATTTATTGACCAGTCATTGAAAGGGTGACGCCCACCTTATTTCCCCGCTCCTCGCAACATGTTTTGTTCCCCTCACCCCTAAAGGTAGGTCTACTATTTATTTATTTTACCAAAACACTATATATATAAACGAGTACTTTGCAAAAGCGGTAAAGAAAATTTCAAAAAAATTTGGCATGGTAAATACATTTTTACAGGTGGTACAAAAAGGTTATACGTAGATACACACGGAAGAATTAAATTATACTTCACGCCTAATTTTTTGTAGGACATGCGGAAAATTCCACATTTCCTGCGAGATAGTTAATTAACCTAGAGAGTCTTTCCAGAGGCATCACCATTATTGGTAGGTTAGTTCTGCACCTGGGAAGGTAAGAAATTATCCGGGACATTTATCCTATTTTAGCCAGAATGTCTGCTTTTGGTAATAAACCATTCAGAAGCTTATATTATTCGCACGTCCTTATCAAAAACATTCACGTGTCGTCACTGGTCACTAAGTCATCCAACCCTCACCCTAACTATGCGATACAGATTTTTTTGTGTTATTATGTAGTTAAAAGTATTAAAAAATACCAGGAGATCATATTGACATCTACATCCTTTAATCCAAATAACCTCAGGAATCACAGGTTACGGTATGTTTCTTAATACTGTATATTATATAATATTTATTTTGCAGTTAAATTCAATTATAATACAGACAATATTCTATTATAAATACCTAAAATTTTGTGTACGTAGTATGTTAGAATTATGTGTAGATACTGTAAATGGTTTATATGTTATTAAGTTTAGTGAAGGAGAACCTGTGCTGAGGTGTTCATTGTTTATGTTTGCCTATTCTGTTCGTGTTCTTTGAATTGCTTACATTAAAGAATTATATTATGAAAAGGACGAAAACACAGATAATTTTATTTAATGTGAATGTGATGTACAAAATGAAACAAGTTCTTTTTTTGAGCCACTTTATTTTATGTAAACATACTTATTGTCCTGAAGAAGGTTGAGATCAACCGAAACCGGTCGACGTATATAAATAAAATAAAGTGGCTGAAACAAAGAACTTGTTTCATTGTATATAATGTCCAGCCACAAAGTGTTTGCTTTTTCGATAATGAATGAGATGTGTTGAGCTAAATTTATATACATATAGAATATATTGTTTCATAGTTCTTTCACACAAACGAAGTATTGAATTGCGTAAGTCTACCCTTTAACTATAGGGCACATAGTTTATATCCGCGCTATGCAAGCGGGTTCCTTACGAAGCATCGGACCATCCCATAAAACAACATGAAACGGTTGTTCCATTCCGTCTTTTCAGAGATAAAATCAACTATGATCAATTTGAGATATACTTTTTTAATGAAGAAAGACAAACATTCGAATAACCTGGCAATATTTGAAAATCTCCTACTCCCACCACCACAGTAGGAGGAAAATATTGCTTATGTTGTAATGGAGGACTTAGCCAGCCGAGGAATTGAATACGCGACGGCTGTTTGGGACCCAAACACGATGACTCATCCGCTGACCGGACAAACCTAGTTCTTATTAAAAATGAAATATGTAATGTAGAAGTTGAATGGGATAAAAACAATAATGCCGTTCTGGCGGTATATGAAAAATGGCACATTGAAAAAAAATTTCATCAACTTAAAATTACGTCATTTTTTTCGAGAATAAAAAGAAACAATAAAAAAATTTGGAGAGTTATGTAGCTAAGATAATATAAATTAGTGTACTAGAACATAATTGGATACGGTTTTAGATTTTCACGGCCAAAAGCATTTTCGTTGTTTGTTTTTGGGGTGTTATGCCGTGTTGTGCTACCTCCTTCTTTAGCCGACGTTTCGGACAGCGTTGCAGTGTCCATCATCAGGGCAGATCCGGGAGATACGTCGATCACAGTGACTGCAACGCTGTCCGAAACGTCGGCTAAAGAAGGAGGTAGCACAACACGGCATAACACCCCAAAAACAAACAACGAAAATAGAACATAATTGGTTTAAGCCCTGAAAATCTGGGGACTGTCTTTTGACAACAGTCGTTTAAAAAATATATTATTCCATTTCCACAAAATTTGATATCCTTAGCGGGTTGATAGCAATATATATATATTTTTAATTTAATATTTGTAGGTTTTTTTTTTTTAACAAAAAATACATTATTTTTACAGTGATAAAATAGTAGATAACACAGCTTTTCCTCGCCATAAAGAGACAAGGTTCTTGTGTTCGGTGAGGGAATTTTAGTTCAATTATATAATGTAAGAAAGTACATAATACAATATCAAAAAAACAAGGGATAATTAAGAAAATGCAAGTTTTATCAATAACGGATTTCAATGTTTGAAACAAATAATATTAATAGTGTGATATGGACTTTTAGAGTAGTTTTAGTAATTTTTTTAATTTTTGCTGAAATTCATGAATATTTTCGATAACTTTTAGATATAATGGTAGTTTGTTATAATATGTGATACCTAGATAGAAATAAGTATTTTGTGTATGCTTTGTACTAAATTTAGGTATTTTGATAGTATTCTGATATCTTGCTGATGAATGGAATTGTAAGTTATTTAACTGTATTTTATTTATTGATTATGAATGGTCTGGAATACCTAAAAAATTAAGGTTGTAAGTTCTAATTTACTTGAAATCTGAATACATTTTTAACGCGCAAAATAATATTATAGTACAGAAATAAAATAAAAATGTTTCACTCGTCCTTGACTCTATAATACATTTTCCTTACTTCCTTTTCTTCGTTCATCACATACGCCACAATTTTCAACACATAAGTATTTTTTTACTAGATCGTGCCATGTCTTCCTCGGGCGTCCCCAACCACATCTACCATTCCCTTCCGCGTCACACATTTTCCTTACACCCATTCTATATATAGCCACACGTAATTATTCGTTTCTCTCGATCGTACCATGTCTTCCACTACCATTCACTTCCATATGGGCGTTTTCCAAAAAAGATGTCGGTGACGTAATAAGAATTCCACTTAAGTGAGATGCTGCATTTCGATTAAAAATATACGTAAATTTATTAAAGAAAGTATGAACTTCATGCCAAAAGGTATTTAAATAGAAAATATCAATAAACTTCGAAAATAATTGCAATTTAAGTTTAATACTATTGGTAAGAAATTCTTTTACGTCACTTTTATCATAAAGTTTATAAAGAAAATTAAAAGAAATTCATTATTTAAGATTTTTATTTACGAATTGAAAACACAATCTGTCTCCTAAAAAATATGAATAATCAAGCTTATTGAATTAAATATTAAGTTTTTAAATAAAAATATTCTTTTACGCTACTTTTGGATACTTTGCACTGTATATTTTTCGTTCTAGAAAGACGAATATAAATTTTTGTTTTACGAATGTTTAATTATAACAAATTTAAAATTAATCATGAACTACATCGATAAAAAATAGAACAAATTTCTTTGAGACATAATAATTGATCTTAGAAAATAAATAACAGCAATAACAGGACAGTGACGTAAAGAGAAACATTTGGTAACGTTTAGGAATTCTAAGGCCTCGGCCAGACTGAGGGGCTTGCGCGGTAGCGACAGCGGGCGCGAAATATCAGTCGTATGTATACGCCCGTTGTGGCTACACTGCACTGGTATGGGAAGAGTGGAAGATACTCTCAGTATCGCCCTGGTGTAAGACCACCATTCAGAATTGAAACGTTGCTTAATAATAGCTTTAACCGTGTTTAGTGACTAGATCTGAATAGCCAGGTACTTCCCCACCTTCCTCTTCCCCATCTCCTTTCCTTCCCCACTTACCTTCAGCCTCACAACATACCCCAATTGGGGATGCCATCGTCTCACTGGCTCCAGACGGGAGCAGTTAAGACTCTTGTGAGGTATTCTCTATAAAAAAGGGCGATTTTACGTACTACCGCCACCGTGCAAGGCCTCCCGCGCAAGTACTTTTTCTTCCACTTGTTCTTTTTTCTTTTCTTTTTATTTTCGTTTCTGTTCTCTCCAACGTTTTCTTTTTTCTATTCGTCTTTGATTATGCCTTTACCTTTTAGATTTTTCTGCATCGTTTTTAATTTTTCAGGATCGTTTTTAATTTTGTCTCCGTACCTTTTTAATTTTTCTGCATCGTTTTTAATATTTCAGGATCTTTTTTAATTTTGTCTCTGTACCTTTTTAATTTTTCTACATCTTTTTTAATTTTTCAGGATCGTTTTTAATTTTGTCTCGGTACCTTTTTGATTTTTCTGCAGCTTTCAACGGCGTATCAACATAAAATTAAAATAAATTATTTAGAAAAATGCACAAATAATTAGATAGGTAATAATGGGCTACACGTGCATACCGTATATAGCCTGAAATGGGGAACTAAGCTGAAATGGTATTAAAGTACTTGTTAATATACACAACTTTAATCACAGGATCCACTAAAACACACAGGAACATAAATCATGCTACAGTTTATACTTACTTAATCAAAATTGTATGAACCAGCTGATTTTATACTCAATTTCAGAGTTGCTTCTATAGTAATATTTGTTCATATTGCCGTCAATATTAGTACTTTAACACCATTTCGACTCTTTCAGAATTAATAAAAAAATAAAAAGAAAAAAAATTATTCACGTATGAAATAAAATATTTTTTTCTTTTTATCTATGTTGTGCTTTTTTGTTCAATGCCTCATACATCACTCAACCCACATATCTACAGGTAATACGTTACATTTTGAAGATACATGCAAAATATAAATTTAATTAGAAAATTGTAACGTACTCAAATACACTAAAACACGGACAGAGTGAACCGACCTTTAGAATTCCATTGCGTCACTTTTAAGTTCCATTCACGCGACCGTAGCGTAAGAGAAGTAGCGTAATCGCGTCAATATTTTTTCAAAATGTATTTATCAATAAATTATGAAACTTCTGTTTGTTCTAACTAAACATTTCATAAAACAATAAATGAATCAATTTAATACAAAGTAGAGTCTAATACATGCTGTTAACTTACCTGGAGAAATACGGTATCGTTGGTGGAACACTTTTTTAGTACAGCCGAGAACGACCACTTTTGTTACGATTTCTTGGCAAATTGGCTGACAAAAACCAAGCATGGCCGCCCCTCATAGACTAAATAGGGTCGCTATTTTCGAAAATATTCATCGATTTGGTAATATTTTTTTTGGAAGACGTCAATAATGTGGTAGCGTAGTCGGAAATTCCGCCATACGCTATTTCGTAGGACAACTCAATATCTGGCATTTAAATTATTTTGCACGATAATTAATCTATATTACGGTTGCAAATCGAAAATACTATCATATAGTATTAGTAGAATTAGAAATAAATACTGGGATAACATTAATTTTTGAACTCTAACTGGTAGTGGTAGGTGTAGGACACACCAGAAACAGTGACCTGTAGACTTACTTATTTTGAAATAATATCGAAATTTAAAGGATTTATTCATTATTTTTAGTCCATCAAGGTATTTATTATTATTTTTTTTTTTTTTTTTTTTTTTTTTTTATTTATAAAAGAAAATCATAAGTCTTTAATATTACATAATTCTTTGGCTAATTACAATAAAAATAGTTTTTTTTAACAAAATCTACCCAATTCGATAAAGAAAAACATTTCTCGTGTTTGAATTGGGGAGTAGTGCCATTACAAAGGTAAGAGAAAAAATAAAATAGAAGAAAAAATTTGAGGTAACAAAATACATAAACTTATATAGGATGTTAACAAATATACATTGATAGTGGAATTGAGTATCATATCAGTTATTAAGTTGGATATACAGAAATAGATAAGTAAAAGTAAGAATATAGATGTAGTGAAATAAAATAATATTTTTACATTTCAATTTATAGGTAGGTATTATATATAATTAACAAAGGTGTTAGGTACATGGATTTGATTCTAGCAGTTGAGTAGAGGAGCTGATAATGCTGTAAAAGCAGTACATAATATTGAGTTGTGACAATAATCCTTTGGTAGTTCCTAGTAATAGTTTGGTAGTTTGGTAGTAATTTGTTATTATGTTGGTAAAATATATGGGTGGTCATTAAAACCGACACAACATAAGTTACTGGTCCTGAAAGTGATGGGACACTGACTTTTATCTATGTACACTTTTTTTGAAAAACGCCCATATAACACATTCTCCTTAGACTCCTTTCTTCGTTCATCACGTACGCCTCATTTTAACAAACATAAGTATTTGTTTCTCTTGATCGTAACTTGTCCCCGCATTTAAAACCATTCACATAATCCATGAAATCTTCATTGTTACTGTTAAAAAACTACATTATATCCATTTTAATTCGACTCCAAATGTCACTCCAGTGCAGAGGTAATGTGTTGAGTCTTCCTCGGGTCGGGCGCCCTCGACTTTTTCTACCATTCACTACGTTTTTAAAAAATACGTTATACATATGATATTATTCCAGTGCACAGGTAATGGCTTAAGTTTTCTTCTTGCATCGCCAACATTTCCCACCATTCACAAAAACATCAAAAATCATTGTAAAATCAAAAGTAGGAATTGGAGAGTTAATAAGGTAAGTCAAGTACGTCCCTTTACACCCTGTGTAGCTGATGTCACCGGCGTTTTTTTAAATCAAAAGTAGACATTTTCCCTGTCCAGTGTTCAAAATTTCATCAAAAAACCTCAAAATACTGCTTTGAAGGGAAAAGGAATGTTGGTTGTTTTTCAAAATCTCACGTAGACAGTAATCGTCTTATCTTGTAGGTCAAGTGTGCTAAATTTCATCAACCTGATATTAGATATGTATGCAAATCGAATCCTACCACCCCGCCGGTCACAAAACCACAAACAGATAATCTTCTTTATATATTAGATTGCACGCACGAATTTTCATCGATTATTATAAACATTGCTTATCAATAAACAAAATTGTGATGCGAGAATAGTCTTATTCTTTCCAGAGTGGAAAAACTATTAGTATCGCCCTATTGTAAGACCACCATTCATAATTGAAACGTTGCTTAGAAATGGCTTTAGTCGTGTTTGCGACTAGATCTGAATAGCCAGGTACTTTCCCACCTTCCTCCTCCAAATCTCCTTCTTCTCCCCACTTATCTTCAGTCTCACAATTAGTCGATTAATCCCGATTAGCGATGCCATAGTCTCGCTGGCTCCAGACGGTAGCAGTTGGGACTCTAGTGAGGTGTTCAAATAAAACAAATAAAAAATCTCAAATTATCAAGAAGAAATTTGTTACGTAATAGGGAGACAAGTTAAAAGATTTTTGAAAAATAAAATATTATTTTGAGATACAAAAATATGAACATTGTTGAATTTTAGAAAGTATTTAATAAAATATTCGAATAAATGTGTAGTTGATGCGCGCGTGCGCAAAGAGCACGGCGGCCATCGAAAAAGCTCGTGACTTAGTTTGGTGGCATCGCTGGTGGTCGACGGTGGAAGTGTGTACAAACTACTGTATTTAGTTAGTCGACAGTTGACCTGACTTGTGTTAAATGTGTTGGTTTAAATATAGGTAAAACCCTTTTTAGAAAATATTATATAAAACGTTTTAAATCAGCATCGGGTCGGGCGCTTCGGTTGTCGCATAACACCCTTACTAATGATTTATTTTGTTTGCGGTACTTAAGAAAATATTTTTCGCAAAACTGCCAATTCTTCACGTAACTAAATATTAAAAATAAGAATGTAATCGTTACGATTGGTGTAAAATCAACGTTGAAATGATGTTGTGTGTTCTGTTTAATGAAATGGTATAAATTCGAGTTGAGATTTGAAATCAGTTGGAAGCTGGATGATGAGAGAAGAGAGGAGAGGTGCCGAAGGTTGGTTGGTCGGTTGGTCGGTTGGCTGGTTTGGTGGTAGCGCTGGCGCTGCTGATACAGGCTCTGTAGCTGTTGTGTAATCGGGTAATGAATGATGGGAGTAGCGCGGCCGCGGTGGCTTTGCGCGTGTGCAGGCGCAGCACGGTATCGATTGGCGCCTGACGCCACTCGGCCGCCGCTGGAACGACCCGGCCGTACTGGGCGTCACCTGAACTCGCTCGCGCGCTCTGTTTACTTCCTGCCCGTTTGTGCTCAATCCATAACTCGCGCGCTCACAATGGACTAACTACCAGTGTTTGTATCGCCTCCGAGGTAATCTATCTGCTCCTTACATCATTATCCGGACACCCTCCATCACCCCTGATTCCATCATGCATCCATTTACCCCCGAATCGTTGCCCTCATGATGTGCGCTTGCATTCTAATTTATTGATGGCGTAACCAGTCTTTTCCGGAAACATTCTTACGGATTTTAGTGCTCGAGTGCAATTTTACTATCAGAAGGTGTACGAATCTATATGACATATATCCGCAGTGTTCAGCGTATGACCCCGGGGCTGTTATAATATATCAGCCCGCGCTGTCTTCAGTTTTCCGCGCCAGTGAGAGAGACCTAAATCGTTTTCGCAATCTGCAATCGAGATTCTGTAAGGTTTGTGCTATCATTTCTAATTTTTTTATTAATAATAAATTTTCTGTACCTTTGCGCAATGTTCGTGCACAAAACTTTCATACCTTTAATCAATTCAAAAATTTACCTGCAACTCTGAAAATGGCAGATTTGCGTTAATTTGGCGCTTATTCGTTTGTGAACCTCTTGCGTTTTGACATTTGATTGTGTGCCACTAGAAAACCTCTTCTCTTCACCTCATCTGTAAGGTATGAAATCTTTATTATATTCCAATTTAATCGCAAAAAAAAAACAAGATAAAATACTTGAAAATATTGAACGTACAACCTCTCGAAGACAGATTGTTATTGGTTACTTTCCTCTACAACTCACTCAAAATATTTGTGGGCGTTTCCTCACCCAAGAAAATAAATCGTATTCATTTACTTTTAGAGTAGACTCACATCTGAAGTCATCTGGTGCATTGATTTTGTATGATCGGAGGCAAATATATGGATTTTTCTACGAATTAGTATAAATTTTGGGGGGAAAAGTGGGGTCGCGCGAAACGTCATTTATTTATATCATCTCTTCATAGTAATTCATATTCATTATCAGAATAAATAATTATTATCATTTAAATATTTATATCAAGACATTAATTATTTTTGCGACCCAACCTTTCCTACTCACCTGAAATGTTATTATTTTTATGAACTTTTGTATTTGTATTTAATTGCGAGTGTGACTTTGCGAATCAACATTTGGCGCACTACTTAATATTTTGGCGAATTTTTTTATTACATATTTGCATTTTTTTGATACTTTTATTTAAAAAAGCGTATTTATTGTTTGGAAAATGGTTTTATTGATTGCTTCGTAAACTGTAATTTTGTGGCGATTTCATTTGTCATTTCCAATATTGTTTTACTGCCTACTATATTATTTACTTCTTGCATTGGCTAATTTTATATTTTCCAGTGAAAGATGATTTATTTACTCATTCATGGTGACATGTATATTTTTCTTTTGGTGCAGGTTGAAGATTGAAACATCCATCTCATTATGAATGGCACCATTTTTCATACTCGCAGGTAAGTCCATCGCGTTGTTCGTTATGGCGGTTTTGACTAACAGAAAAATAGTGTGTAGTCGAGGGAGAAGATTCTTGATTAGCAATCCGAGGGTCATGGGCTCAAAACCCGGCGTGCGCGAATTTCACCGCGTATTCGTTAAAAATAATATGTGGTATATTTGCGGCAGGATCCAGAGTGGAAGATACTCTCAGTATCGTCCGAGTGTAAGACCACCATTCAGAATTGAAACGTTGCAGCGTTGCTTGAAATGGCTTCAGTCGTGTTTAGAGATCAGATCTCAATAGTCATTAGTCTCCACCTTACTCCTTCACCTTCTCCACCTTACTCCCTCTCCCCGCTACAGTCAGCCTCACAACGTACCCCAATTGAGGGTGCCATAGTCTCACTAGCTCCAGGCGGGAGAGTTTGGACGCTTGTCTTAACTTGGGTTAAAAATTACCTCTGAAATAAGGTAAAAATCGTAAAAAGGGTGAATAAAACACTATCTTTTGGGGTGAATTGGCACTTTTTCAAAACTGTATACTTATTGGTCATCTTTTACATTCCGCTTTTCCTCAGTTATGCGTTACAACATATTATGCGTTCAATAAACGACGATTTAACAAATGATACATGGGTTGAGTAAGTCACATTTGTCTAGGTCTTGGCGGCGGATGCGTTTGCCCGTTTACTACGTGGCGGGTCGGATCGGCAGAGACTGGTTGAGGGAGGCCTTTTGACCTTTCTAGCTGGATGCTCTCGACCCATCACCTTATATTTCAGTGGGATGGATGGATTCATACGTCTGTCACACCTCAATACATTGACCTAGAGATTCCTATCCACCCCTCATACCTGTTTTCTTCCCAAAAAAAAACTTTGCCTCTTTCTTCGCCCTAAAAAGAGCCTCCCCACAGCATCTCCAAAGATGATACGGGCCGTGAGGGATTTTTATCATCAAGGCCTCCTTTGTGGAGCTATTATAAAAAAATACTATCGACATTAGTATTTTTTCGTGTTAGTTATCTACCGCTCATGAATTAAGGAAAATGTTTTAAATTAGGTATATTTTATTTCGAAATCTATATATATAAATAGAGATAAAAAGAAAAACTAAAATTCTAAATGGTTTCAATATTTTCAATTAAGATGATACTGATGCTAGTTTCACATAAAAAAAACAATGAATGATTCAGTTGCAAAATGCACAAGATCCTTAAATCTCACTCATAAACCTATCGATATATTATAAAAAATATATTATCTTTAAACGGAATATGCACAAAATAAAATTGTGAATGAAGTCCCCTATAAGATCATTATAATACAAAAGAGAGATGAAAACCTGGAAATGAGACCGCGTGACCTACATTTATAAATTGTTACAGTTTTGTGACTTTTTTCTAATTCAATTAATTTATTTATTTCTCAAGAAAAGACGGGTAAAATTAAAGTAAACCAACACAGTTTTATGAAAAAAGTAAAAGGGTAATGTTCTACATAATGAACTGAGAAAACAAAAAGTTCTATCTGAATTTTGAAATACTGCTGCAAAAGTTGGTGGCCTGCATTGGGCTAATTCAACTGAAAAAAACACAGTTATTATTAAAAAATATATATTTTAATACATGATACGTAGGGGGTATGCATGTATCCCTGATGGACGATATTATAATATTTTTAATTTTGTTTAATTTTTGTTTAACTTAATTGTATGGTTAATTTTACTTATTTATGTGAGTTTTTCTTCATGTTATGTTTTAATTAAGCACCTATGTCATATGTAATCTCATTTTATTTCTTATTTTCTTTCAGAATTTTAATTTACTCTATGTTATAGTTGTTTATGTTATATGGCAGAATGGGATTGCACTATCCTCCCAGTCCAGCTGGAATAAAAACTTAAATAAAAATATATACCTACTGTGATGTTGTGAATAAAGAATTGCGAAAACAGAAAGTTCCATCTGGATTCTGTGTGAATTCTGCAAATTTTTGTGCCCTGCAGATAATTCGACTGAAGCAACGCAGTTGTTATGAAAAAAGTTTAAAAATAATTATATATCTACTGTAATGTTGTAAATAATGAACTGCTACAACAGAAAGCTCTATCTGGATTCTGTAGGAATGCTGCAAATGCTTGGGCCCTGTAGAGGACGAATTCGATTGAACAAACACAGTTGTCATTCAAAAAGTTAAATAATTTAATATACTCAAATGTTGTAAATAATGAACGTCGACAACAGAAAGCTCTACCTGGATTCTGAAGTAGTGTCGCAAAAGCTGGTGCCCTGCAGTGTACTAATTCAAGTGAACCGACACAGGTGTCATTCAAAAAGAAAATTTGTTTTTTATACTTTAAATGTTGTAAATAATGAACTGCGAAAACAGAAAGCACCATCTGATTCTGAAGGAATGCTGCAAAAGCTGATGCCCTGCAGTGAACTAATCCGAGTGAACCAACACAGTTGTTATGAAAAAAATAAAATAGTTTAAAATACTGTAATGTTGTAAATAATGAACTGCGAAAACAGAAAGCACCATCTGGATTCTGAAGGAATGCTGCAAAAGTTGATGCCCCGCAGTCAACTTATTCAACTGAACCAACACAGTTGTTATGAAAAAAGTCAAATGGTTTAAAATACTGTAATGTTGTAAAAAATGAACTGCGAAAACAGAAAGCACCATCTGGATTCTGAAGGAATGCTGCAAAAGTTGATGCCCCGCAGTCAACTTATTCAACTGAACCAACACAGTTGTTATGAAAAAAGTCAAATGGTTTAAAATACTGTAATGTTGTAAAAAATGAACTGCGAAAACAGAAAGCACCATCTGGATTCTGAAGGAATGCTGCAAAAGCTGATGCCCTGCAGTGAACTAATCCGAGTAAACCAACACAGTTGTTATGAAAAAAATAAAATAGTTTAAAATACTGTAATGTTGTAAATAATGAACTGCGAAAACAGAAAGCACCATCTGGATTCTGAAGGAATGCTGCAAAAGCTGATGCCCTGCAGTGAACTAATTCGAGTGAACCAACACAGTTGTTATGAAAAAAATAAAATAGTTTAAAATACTGTAATGTTGTAAATAATGAACTGCGAAAACAGAAAGCACCATCTGGATTCTGAAGGAATGCTGCAAAAGTTGATGCCCCGCAGTCAACTTATTCAACTGAACCAACACAGTTGTTATGAAAAAAGTCAAATGGTTTAAAATACTGTAATGTTGTAAAAAATGAACTGCGAAAACAGAAAGCACCATCTGGATTCTGAAGGAATGCTGCAAAAGTTGATGCCCCGCAGTCAACTTATTCAACTGAACCAACACAGTTGTTATGAAAAAAGTCAAATGGTTTAAAATACTGTAATGTTGTAAAAAATGAACTGCGAAAACAGAAAGCACCATCTGGATTCTGAAGGAATGCTGCAAAAGCTGATGCCCTGCAGTGAACTAATCCGAGTAAACCAACACAGTTGTTATGAAAAAAATAAAATAGTTTAAAATACTGTAATGTTGTAAATAATGAACTGCGAAAACAGAAAGCACCATCTGGATTCTGAAGGAATGCTGCAAAAGCTGATGCCCTGCAGTGAACTAATCCGAGTGAACCAACACAGTTGTTATGAAAAAAATAAAATAGTTTAAAAAATGAACTGCGAAAACAGAAAGCACCATCTGGATTCTGAAGGAATGCTGCAAAAGCTGATGCCCTGCAGTGAACTAATCCGAGTAAACCAACACAGTTGTTATGAAAAAAATAAAATAGTTTAAAATACTGTAATGTTGTAAATAATGAACTGCGAAAACAGAAAGCACCATCTGGATTCTGAAGGAATGCTGCAAAAGCTGATGCCCTGCAGTGAACTAATCCGAGTGAACCAACACAGTTGTTATGAAAAAAATAAAATAGTTTAAAAAATGAACTGCGAAAACAGAAAGCACCATCTGGATTCTGAAGGAATGCTGCAAAAGCTGATGCCCTGCAGTGAACTAATCCGAGTAAACCAACACAGTTGTTATGAAAAAAATA
The DNA here is from genome assembly GCA_951813805.1 of Limnephilus auricula. NCBI lineage: Eukaryota > Metazoa > Arthropoda > Insecta > Trichoptera > Limnephilidae > Limnephilus > Limnephilus auricula. Next base: position 16,657,698 of record OX638391.1, on the reverse strand, counting down.
AAATAGTTTAAAATACTGTAATTTTGTAAATAATGAACTGCGAAAACAGAAAGCACCATCTGGATTCTGAAGGAATGCTGCAAAAGCTGATGCCCTGCAGTGAACTAATCCGAGTGAACCAACACAGTTGTTATGAAAAAAATAAAATAGTTTAAAATACTGTAATGTTGTAAATAATGAACTGCGAAAACAGAAAGCACCATCTGGATTCTGAAGGAATGCTGCAAAAGTTGATGCCCCGCAGTCAACTTATTCAACTGAACCAACACAGTTGTTATGAAAAAAGTCAAATGGTTTAAAATACTGTAATGTTGTAAAAAATGAACTGCGAAAACAGAAAGCACCATCTGGATTCTGTAGGAATGCTTCAAAAGTGTCCAGTAGTGGATCAACCCTACTGAACCAACACAGTTGTTACGAACAAAGTAAAATTCTCGCTTACATAATAAGACGATGCCATGCATTTAATATAATAAGATATTTCCTTCTACAAGTGACAAACGCTTCATTTGAAAATCCTTTTTTAATTAAATTTGAAAATATTATACAATGAACTTGAATTACTTACAGTTTTATACGCATATCATTATCATTACGGAACTGATGACGTTGTTTAGTGAAAACAGTTGGGTTGACCTGTAAATTACGGTAGGAAAAAACAATCTAAATTTTTTGGGGCCAGATCTCAAAGTTCGCTTTTTAGGATGATACAAAAATCGCTTTTTCCATTTAAAAGATAATTTTGATGAATGAAAATTTATTCGGGGTTTAGTATAACCAGAAGAGCAGTTTTTTTTAGAATTCTTGACAGAAAGAACTCGTTAAATTTCATATTTTTTATATATTCGGGTGATATTAATATGTATTTCCGAAATGGGTAACTAATGGGAACCATTTATTGGAACGATAACACCTCTGTCGTAGGAAACCCCAAGTGGTTCGCTACGTTTCGTGATTTAGCCGGGGTGCCTTGTTGGGGTGAGGTTTGTCTAGTTCCACTGACCCCCAGATTCCAACCTACCCGTCAGATCTTTTTTCTTTCCAGAACGTCCACTTCTTCCTTTCCTTAAATCGACTCCCTATACAGCATCCCCTAAGATGACATAGGCTCTGAGGGAAGTTATTTTCCCCGGGTCCTCGTGTATGGAGATAATGTAAACAAAAAATGTATTTAGGACTTTAAAATAAATAAACAGTTTATAGTAATGATTATTTTGATCTTTATCGTACCTATCAATTTTGAGGTGGTTATGGTCAGCAGTTCAGCCAATGTGTTAAAAAAAATAATGGCTTTTAAACTGGTTTAAAAAAATAAGATAAAAACATTGCACAGCTTTTGAGAACCTATGTATCTTGTAAGAATACTGGCTTGAAATTATTTCTTCAATGCAAATGTATGCATCATTTCTGTTTCATCAATAATTATCAAAATTTGATTTCCTGAGCAAGTATGACAATATTAAATTAGCCTCTGAGATTCAAGCACATCGTTTTAAGGGGGTATTCTACTCTAGAGGTACAAATTTCGGGCGTTCATTTCTGTAAAAAAACGGGATGTCCTGACGTACACGATTGCAACCAGTCTGGTCGTCTGAAAAAAAAATCGGACAGATTCTTAATAAGTAAAGAACCTCGGAGGATTAAAAGACCGTTTGAAAAAAAAACATGTTGTTCACGTTTTTTTTGCGGTTTAATTTTTTTTTTTAAATAGTAAAAATTACATTTTTCTCGGATTCTGCTTGGAGCCATAAAGGGATGTGTAGAGAAGGTTCATACAAAATTTCAAATAAATCGGTTCAGTTGAACTCTCGATACCATGTACGCCAGCTTGAAAAAAATTGTTTCGAGAAAAACCGTTTAAAGTTTTGAGTAAAGTTTCAGGCAGTTTTATTCATATAAAGGTACGGTATTGTTACGTTATGTTACTAGGATCATCAGTTAAAAATACATTATATTTGCATTATATATCCATCTATAGGTATAAAATTAAAGAAAAAATTTATGGGATAATGCATCTGCAGGTAGTCGGGCAACGTCTAATTTCTATTGTTCAATTAGTTACGGCCAGACCGGTTTAGTTGAAAATATTTCGAATTTCGAAAAATCCTTTTAACGACATATTTTTAAAGATCTACAATGAAAATATGTAAAAAAAAAGCGAGTGTGCTTTAGACAACACGACTGCAGTAAATACTTATTTAGATCCATCTATGTGTATGTCCATATATATGTTTATATGTATAGGACAGGACCTGGTTTCAGCATGACGGTGCTACTTGTCATACTGCTAAACTGTCCATGAACCGTTTGAAGGAGATGTTCCCCGGGAAACTTGTTTCACGAAGAGGAGACATAGAGTGACCTCCACGGAGCCCCGATCTCAGCCCGTGTCATTATTTTTTTGTGGGGATCCTTAAAATCAAGGGTCTATGAAGACAATCCAACAAAAATCAGTTAACACAAAACATTGTACGGGAAATTAACGCCATCCCACGAGCAACTTGTTAACGTGTTTTTGACAATTTTCGAATCCGCCGCCAACAAGCTGGTGGAACTCACTCGGACAATATAATTTTTAAAACGTAGATATCATTAAAATTTCCATTTATTGTAGTTTCTGAAAATATAAATAAAACATTTCTAAGTTCTGCAATTGTTAATTTTTTGTTAATTGAAACTAGGTATATAGTCAAGGCCCACCCTCATAATACAATATCATTAGCAGTATGCATTTTAGACGTGTTAATCCTTTTTAATTTAGATATTTTCCATGAATAATAGATAAAAAATTGAATTTAGATAATTTGAGATTAAAGGAAACCAAATTTCCAAAATTTAATCTATAATTTAGTAACATGTTAAACAATGCTTCATTGAAGATAATTACAAAGTACCTTTTTTAATAAAAGTGGTAAATTTTACACATCTGATATACTACACAAAAAAATTTATATCTCAGTTTTGTTTAATTAAAAACACATTTAAAGAATTTATTAACATTTAAAATTCTTAGCTCAAAAATGCTTAAAGATGGCTAAAAAAGGGTAAGCTTTAATTGAGTTCGAAAAACACAAAATTTATGGTCATTGGACATAATAAGACACGCAGTGATAGCAACGTTGAAGGTTACATAATTGTTAATGTTACTGTTATGAAATTCTTAAGAATTATTTTATCTTCAAACCAATCTAACAAGCTAAGTATGTGAAACGAAAATTTAGAGAAAGTTCTCTATTTTTGTGAAAATGAAGAATTAGTTAAAAAAAATATCAGACACTCTGCAAAATCTATATAACCGCATCTTCATTATTGCTCCACATTTTAACAACTGCTGGACGTTTTTTTTCTTGTGTAACGACAGAAAACAAAATAGGTTATAAGAATAAGAATAATTCTTTGGCGAAATAGATTTTCAAAAGTAAATAAAATGGTAAAGGAGCTAATTTTCTAAGAGTGAATTACATATAAATCTTAATGTATAAAACAAAGTCGGGTTGGTTACATCATTTATAACTCAAGAACGGCTGGACCGATTTTCATGATCTTTAATTTGTTTGATTTGTCTCCGTCCCGGTTAACAGAATAACTATTAAAACATCGAAAAAAATCACGGGAAGAATAATTATGAAGAAAATAAAAAATTTCATATATTTTGTATGGAACGGCTTTTCAAATAATGTGCGTTGGTCGACATAATTTGAATCAATTCGAACTGTCAATGGTGTAGTGTGCCGAACATTTCGTGTTTAGTCAACAGCTCAATTTCATTTTTTGACCTTCCAGTACCTATTTATTTTAACTTAATAAAAACTTAATTTATTAGATCGTAATATTCTTTATACAAGTAGCGTGTGGTCCAAAATCAAAAATGTACCTACCTGCTTTAGCGAACAATTATTTAACTAACTTTAACTGCTACCGATTTTATGTCTACGATACTGCCGACATGGGTGGAAGCTTAGTGCCCTTCTTGACAATATCAAGGAGGATACTTTACTGTGTTTTCACGTATGATGACATAATATCGCTTAATCCAAAACATGCGAACACCTCAGCACAGGTTCTCCCAGTGAGGTGTTCACAAAATGCTACTACTAACCTTTTTACATCCTTTTACTGAATATTATTTTTTTGTACTAATACTATGTAAACCACTGTAATTATTTGTTAAATGTTTGTACAAATACGGAAATAAATTTAAAAAAAAAAAAAAATAGATTCCTCAATGATTACGCAAAACAGTTTATTCTTCAAAGGGTTACAATATGTTGATACGCTGCCGGAAACCGTAAAAACTTAAAAAATTAAAGTATTTAAAAAAGATTGTAAGAAACGCAATAACTTTAACAAAATTGAACAATAAGTTAAAATCCCGCTCCGCCAGTTTTTGTTGCTAGTCCCTGCGGGCGGCACAACATTAGCTTTGCAACCAACTTCACGTACGAATAGGTTTTGCATAAGGCGCGGCGTCAGAGGTGTACTCAAAGTCGGGTTCTTAAATTTCAACCGTACATTCGCTAGGGTAATAATACTGTCAGAATAGTATGAGAGTTATAATGAGTGATTTGTAAGCTCAAAGGTACAAATAACTGAAATTAACAGAAAAAATATTGCATGGAGTTCATTAGTTTAATTTTTAAAATATCATTCTTATTTTCATTTATTTTATGTTTACGGGATGTTAATGTAGGTACGTACTTGACATACTTTAACCAGTGATTCCTATCATTATTTTGAGTAAAAAAATGCAAAATTTTGATCTCCGGTGACATTTTTTTTCTATAAAAACATTAAAAAATATTAGGTGTTGAACAATTGGGGCGAGATAAGAGTTTGTTCGGTTACTCGCCTGAATGGCCATCTAAGAGTAGGGATATATAAGTATGGCTGTTACCATGGAAAATTGCTGGGCGCTGTAAAAATTTCGTAACGTAGTAGACGGCCAAAACCAGCAACCAACGTCAGCCGTATGGGTGAAATTCTCGAAAAGGCACACTTGGAGAACGCGAGCACACTTTACACGCCGTCTGTCTAATTAATAGTTATGGTAGATTCAGACTGGGTCGACGTACGTGCCCATCGCTACGCCTAACAATATCTGGGCTACTTAGCAACCATAGATTTTCAATGAAAATTTATGTTTTAGAATCACATTGGCCACACGCATCGCGACGTGCGAGGTCTGTGGCCATTTTCATAGAAAATGTATGTGTTGCTAAGCATTGTTTGAGTAGCGATGCGTACGTACGTCGTCCAGTCTGAACCTACCATTATACTCTTAGGTGACCAGTAACAAAATGCGGAAAAATTTCTTCTCAATCAAACAATAAAAAATTGAAAAAAAAAACATCGTAAAAGTCACCGGAGACCAAAAATGTATTTAATTTACTGCAAATAGTGTCAGGAATCACGGGTTCAAGTAAGTCAAGTACGTCCTTTAATACCTGATAATAATATTATTAAAAACAATTAATTTATAAACAAGTTCTGAGTGTCAGATGTTTTGCCTTCTGGAGGCATTATCAAACGCATAATAATAATTACATAGCAAAACCGATTAATCCATTTTTTTTATTAATTAAATAAAAATATAGTTTTTAAATATATATTTTTAATATATATTTTTAAAAAAAAATTAAAAATTACAAAAAAACGGCGTCAATTTTTTTCAGACATATGTAATATTACTTTTCTCAGCTGTTGACACCGGTTACCGGTCACGTGTCTAAGTGAGTTCACATAAATATACATACATTTTTTATTCGATCAATAGTGTTAGTAATTGACTTTTTTTAAAGCCTTAGTTTTAATAGATTTCACTCGATATTAAAACCATAGCTTCTCTGGATTTACTCTCGTGTCTCCCTTGAATTCAAAGAATACATTAAAAATAATATATTTTCTGTTGAAAAGAAAAGATCAGAAGCAATGTGCTCGTTGCTCGTGCCTGTCTATATATAAATCGAAGGTTATAAAGCCCACTAAACAAAGATGTCAATTTCTATTACGTAACTAGGAAATATCCAAATTCTCAAAATAAGTTTCCGATTAATTTATGTTTTTGACTTTCTCTTGAAGCTTCAGCCCCAAAAACATCCATCCAAAAATATAACTTATTTAATCAGTATTCAAAATGCTTCATGGCAATACCTGACGAATCCTCAGTATTTGTTCAACTCCATGAAATATATAAGATTTGAATGGGTTCTCTTAAACTTTCATTTAATTCCACTGCTCCATTCCTTGCCGCCACTATTTATTTATTTGTTTAATTTCAACAGTATAAACATACCATAAACAATATTTACATGTCACATTAAAAACCAAAAGCAAATATTAGGAATAATTAAAAAACAAAAAAAAAGAATAATAATTGATTGTGGCAAATTTTGATTGTAAAATGACATATGAGATTTGAGCAAGAAATACAAGTACATACAAATTTTATAGCACAAAATAAAGTAAACTTAGATTAAATTAAAATTGATTGAAAATAAATTATACCATAGCCCTCTTGTATCTACTTTCCTTGCAGTTAAATATATCCGCCACATCTGCGTATCTATTACTAACTGCATGCAACCTAGGTACAAGCGAGTTTTTGGAATACTCAGTCCTGGTGTTGTTGCATTTAAACAGGACTTTGGAACGAGTTGCTCTCGTAGGTATGTATATCATATATATCACCGCACCGACCCTTGTGGTACACCACTGATTGATTGGAAATGAACAAATTGATTTTTACAAATATAACTCTATCAGATAGATAGCTAGCAAACCATTCTAAAAGTTTTCCGCCCATACCAAGCTTACGTAGTTTAACCAGGAGAATTTTATGGCATACTTTTTCAAATGCCTTGATAAATTCCGTATGTATGGAATTGAGTTTATATATGGAATCGACTTGAGTTCTGTTAGCTAATGCGTCCGATATATAGTTTTCATATTACGAGATTATCTATTATCACAGCACCCGTATTCCTCATTAAAGATACTTCTTTTCTGACTTGTTTACTGACTCTAAGCAGTTGATTACATTTACTTTATGTTATTTATTTTTGCACGGTCCCAATAAACTGTTAATTATTTTAAAAATCTCTAAGATGACCAAATAAAAGTGCACTTGTTAAACTTTAAAAACCAAAAAATTTTCTCTGGAAATCCAAAATCGAAAACTTAAATTAAGCAATAAAAACCATTTAAAACAAAACAATCTTCGCAATTTTTACACAAACCGGAAATGTTCTTTGGAAAATGTACAATATTGACTAAGGTTCCAAAATGATTGGCATTTTGAATAGAAGTGCTTCAAATAATTGCGATAGTTCCAAAAATCGAAGTTGATTCGTCAGGCAGTGTAGAGTCTATTTTCAAACAGAAAACGAAATTGACAAAGTTTTTCATATTTTTTTCCTGAATTAATCAGAAAAAAATCAAATTGTTTAACCTTAAATAATTAAGCCTTGGTTCGTAGGTCTTTGTGCGACTAATAAATAATAATATTTGTTTCAAGTAGGTAATCATCATAATTAACAAAAAAAAAAATATTCCAAATACTTTTTTTTTTTTTATGAAAATCAATAAAATACCCATCAGGTGAATTGTTGAAAATAATAATGTTGGTCGGTTTTCTATTAATATGAATTATTTTACAGGTTTCAATTTTTTTGCCAAAGGAAGAAAATTGTTCTAGACAAAAATTCTTAACATTCGTTCACAAGAAATATTCTTTATAAAACGTAAAGTAACAATAAAAGTTGATATTTATCATTTTATGTGTATTTGCCAACCCGTTGTCGTGAATGGAAGATGCGCTACAGGGGAATTCTATCAGAAATAAAACTCTCATTTAGTTACAAGGTCTTAATGTCCGGACTCCTTCAATCTTAACTATGTACCTCTCCTTTAGTAGATCCTTCCATTTTGCAACCCATTTGCAAACCCCAGCTACTCCGGGCATTTGAAATTGTTGGCACACAGAAGCGATCGTAATATACCACCATGCAATGAGCCATGAGCTCACGCTCCCGGTGCGACCGGTACTCCAGGGAGAGAATTGATGTTATGTGGGAACTGGGAGTATCTACTATAATATAGATAGGAGGTTGGGTTAGTCGTCAACCGAGAGTTAATATTATGAATTTAGGAAGCACGGGGATCAAAGGAGGGAGTGAATGGGGTAGTGAGGGAGTTGGGGTGAAAGTTGTTGCCTCATAATCCCTTCATATTGACGGTATGCAGAAGTTTAAACCATCCTTCCATTGTTTTGTCTTATTCCTGGAGTTGATTCTCTGTTTTTTATCGCGATAAACGTAATACGCGAGTATTTTACTAATTCCGAGACATTTTATTCGTAATTAGCTTTCTCTTCAAAAATATTTTTTTTATTCACTCCGCAAAGGGAAAAATTCAAACGAAAAATTTGTCAACTTTAAAAAATAGATATTTTTTCTTCAATCTTTGCAAATACACTTTATGGCATCATTTTATGAAACAAATTACCTTTGTGTAAACCACTATAATCAATGTTATAATATATACATGTTTCAAAACCGATGGTTTCTTCGGCAGGATAATAACGTGAATTATCCTATTTTTTTTTAATTTTACGCAACAGACTGTTAGTTCCGGGTTTAGTTTTCCCCACAGGAAAAACTTTTCACACACTTTTCCCCAAAAATGATCATCTAGTAAATCCGCGCTATGCGAGTCTATTATATAAGTATAATTAATACAAAACAATACAAGAACAACATGTTAACCTACCAGACTATTAAATGGGAAAATAATTCACCGACTCCAGATATTTTCATATCAGAGGGTTCGGCTCTCCTAATTTCGGAAATCCTAATTTGACCGATAAATCCTACTGATCCCTCAACATAAATATTTAAAAAATCTTTCGTAATCCTACATGTATTTAAAATGACTGATTTTTGCACACATTATTACTATTCATGTTATTATCCTGACAAAGAAACCATCAGTTTTGAAACATGTAGATATTATAACATCGATTATAGTGGTTTACACAAAAGTATTTTGTTTAATTTAAATAGATATTTATTTTAAATCCCCCCATCCTCTCTCCCGATCACAAAAATGTGTTACGCTGTGCTGTGTTGTAGTTAAGACTGCAGTTTTTTTTTTAATGTAAGTACCGCACAAGAGTCTCAGCTTTTTTTTATGTGAATATCTCACAAGAGTCCCAACTGCTCCCGTCTGGAGCCAGTGAGGCTATGGCATCCCCAATTAGGGTATGTTGTGAGGCTGAAGGTAAGTGGGGGGAAGAGATTTGGAAGAGGAAGGTGGAGAAGTACCTGGCTATTCAGATCTAGTCAGTAAACATGGCTAAAGCCATTATTAAGCAACGTTTCAATTCTGAATGGTGGTCTTGCGCCAGGGCGATACTGAGAGTATCATCCAGTCTGGAACGTGCTTTCAAAATACTGAATATTATTTTTAATTAATTAATTGTGAAATAACACAAATTAATCAAATAAAATTTATTTGCGCACCCCGGGTTTGAACCCGCGACCTTCGGAATGGGGGTCCAAAACCTTACCCATGGACTACGCCGGCCCTTAACTGCTCCCGTCTGGAGCCAATAAGACTATGGCATCCCCAATTGGAGTATGTTGTGAGGTTATATGAGTATGTTGTGAGGCTAAAGATAGTGGGAAGGGGACTGAGTTGGGGAAGAGGATGGTGGAGAAGTACCAGAACACGTATAAAACCATTTCAAGCAACGTTTCAATTCTGAATGGTGGTCTTACACTAGGGCGATACTGAGAGTATCTTCCGCTGTGATTTTATTTTTATTTTTTATTTTGTTATTTAGTAGATAGAAACATTTATTCAAATTTAGGGTATTCCCACAATGCTGTCATATGGCAGCTTGTCTGTAGGTTCTACCAATTAAATATTCTTAATATGATACACAAGGAAATATTTGTAATTATTATTAATAGTTTTAAGGAAACATTAAAATAGATCACATAGACAGTTTAAATTACATGTATGAAATCTATATAATATCTCAATATACCTGCCTAATAACAAAATATGTAGGCAGCTACGTTTAGATATTCAAAGATACATGAAGTTTTCTTTAATTAACCACAGCTTTATCATTTTAGGGCAAATAATGTTAAAACAATTTGCCGCAATATGCTGCATATTATTTTTAAATTATTTTATAATGAAGTTGTACAAATTAATCTCTTTTTTTGCGCTCGCCGGGATTTGATCGCCGACCACGTAGGTAGATACCTCGGTAAATTGTGCAGCTTCACGGAGGGAGGGACGGAGGAAGAATTAAGAATTTGAATACTTCATAACGTTCGATTACACTTTTCGTAACGCATTCGTGAGCTTACCACCCAAGTCAAGCGTGCGTAAAGTAGTTTTACTTCAAAAAACTTACTTGGTTGAATAAATCGTGAAATAATTTTCATTAGAATAAATTCTTTTCTATTTTCTAACGTAGTTTTATATTGCTTTGATTCCTCATCTTCCTGCAAATTTTATTTAGGTTTTGTACAAAATCCCTCGTTTGAGCTACGAGGTGTTTTTATACGCAATATTAATATTTAGTTTTTGTACAAAACCCCTCGTTTGAACTACGAGGTGGTCTTTACACAGTATAAATATTGTACATCAAAAAGTGTTCCTAAAATAAGTTGGTTTTACTTCGCGTCAAACGAGCTCAAGTTTGAGTCAAAGGGTGCCAAAGCTGGAGAGTCGCTTTGACTTCATTTCAACTGAGGTCTTCGTTCAATTATGTTTTCATTGAATTATAATTGAATCTCGGAAAGCAATTCCAGAGTCTCAAAAGGCAACAGTTACTTCATGAATGCAGCTTTCAATTTATTTTTCAAATGCATAATTTTTCAAATGGACAATTTTTCTACTTCGGTCCGTTAAGAAATTATATAGCAATATCCATGAAACGTGACGTAATCTCCATAATGCATTTACATCGAAATGTGAAATATGATAATCCGAATAAATTTTAATTTTTGTGTCTCTTCTGACCCATTTACCCTTTTAATAATGTCAGCGTTGACTTTTCGCTGTTTCCAGTAGCAAAACGATGAATATATATTATTACCTAAAATATAAGTATACGGACATACATATTATAGCAAACAGTCGTATCATATTATAACTTACAATATTATACAGTGATAAATTAATATCATTTTCCATTAAGCTAATATTATATGGTTTATATAATTTTACACTGAATAGATAGAATATAAATACCTTCCATCAAGATTTTAACGAAAACCAATGTCGCCACTGACTTCTAAACTTTTGACTATTAGCTCAACATTGCGCACTGCCGGACGTCGTATTCGCCATTCTGTTTGATTTTGAATTTGTACTAAGAGACCGATTCGTTAATTTAAGTTAAAAAAAACGAGTGTGCTTTAGACCACACGACTGAAGTAAAACTTCTAGAGAGGAAAGAAAATGTGCACGCGCACTGCTCTCTCTTGCTCGTACAGTATTTATAAAATTGTTCAAGAACGAAATGAAATTACGAATAATCTTCATACACTGGCTATGAGAGGAAGAGAGAAAGAAAATGTGCGCGCGCACTGCTCTCTCTTGCTTATACAGTGTGATACAGCCCATTCACCTCACCCATAACGCATTACACTTTTTGTAACGCCTGCGCCAGCTTACGCCTTAAGTCAAGCGTGCGTAAAGAAGTTTTACTTCAAAAAGCTTTACCAATATGTTGGTAGGCTTTTCAAGTGTTTAACCGTGTCACGGTACTTCTTTGTGTTGATGGACAATGTCAAGAGTCTCCGAAATGTTGGCTTAACAAAGGGAAAGAAACGTAACATATCTGAACAATCCCAAAAGTCAATCAAATTTAAGTGAATTTTACTATCATAATTTTAACCCAAGTTTTCGTAATGCTTACAAATAAAAATGTTTTATTTTGATCGCACAAAAGCGCAACTTTTATTAATTTTACTAGTCGTTTGAAAAAAATAACAATTATTGCTTAAAGTTCTCTATATATAAAGCGTCCTGGCAAAATTCGCGTAACTAAGTGCTTTGCTTTTTCTATTGTATCGATTGCATTCACAGCGCTCTTATATAAAGCGACCCATTTGCGGCGAGTGCTCAGTTTCGATAAAGCTTCACAGGAGGAGTGACTGCGAACATTTCAGTTTACAAATCTGCGATTACTTGATTTTGGCAAGTTGTTTATTGTTACCTATTTTTATGTTTTTCCATTATTATTTTCCGAAAACACACCTCACGATGATAAATTTTAACATTTTTCACATTGTTTCGCTGATCATAATTTGTTTTTTTTTTTCAAAGGATACTCCTTTATCGCAAGACGGCATTTGTGATCTTTTGATACTAACGTTGAATGGGAAGCTAAAATAAATGAACAAATTTTAATTATTTTTTTATCGGAAACTTTACCAATATTCGTATGTAAGTTATGTAGAGGGTGGTCAAGGGGGTAAATAATACAGAAATGTTATTTTCGTGAATTGTTTTAGGGTATTATCCCTTCTAATTTAGCCAACGTTTCGGACAGCGTTCCAATGTCCATCATCACGGCAGATGTGTACTTATTTAGTGCAGTGAAGTGCTTGCTTATTTAGATGAATTAGACTCCAATTCTCCAAAAAATTATACAAGTAGTATTATTAGTTATATTAAAATGGTTTTCTGCGTTTAGTTTTAGTGTAGCCGTCAATTATCGGATAACCAAGAACTAGAGCTTAGCAGCGTCGCTGCGTCGTCTTTAATAATATAAACGGAATTTTTGTGAATTTCGATTATCCGCTTATTTTTCGTGTTCGATGCGTTTTGGGTCTTTCCAGAACTTTAGAAACAAATTCAAAGTATTGGCCGGTATCAATTAAATGCTTGGCAAGTGTTGATTTCTCACGCTCAAAAGTTTTCTGATATTCTAATATCCTTGTGTAGAAGCATAAGAAATGATTACTTCTCCCCTGACGAAGTGCACTGTAACGCTGTCCGATATGTTGGCTACAGAAGGGGGCAGCGCGACACGCTAATACCCCAAAAATAAATCATGAAACTTCTTTTGGCCGTGAAAATCTCAAATCATACCAGAATTGTTGTTTGAATTTAACTTTTTTCCTCAAATTCCTGTTTCGACCAACGAAAAGTTTTCTCGTTTTTGATGATGCTCTCACATAAAATCCTAAGCCGGTAGTTACCGCAGATTCTGACAGCTCTATTCGTCCATCTCATACGTGTGCGGTTTCTGTTTTTATTTGTATATTAAGGACGTCATTCGTTGACTTTATAAATTCTAACTCTACAAGGTGTTACGGGACGTACAAGACTTACTTTAACCAGTGATTCCTAATATTACTTTTAGGAAAAAGTGTTGGACAATTGGGGTGAGGGTATGGTCAGTTATTCGATTGAGTATGAGAAAAAATTTGAAGATTTTGTTTTTCGAAGTACCTAAATCAAGTACATTTCTTAACACCACTAGTTGCTCTAAATATTCAAGGAAGTTAACTTTGAAATGAAAATAAAGTGAAATTTATGAAAAGTTGTTTATAAAAAAAAAAATCTAATAAAATATTAAGGGAAAAATTAAAATAATTAGCGGTAAACAAATGATTTTAGGAAAAAAAGCATGTTGCAAGATGTGACGTAAAATTCTAAGATAAATTCTTTTTTGTGCCCGAAAATATGTAATATTTATTTATTTATTGACGTCCTATTTGGGCTTTTACACATCGAATACAAATTTCATTTATAACAACAGTATAACATAAATAAAAAAGATTACAAAATATATAAATAAATTATAAACACAATTTAATTAATAAGTATATATCTAAAGCTAAATCCACATGGATAATTTTGGATAACTCGTGGGTACAATTCATTTACTTACGAGCAACAAAAATCAAAATCTAAACACATTAATTTGTCATTAATAAAATGGTGCCACAAAGTAAAATTGCAAAATTTTTAGAAGATATTAATTTTTTCTTAAATCCTCGTTGTTTGCATCTGCAATATGAATAAATAGTAATACGAAATAAATAGTTTTTCCTTATATAAACTCAATTCTTCGAAGAAAGGCTTGCAAATACAACATTGGATTGAATACCCATACAATATTTCATTTGTATAACTTTCTTCAAAGAAAGGGATTTTATACGACCAAAACTAACTGTTCATATTTATGTTGTATACTTATCGGCGCAAACAAATAATTAATCTTGCAAAAACGGTTTTTTCTAAAATAAATAAATAACCGCTATCTACAAACGAGCACATTATGAATTACTTAACAAAATTAAAATTATTGAAGACAGATTTTGTAACAGTGGATATTATTTAGTACTGTATACAAAAAAAAATCTGGAGGAACTCCTTTTTTTAATTTTCTCTTAAATTCTCTAGCAATATTTGTTAAACTTAACTTAGTTTAGTTTTTAATTTTAACGAAATACTTAAATATTAAACGATTTCCAGTATAAAATGCCCCACTTGGAATACTTTAGCAGGTTTAATTTGCATTGAAAAACCATGAAGCTAAACGGTATTAGTTTTAAATTTATTGCCAAATGTTGTAATTAATCGCGAGAATTTATGTCTCGAACTGCCATAAAAATGATCAAACGGGAGATGGTAAATGAAGGAAAATTATATATTTCGTAACATTATTTTTTTCTCAAAATAATTTGTAATTTTTTAATAAACAAAATAAGTGTGAAAAATCTGAAATATTTTAGTTTGTAAGACCTTAAATAAATAGAAAAACTGAGGTATTTTTGTCACAAAACACGTTCTCAGATTTATTTTTCAATGATTTTAATTTAATCTAAAATTTAAATCTAGAAAACTGTGTTGACTAGATTATATATTGATTTATTCTGTTGTATGATTAAATAATTTGAAATTTGTGTTGTTTAATAGAATCTATCGTTTGAAAATTGAACAAATCTGCCAACGACCAACGGTATAGTCTTAGCATATTATAAAAACACTTAGTTTTTTTAAATTTTAATACTGCGTGTACCAGATAAAACAACAATCTTTCAAAATCAATTTATGTTTTTTTTTTTAAAAGAGTTAATACGTCTAGAATTTGATTTAAAAAAGGCTAATTTCCGGTATTCTCTAGTAAAATACTCTCAATACGTTGTGAATAATAATTCATCAACATTCTAATTAAGTAATGTTTTATGGGAAACTCTACAACCACCAATTAGACCGTCAATCAAAGTCAAAATCGGGAATAACTGATCGATCGCCATTTTTATTGTTTTCGCGAATTGAATTATAAAACGTGAGATGGACAGGAGATGGACTGGCGCGTCTCAAATTAAAGCAGCTCGGATGAACCATCGTTCACTTAAACTCTCTCCGCATGCACATCACAGGCTGGCCTGTCGGGTGGAGTGAACACTTGAGGAAGAACTTACGTTAAATCAAGTTTACCCGGTTTCCGTTCAAAGCTATTTTTATAACTACATCAGCCTTCAGCGGTAGATTGGAAAACTTGGAACACTTGCAACTTTTAATCGATATTATCAATGTTGTATAAACATTTGTATTGAATAGTATGTTTTATTATAACCAACACCCCTGCCACGGGTCACCCCAAGTGGTTCGCTACGTTTGGTGTCTTAGCAAGATGCCCGGTTTCACGAGATGTGGTTTGTCCGGGTCTCGGCGGCGGAAGTATCTGCCCAATAAACTGTGTGGCAGGCCAGATCTCAAGACACTGGTAAAGGGAGACTTTTGATCTCTCCAGCAAGGTTCTCTCGGAACATCGCCTTGCAACGCAATGGGAGGGATAGATTTATACGTCCGTCACTCCTGGACACAATGACCCTCATATTCCTACCCACCCCTTCTACAGAACTTCCCTTTCCTAAAAAGACAGCATTCCCATTTCCTAAAATGACATAGGCTGAGAGGAATTGTTTTCCTCGGGGCCTCCCGTGTAGAGCTAAAGTAAAAAAATAAACCATGTTAAATATTAATTTGAAAATTTTGCAATATACATATTCGGTTATCTATTAGAGTTAACTACAGCCATGTTTTCACTCCACTCGGGGTATACAGATAATCACAGTACTACGTTGATTTGGTGACAACATTTCAAATGGTACTTGATAGTACTCATTCAGTTCACGCCCTTATTACACAACTAAAACAATGTGGTTAAATTAACAAAGCTTTTTTAAATTGTTTATTGTCCATCACTGCGAGCAGATCTCGTAATTTTTAAAATTTTGCTTAGACCCTGTTGTTCGAACCGCCGTCAAATTTGATGTCGTCAGAACATATTATAATCGGCAACTAGTTCCATATTCATACGGCGGCTGTTAACGAGGAACGTTCAAATTTCAAAGACATCAAATTAATTTGTTTATTTCTGATAGTGAGACTTATTTGACGTGATGAAAACACCTGGACATTGGTAAAAAGTTGCATCATTCCTTCGTCAGACAATAATTATTGCTCATCATCGCAAAGATTATACCGGAAGTGTTTAAATGATAATTTATAATGTATTAATCGACTATATAACAAGACAGAGTATGCTGAAGTAGATATTTTCGTCGATAATTTGTAAGGGTTCAGAAAAACAGTTCTGGCGCTATTAAAAAATATGTTAAACTAATTATATTCTGTCAATTGTCTCTCTGTGCAAGCCTCCCGTGTTTCTTATATCTCTTGCCTATCATTGTAATATTTGTTACTTGAGTGAGCTTGTATATAATATTGTATATTTATGATGTTACTGTTTTTCTAATTGTATGTTTCTGTATTTAATTGTATGTAATTGTAGACTTTTTGTAATTGTTTGTCCCTAATTGTACAATAACTGAGTTTTTGTAACTGGATTGTTCTCACCTAAGTGCGAACATCTGTAAAAACCCAGTATAAATAAATAAATAAATTACTACGAGTATTTTTTTTCCTCTTAGGGTATAGAGGAGCACAAACAGAGCAGCTGTTACTCCTTCTCCTGCTGACTCCAGAATGTCTGCTGCGCGTCTATTGGTAAGCTTTTTTAGAATATTTTTGTAGATTTTTCATAGATTGTAAGTTTATTAGTAAAATTTATAATTATTATCAAATCAGGAATATTTTTGCAATAGCTCACAAGGCAATTGCAAAATATGATTTTCTTAATTATCCTAGTCACTATCTTATTCACAACTTCATAACGGAAATCCATGTTGCAACGGACAGTGACATTTTTTAATTGGTTTTTCATCCAAAATCATAATAATAATTTGTTAAAGATTTAACCACACGGTAATAGAGGAAGTCTAAAAAACTTTCATGTAAAGTCATACATATTTGTAAGACACTCGTCCGAAGGTCGCGGCTTCTAATCCCGGCGTATTATTTGATTAAAATAATTATTTGATTATTAGTAAATATTTCATTAATTTGTTTTATTTCAAAATTAATCCAAAAAAAATGGCCTCGTGTAAGACCACCATTCAGAATAGTTTCTTGTAATGGCTTTAGCCGTGTTCGATGACCATATCTGAATAGTCAGTTTTTTTCCCACTATCTTCAGCCTTACAACATACCCCAATTATGAATGCCATAGTCTCACGTACCTACACGGAGAAAAATGTTATTCTAAAATACGATCATTTTATTCGTAAAAATGGTTAAAAACGGGACTGAAGTTCTTACGAACAAATTAACAGGGTTTCAATGTTTATTCTTACTTTTTCCCGCCAATAAACATTGAAACACTGTTAATTTGTTCCTAAGAACTTCAGTCCCGTTTTTAACCGTTTTTACGAATAAAATGATCGTATTTTAGAATAACGTTTTTCTCCGTGTACTGTTGTGCGGTATTCACATAAAAAGTTGAAAAAAATACAAAAATTGATTTAAATTCATATTAATTGTTATATTTTATCGCCAACAACGTTTTCTAAACATATTCCGACATAAAATCATATTTTCAACAAAGATAGTCAGAACAATTTTTTTGTATTTCTTGGGCATTAACTATGTAACAATTTCTAGACATTTTGTTTTGAAGAGTTTTAATTTTCAATGTACTATCGTTACTTAAATTTTAATTTTTATGCTACCGGTTTCGACACATCCGTGTCATTCACTAGCAAACTTAAGTTTTAAGTTTGCTAGTGAATGACACGGATGTGTCGAAACCGGTAGCATAAAAATTAAAATTTAAGTAACGATAGTACATTGAAAATTAAAACTCTTCAAAACAAAATAGTCAGAACACTTAAGGCTCCGTGAATTTCACAATACCCCGTCACAAAGATATTTGTTTGTTGTTAAAATTAGAAATAATAAACAAAATTTAAAATAGAAAGATAATTTTAATAATACCATTTTATAACTAAACCATCTAACCACATTGTTACAAGTCTCCCTGTATATGAGAGGGGACCCAAAAGTAACGAGACTCGGGCGGTATGCTCTAGGGGAGGAGTGGAGGGGGAAGGGGTTTTTGTGGTCATCTGGGGTACAGAAATTTTTTCTCAATCAGTGTGCGAAGCTGCGTCGCTTTGAGACCAAGCCTTCATCTAAGGTTTAATATTAAGTAAATCAAAATTTCGTCTTTCGGCGAAAACGCGGTTTTCACCTTTTAAAAGTGGACAAATGTCGCTTGAAGACTGACGTCGTTCTGGGCGCTACTCAACATCAAGCGCCGATAAAATGCGGAAAAATCAACATTGTTGTCAATCGAAGAGGACCCAGTTTTTACATTTAGCTACATTTTCATACTGTAGAAGAGGTAAAACAAAAATCACCGGAGGCCATAAAAAACATTCCAATAAGTGAGTTTCAAAATTGTTTTGAACGGTGAATAAAATGGTGAATACTTTGAGAGTAACCAAATTTTGGTGTAAAAATATTTAAAATTTAAAAAGTTATGAAGAAAGTCTCGATTCTTTTGGGTCCCTCCTCGTATTAAAATGCAATAATTCTACGTTTAGATAGGCGACAGCACTGGATAAATCAGCAGAAATACAGCTGATACGACTGAACCAGAGAAGAAAGAAAAAGTCTTTTCAGTGAGCTGAACAGTGATTTACTGCTCTCAAAAGTTAGATTCGAAAACAGATTGAAAACAACAACAAATATGTTTCAATATTCATCACCATCACAATAGCAGAGAACGTAAGAAAAAAGAACGCAGATAACTAAAATATCATTATTATTGTAGAAAGCAATCACTTTGTGGTTTGACATATTTAATAAAAATAAGACACTTTTATGGTTTAAAACGCCGATTTTTATTAAGAAGTTTTACTTCAATAAGTCATGAAATTTGAACTGCTTTTTTGGCCCAAACCCTGGAACCATTATTTTTAACGTGTAACTTCATTTTCATCTTAGGCTATGAGGATCTTTGAGCGAAGGTGCTAACAATAAATAAAAAAATTCTTCTCTTTCATTATTCGCAAATTCAGTTTATGGCGTCATTTTAATTCAATGAAAACAAATCACTTTGTCTACACCACTTATTTTATCAAAATTATTAACATATTTCGAAACCAATCAGGATAAAATTAAAGTTAACAAAAATAACAAAAGACTAACAAGTATAGACAAATAAGTACCTATAGACAAAAAATAGTGGGTCTAACCTTTATGCGCTGTTGAAGTAAAACTTATTTGACTGTTGTGGCAGGTATTACTTTTCTAGCGAAAGCGAGAACCCTTTAATAATAAAATAAAATAAACATATGGCAGTAATTTTACCGACATCCGAATTTCATTTCCGTTTGAAAACGTTATTTCCGTCCGAAAAAGATCTGAATTACTACTCGTCATATCGCGCCTAAATAAGTTTTACTTCTTTATGTTAATTGCCTTTTTCATCCGTATAACTAATACGATATTACCAAAAATTGTCATAGACCACACAATTGGTTATACACTAGCACCTATTTGTGAAAGAGGCGAAATAAATAATAAAACCGCGAGAAAAAAAATTTACTACCATCAAATTTATAAATACGCGACCTGCTTAAAGTCGACAAAACTAGGTACAGATGTCAAAAAATGACCGCTGATGAAGTATAAGTAAACGAAGTTTTAGCAAACATCGCGGTGCACACTTACCTATCGCGCACACTTATCCATCGCCCACACTTACCCATCGCGCACACTTACCCATCGCGCACACTTAAAAACCCTTTAAAAATAAGAACAAAAACATATGGCTGTAATTGTACTGATATCCGAACTTCATTACCGTTTTAAAATGTTACTTCCGTCCGAAAAACATCTGAATTACTCGTCGTATCGCGCCTAACGAAGTTTTACTTCAAAATATATTAATCATTTTAATATTTCATATATTTTTGTGTATAGGTATTTGTCTATACTTGTTTGTCTCTTGTTAATTTAATTTTTATCCTGTCGAAAGAACCATTGGTTTCGAAATATGTTAATAATTTTGATTAAATAAGTGGTGTGTACAAAGTGATTTGTTTTCGCTTATTTAAGGATGTTTTTAAGGAAATCTCCGTTTATGTTCCATACATAAAACATTATTTTCATTTCTATATTGATGAAACTTGGACGTTGTCGGGTATAAGTAAAACTTTCAGGCATGGCACTATACAGTAGAACAAGTTGCTTTCACCTGATCTGATCATTTTAAATCAAGATAATCGTTTTAAAATTAAAAAGCATATCACTAAAGCATGAAAAAACTTTACGAGCGTTGCTAAGATACGAAACTTTTTTTAGATAGAGTACCTACTTATGTGCATTACTTTTCCTCAGATACAGTAGGTACCTAATAGAATGATGATATATTGATGCCGGTAACCAGACAAATCAACCGTGTGGCACTTCATCATTCATTTTAAGTCATTAAAAGTGATAAAAAAAAACAAGGTTAAATAAGTTACGTCAGGTTAGGTTATGGGATTTTTTTCTCGCTTTTAATGACTATTCAAAGGGGTATTTAAATGCTACTTTGTTGAGTTGTCATTGTATCCTTGATTTTAAAGATAAAAAAATTAGGTACCTATGATAAATAATTTTTTTAAAACACATAAAATTTTATAACAAACTAGCTAATAGCCGGCTCGCGTTGGATACCAATTAAATAAATAAGTAAAAATAAATCTCCCTTCGTGTCATTTCCCATTCGTCCCCGTTCCCCTTCCTCCTCCGATTAGATTTCAACATCAAACCAATCTATCATTTCTAAGTTTGCACGTAATACACTAGCTATACCAACGTATCTCTAGGCAGTACGAACAGTTTTAAAGATTACCTTCGCTATCTGGTACGTACTCGGCTGCCTGATGTGTTTTAATCGCGTTGAGTTTAATGAAATTGTGATCAATTATCTTCGTTCTCTTCCACAGCTCCTTCGTGCTTCTCCTCACTAACGATGTCCAGCACTTAATTGCCAGCTTGCTTGGACTTGGCTATATGTGTTCATTACGCTTTGAAGTTAGAACACTTATTTATAATATACCAGACAATCTAAGTAACTACTAGCTTGTTATGAGACAAGCAATTCAAAATAATCATTAATTACGTATTAAAATAAAATAATTTTATTACTAATTTGAAACGAAATAATTTTGCAATTATCTAAAGCCACGCAATTACGTACGTCGCTCCTACTACTACATATTAATTTTGATAAGGGGTCATAGGTTCAGACACGTGTTAAAGTGTGTAATTCTTTTCTCACAGATACAATTATTTTGAGTTTTTTAAACTTTTTTTAACTTTGTACCGATGTAGATTCTTTTCTTAATCTCGCCCTATAGAGAGTGTTAAAAATTAAGATTTGATTAATTAATTTGCTAGATTTAAAAAAACAGTGCATTTCAACCTCTCATTATTCTACTGAACATAATTACATCAATCAACATTTTCTAATTGCGGATGTCATAAGTCACAACATCACTGACTCTTGGCGTCCTTGGATTTTGCCCTTGCATTTTGTATGTTAGTTTTCCCTTTTCAACGTTACCTACTTACATTAAATTTATTTTCAAATTTTTTGTGTAAGTAAAAAGTTTCTCGCAAAATTGTAACAGCTTCGTAAAACAATGTTCTATCAGTGACAATTTCTGTATCTTAAAAAATAAACCACAGAAGTCTACTTTTTGGCAGTTGTTGAGTTGAAAATGCAGAAAAAATTTCTGTTTTTCATTACATTATTGGATGAAACAATGGAATCCATTAACAGTATATTGATTGATTTAACTAATTACAAAATCACTGGAGTCAAATTTACTTCGAGGATAAATCAAAGTATATTCATAAATTGACATATTTGTCAAAATGAATGAAATTGTGAAGTATACCGTTCACAGATCTTAATTATTGCAGTAAGTAAAAAAAGTTATAAACCTTCAAATATTTAGTTCGCAAACACAAAAATCGCTTTCCCGAACAAATGTGCAAAGTGGACTTCTGTGGTTTATCTTTTGGCACAGATTTGATGAACGGCAAAACAAACGTTTACAATAAATCAATATTACTCGTTCTTTCAAATACTTTTATGAGGCTCGATTTAAAATCAAAACTTCTAAACTGGTTAATAAAATGGTTACTCAATGCTATCGGTTGTAGCGTGTTTGTCGATATAAACCAGGATAATAACATTTAATTCTAAAAGTATCCAAGGTAAGCAGTAAGCATCCCGATGTAAAGTAATCGGTTCTAGTCAGGCAACGAGGTACGGTGCGCGATGTCCCAGTGGCCTGTGCTTATTGTATGGTCACTTTCCTGACTGACATCAATGTGTTCTTCTCTCAGATAATGTCAGTAAAAAGATAAAAAGATTCGCAGAAATAATGTTGTGTTATGTTTGTTATAAACTATTTAAACTTGTTTTCGTATTTTCTTAGGAGAAACTTTTTTTTCATAATTAATGCTTACGTTTGGATTTGAGACCAAAATATCTAAAGTTATTTTTTTTATTCAAAAGGTATATCAAATACCTAGTACGGATATGTGCTGCTTTATTTATTTGAGTTTCAAATATAAAAGTCTGGCCGTTGAAGAATTCCATTTTCCACGATTTTAGAAGCAACTTTGGCAATTATTTGTGAGTTAATGGTTTTAGGTAAAAAAAACTATTATTGCATTACTTGCTATATAATATAATTAAGTGTAAAATAAAAATATGAATTATTTAATATAAAGCACTTTGATTCAAAACGCAAATTTACGATAGAAAACTTTTTTTTTTCAAATATATTCACTAGCTGATACCTGTTGCAATGAAACTTAAATAAAGAAATTGATTCTCCCTGCGTGTTTTTCCCATTCGTCCCTGTTCCCCTTCAGCCTCCTCGTCCTCTCCTTTATCGCCTTCCCCTCCCGCGTTCCCCTTTCACCTTCCCGCATTCCCCCTCCCCTCTCCCGCGCGTCCTTCTCGTTCTCGCTAACCTCCCCCCTCGCGTATTCACCTTCCACCTTCTCCGCCATCCCCCTCCTCGTCTCCCGTGAACACGCTACTTTAATTCCCCTCCACGCCTCCCGGATTCCCATTATCCCCTTGCCTTTTTCCCGTCTACTAAACTCCATAAAATACACTAGTTTTTCAAACAACTGGCTTTTGACCTATTATTTTTTTTGCGCATTTCATACCGCTAGAGCTCATCAATATAGAAACCTTCGCGGGCATGTTCACAATAACTGACCAAATTTTCATCGCAAACGGATGAATAGTATAGGAAATAATTTCATAACGCCAGAGTTCACTATAACCATCGCGGGCACGCGCACATCGAATCCTCAAAGTTTCATCTAAATCGTGCAAGTCGTTCTGAAGTTATTGCGTGACCAAGGAAAAACGGGTTTCATTTTATATATACATGGTGTCCGGGGGTAAAGTGCAGTAGCTTCGGGAGGTGATTCTACATGATAATATAAGTAAAAAAGATAAATGACTTATTTCGAAATTCCAACATTAATGGGTACTCTTTAAGTAAAACGATAAAATCAGTCCGTAGTATGCAGCCAGCACTACGTACTATTTTATGCTGTTACGATACGGGTGATTCACAACAATCCAACGTCGCGGGCGGGCGCACAGAAAATTTATCGGTAATGTGTACCTTAATCTAAGGATTTTTAACAGTACGTCTTTTTGTATGGGAAAAAAAGTTGGTATTTTGAAAAAAGTCATTTATTTTTTTACTTATATTATCATGTAGAATCACCTCCCGAAGTTACTGCACTTTACCCCCGGAAACCCTGTATGTAGATTTAAAATTTCGACCATATTTATTTTATATTTCATTATGTTTGCCTTGTAAGTTGGGCAAGATTATTTTTTTGTAATTATTAACATTAAATCTCACAAAAATGTCAAAGTTGTCTCTAAACTCATAATTTTTTTTTTCTTCAATGGTTTAGGTATATTTTATAATGTAAAACACAAATAAATAAACAGATTAGATCCGTATTAGATATTTTCTACACATTTTGATTATTTTTATAAAATTTATTTATGTATTTTGTCCTCAAATTAAATTTAAATTTTATATGAAAAGGCCGCACAGCAGTTTCCCTTGTTTTGAATTCATCATTTATCGCACTAAATTTTATTTTAGTTTTGTATGAACTGCACATTTTCTATCTGAAATTGTGCAGTTTACGAAGTATATACCAAATAACTGATTTAATATTAGGATAACGAATTATTTTGAAATGAAGGCGTTAGAATTGCTTCCTTAATTAACGCCTAGTTTAAGTACATAATGTATTTTGAAATTTCCCAGATGGTGTATAACCTCCCATGAGACAATCTTGCCACCGTTTGTTAGAACACCAGCACCCAGGGGCGGAAGAACCTCCACTTTATACTCCTTGTAATCAAATTTCAGGTAAATATAATAATATATTCTTTATTTCAGGTTGTGTTAGGATAGCGCAATCCCACAATTCTCATAAATATATTTAGCATACATGTATAGAATGGGTGAATAAAAAAAGTAATGTGAATGGTAGAAGAAGTCGGTGATGTCAGAGGAAGACATGGCACGATCGAGCGAGTCAAATACTTAACTCGGGCCATGTCAACAGTAAGAATGACAGAAGGATATATAGACGACACCTGAATGAGGATGAAGCAAGGAGTGTTTGCCAAGATCGAGTTGCTTGGCGGTCCACCCTCTCAACTTTTTCAAGTTACTTGGCTAGTGATACAGCTCACATGTATTTTTATGGTCTCGTAAAATAAAACGAGAAAATAAGTTATTTACATGATGTAGAACGTCCAAGCAGGAATCCAGAAAATAATTATTGTTATTTTTTTCTTGTAAAACCGAAAAGCTTGTACTTTTAAGTTTGATTTCCACAGAATACATTCATTTAAAAGTTTTGAAATATTAATTTATTTACGTTGGTACGTGAATACTTAAAAATTTTGTGACTAATATAACAGAATTTTATCTTAAAATCATTGTTGGAATTTTCGGGTTTTCCAGGATTTTTCAGCATTTTCAGTTTCATCGAGGATTTTTCAGAATGTGCGCATGCAATATGTTACGAATCGCGTTAGGAAATCGAGAGAGAGTAGCAAAAAGTGTGCATGAATATAAAAGTGATGGAGGTTGCGGAGATGGATGCATGAATCTGGGTTTTTTTATCAAGCACCTAGTAAGAAAGAAAATGATCCGCCGGCGACAGAATATTCGGATGAAGAAGACGTGAAAGGTCTATGATTGATTTCGTTGGGGTCCAGATGAAGGAAGATAGGAATATGCGGGAATTCTAGCAAAGTAATATCACGAGTGAGGTAGGTATATGTATTGCAACGGCGCGGCGCGAAGTCAAACTGAAGGAGTCTGAAAGGAGATAATTCAATTATGTGATAGATAACAAACTCAATTTCATTTGTACTTTCATAAAATTCGAATGAGAATTGGATAGGATTATAAAATTGTATAGTGGATGGAATAATGCCTCCGGGACATTCCATGTTTCAGGAAGACATGACACGATCTAAAACAGGGAATAAAATTATAAGAAAATTAATTAATGTGAAAGATTCCAAGGGTTGAGTGCAAGGGTAGATGCGCATGGCATACACGGAGAAAAAAGTTTATTCTAAAATACGATCATTTTATTCGTAAAAATGGTTAAAAACGGGACTGAAGTTCTTACGAACAAATTAATAGTGTTTCAATGTTTATTGGCGGGAATGTGTAAGAATAATTTGTTGGTATGCGTACGAATTACGTATACCAACAAATTGTTCTTATATGTTCCCGCTAATAAACATTGAAACCCTGTTAATTTGTTCGTAAGAACTTCAGTCCCGTTTTTAACCGTTTTTACGAATAAAATTATCGTATTTTAGAATACCATTTTTCTCCGAGTAGGATGGAGCTAAATGCTAAATGCGAATCAGTGTGGGGGAACATGTGTGAATTAGCTAATAGAAAATAATGTTTGTACAAAGTAATACTGATGTCCAGGATTTTAACGTTATAGTTGCGTAAGTTTTATGAGAAATAGTTTTGAATTGATCCTGTGACTTACAGTGGCTTTTTTTAAATGTGTTCTAATATGTAATATTTTGATTTAAAGTGGTAACAGATAATGATCTGCGAGAGGGCGGCGGCAAGCTGACCCGACATGCGACGCAAGAAGAAGACGAAGCCACTCTTAGGGAGCTGCTTATTAGGTATGGTTCAAACAATTTATCAACACTTTACAGCGATAATCATTATCAATTCTTCGTACGAGTGTATCTGTTAAAATCTAAATGTTAAAGGTTCCTAAACTAATGATAATTTTTTTGAAGTAAAACTTCTTTACGCACGCTTGACTTGGTCAGTAAGCTGGCGAATGCGTGACGAGAGCGTTACGAAAAGTGTGATCGGGCGAGGCGAACGATAATAAATGTAAATAAATAGTTGTAGAAAATTAATATATGTATATGTATATACATGATTATATTATACATATGAACATATATACAGGGTGTAACATGACGTATCGGAGAGATTTTAACCAGTGATTCTTGAGCTTATTTGGAGTAAAAAATGTAAATGAAATTTTTGTCACGGGTGACTTTTTTGGTTACTTTTTTTATGTTTTTTTAGCAATATCAAACAAAAAAAATTCTTTAGCATCTCGTCACTGGTCACTCAGCTGAGTAACCGTCCAGCGTCTTAACCCTTTCCCAACTGTCCAAATCTAATGTTTTTTATGTTTTTGTAGAAAAAAAAATCAAATATATCACCGGAGACCAAAATTTTATTTACATTTTTTACTCCAAATAAGCTCAGGAATCGCTGGTTAAAATCTTTCGGGTACGTCCTGTTACACCCTGTAAATACATACATATAGATGGAGCTAAAAAAGTTTTACTTCAGTCGTGTGGTCTAAAGCACACTTTTTTTTATTACTATATTCAGACCACAGGAAAGCCAAAAATTATTGTGAAATGCTCTTAACATATAGCATAACATTGGGGAACAGAAATATTCGTGTCTATTCTAATAAAACATTAAATAAAGTAATGAATTGCAGCAACTCATACTTCTAGATGAGGCAATATTATAGTTACTTCAGAATAAAGTGATATGGCATTGGCTTGGTTATTGGCTCACTCATAACTAATTAAAATGTTTACATCAAAGTTTGTTATATTTACATTTCGTGTTATATGTTATTTGAGCATATCGAAAGCATTAAACGGGGAGGCATTAGAAGTGGAAAATTAATCTTAAGACGGATACTAAACAAGAGACTTGAGGTAACTGTTTAAAATGACTGCTAGAGAGGCACTAAAGTTAAACATTCAATCACACTTAGTGCCACGTGTCATTAGGAAGAACTGCTCCTCTTGTTGTCTACAATATTACTTGGATGATGCTATCTAATGGGAACGCACTGGAGTCCTGCCGCTAATAACTCCATTGTGTCTTATTCTGATAAAGTCTTCGTTTGTGAAAAAGAGAAAGACGTTTTAACTGAGCAATCGGCGACTTATTGATAGGCAGTATATATCATCTTAAGGCTCCGTCAAACAGGAGGCGTACTTACGTGCATCAAGGCGATAAAACGTCCCGGACGTATAACGCTGCGTTGTGTTGTGCTTAACACATCGAAGCCGTTCAAATAGAAAGTACGCGACGTTACTGCGTTTTGGTGCCTGTTTGAAGGAGCCTTTACGCTGACGCCTTGACGCGCGGTAAGTACGCCTTCTGTTTGACGGAGCCTCTATTGGTAGGCAGGTCAGTAATGTTTGAGTCATTGTTTCTTTTTGTTGATCAATGGATACAGTCTGCAGAGGCAGGTGAGCGTGATGAGCATGAACCTGTCTGCCAAATTAGACGAGCTGCAGAGGGGTGATCGCCAGATGGAGACAACGGTCGCCCTGTGCGAGATTCGCACTCAACTACAAGAGCTGACGAAGAGTGTGGAATCATGCCAATCCGAGGTTTCAGAGGTGACTACACGTTTATTTTTCTTATTTTGTGTATGAATAGTTCAACATACCTTTCGTATCAAAGGTAGATTATAAAATTAACTTACACAGCGTGAACAAGTCGTGTACTTCAAAGGGTATTTTTATCGTGCGGCGGTCATTCGGCATTATAGAGCGTTTGCCAACGTTCACAATTCTCAATCATCTCCTTAAATTTCTTCTGCCTCACAAAACTCTTCTATCAGAGTGCTGACACACTGTCAGAGGTAACTAATATTTATGTTGCCTTTCACCACAAATGCTATCACAGTTCACCAGTACTTCTTGAAGTTTCTAAATGTTAATTAACCGCTTGGACACATAAGCTGGTTTTCACGATAATTTAACGTAGGTAGACATAGGAATAATATGCTGCCAAGTTATCTGAATAGTAATATTATGTATCACGAAAATGTTCATAATTATCCTTCGAGAAGATGCAGAGATTTTAGGCTTCCCAAAACTAAGCTTTCGTGCACCCAAAATAGCGTGTTTTATAAAGGACAAAAACTGTGTAATAACCTACCGAATGCCGTTAAGGAAGCCTCAAACCTTAGCACTTTTCGTAGGACATGTGCTATATATGTTAAAAACAATCATTGATTAGATTACAAAAAAAAAAAAATTAAATTAATAATCTTAAATTAATCTCTTAAATTGTATTTTTTAATTTGTATTTTTTAATTTGCATTTTTTAATTTGTATTTTTTAAACTGTATTAATTAAATTGTATTATTGTATTTTCTTACTAGATGTATGAAAAAAATGTGCATACATCTAAATAAACATAACAAAACAAAAAAAAAAAAACAAAAAAGGAATGACGTATGGCCTATGGAGTTAATAAGAGGGGCCGCTCTGCCAATTTCTACCGATTTCTTACATGTTTTCCTTAAACGTTTTAAGTTTTTAAGTTCTTAAAAAAATATATGTTGTTTTTTAAGATAGTATCTATACATTCCCCACACCGAAACGTTAATTATTTGAAATTCTCTCGATAGAAATAAATCGCAAAGTATGCTCCGAAAATTATTATTTACACGTTTTCTTCTGTTATTGTACTAGTTATATGAATGAAAAAAATCACAATGGTCCTTTCAATGCTACTTGACACAAGCTCCACGAGATTTTTGCTCTTTTTCAAACGAGTCGTCTTTTATTAAATATTTTCTGGTTTTTAATATTAGCGCGCTCGTATTGTCGTATCTCTCCATCTTTCTCTAAATCAGCGGATTAGCGCGGCTTTAAAGACTATTCGAAATAAATAAATTCATATCTCATTCATTTATTTTATAACAAACGCTTTCCATAATGATGGCCCAAAAGTATTAACGATTTTTTCAAATATCACTCTTAAATGCATGGCACAACATTCCACGGAGCAGCGCCGGCAATTGAATCGTATGCATAGAGAAGTGAGCGGAATTGTGTTCTAGCGACAGGCAGGTACTTGTGTAGTAATGTAGGTGCCGTGTCGTGTCGGCGCGATCCACCCACCCCAAACACACCCCAGTACAAATCACTGAACTATGGGTACTTGTACATGTATGGTGCCGCTGCCATGGCACCCTATGGAAAATGCCACCGCTGATTTTTACTAGACGTTTTGCGGGGTTGACTGAACTTCGCTAGCTTTCCGCGACCGAGTATAAATTAATCTTAATCAAATCAGCCTTTTTTATTATTATCGCTCAGTGACATTCATAATAATTATAGCACACGTAAGTTCCATTATTTAGTATCTCACGTGTGCATTGTGTTTTAATTGATATCTCTCAATAATCATTTTCAACATAATATTTTATCTATTCGTGTTTTGTAACATTCGAGTGTTATATTACCTTTCATGTTTTAATTTCTATCAATATAACAACAACAATAATAAGTCACTTTGGGTTTTGATATATCGCAATATACATCAACATTCACACACTTGTTCTTTTTCTGTGTACTTATTTACTGAGCATATTTTGTCGGTTCATATATAATATTTTTCAATCCCTAACAACATGCCTTTGATTTCTTGAAGTAAATACTTCTTTACGCACGCTTCACTTGGGGGTAAACTGGCGAGAGCTTTACGAGAGGCGTTATGTCGGGCGTTACGAACGTTACGGAGGCGAACGATAATAAATTTAAATTAATTTTGTGATTCATTCCTCACAATCTAATCGTAACAACAGTGCTCAAATCCATAGTAATGACGTTTGGAACGGCATTTATGCTTACAATAGTTGTTGTGTTG
Source organism: Limnephilus auricula (assembly GCA_951813805.1). Classification (NCBI taxonomy): domain Eukaryota; kingdom Metazoa; phylum Arthropoda; class Insecta; order Trichoptera; family Limnephilidae; genus Limnephilus; species Limnephilus auricula. Next base: position 16,626,985 of record OX638391.1, on the reverse strand, counting down.
TAGTTTCTCACATTCTAAACGTTAAAATCTAACTAATAACTACCACTTTTTCGATTGGAATTTTTTGAATTTCCTGCTGCAAATGTGAATAAACGTCGCTCTCTAACTAGAATCCGCATCAAAAAAGTTTTATTTTAAACTTTGTAAGAATTAAATCAACAATCCCATTCTAACGTATTTCCCATAATAAAATTAATCAAATTTTCGTTTAGAGTGTGCGAACTCAGTGCATCGAAACGACTGATTTGTCACGATGATTGGTAACATTCCAAACGAATCTTCAATATAGATTCTTATACACTGATGATTGGAATGGTTTTATTCGATGCCAGATTAGATTAGATTGCTAAAGAAATATTTACTTCAGTCGTGTGGTCTAAAGCTCACTCGTATATTTTTTTAATTTATTAATATATTTTAATATATATCAACACCAATAAATATGTTTTTCTTTTTTTATACATATTTATAAATCTTTGCTAACTTTTGTTTTTAGTGTCTTAATGAGAAAACAATCTAAATCAATTATCAATTTCATATAACATACATTTTTACGGATCTAGTCTTGCTTTATCTTTAACATTATTGTCAATGTAAAACGACATTTTATTATTTCACATAACATGTACAATATTTATTTCTCATCTTTTTAAATTTTTATCTGATCACATTGGGAATTATAACGCCAAATTGATTTATGTCTGACAAGGTGAAACGGGATATGGTCGCCATAAAACAGGAATTGGATACTGTTCAGGCTGTGAAAGAAGAAATAGAAGAATTGCGCGAATATGTTGATCGCTTGGAAGAACATTCCCACCGGCGAAAATTACGGCTGCTGGAACAGGTAACAAAACTGTACTTTTAACTTACAAACATTATGATTAAATAATCAAAAGTTTTTTCTTTCATTAAATGAATATTTTTCAGGGACTGACATTTTTCCTGTCGTATGCAATATTGGCAGCTGTTCTCGGTATGCTGCAGTTCGGCTATAATACGGGCGTGATAAATGCACCAGAATTAGTAAGTGAAATTCATTTTACCTATAGGAAACGTCTCCACTCCTCGAACATATCTCCCAGTTACCAACTTTTAGTTCTCCCAACACTCCTTCATCAGTGGCTTATCATAAAGTACCATCTTTGATGGTCGCCTATCTTCTATCCATGCTACATATCCTACCCCCATTCCACATATTTACATTTTAACCGTTACTTAACTTAAAAACTTTTTTCTGGCTTATCCTATGCGGGATCTTGATTTCATCATAATATTTATACAAATCCTTAAAATATTGTTGTCACTTGGAAACTACGCACTGTTGACCTATGATTATTCTGTTTATCATTATTTTAGAATATCGAAAATTTTATGAAGGATGTTTATAAAGATCGCTACGGAAAAGATATTCCAGAAGACTCTGTCAAACAACTCTACTCTGTGGCTGTCAGTATTTTTGCGATCGGAGGAATGCTCGGAGGATTTTCTGGAGGGATGATCGCCAACCGATTCGGAAGGTTAATTATTACCTTTTCATGCCAATATGTCTAGTATATTAAATACAATTTTATACGTTCGTGCAAATTTATAAATAACAAATATAATTGTGTTATTTCAGGAAAGGAGGATTACTGCTCAATAATGTTTTAGGTATAGGTGGAGCCTGCCTTATGGGCTTTACAAAGATTTCACATTCTTATGAGATGCTTTTCTTTGGACGGTTTATCATAGGCGTAAACTGTGGTAAGGATTCAACAATATAAATTGTGTATATGTGTATGCCATCACTTGCTTACTATCATATTATTGTGATATATTGGTAGCACTGATTAGAGCCTTGGTATCCCTTTCAGGACTAAACACATCATTGGTGCCAATGTATATTTCGGAAATAGCTCCATTGAATTTGCGCGGTGGCCTAGGAACCGTTAATCAATTGGCCGTCACAGTCGGGCTACTTTTGAGTCAAGTTTTGGGAATTGAACAAATTTTAGGCACCGACGAAGGGTGGCCGTTGCTGTTGGGTGAGTGAATCTCTAATTTATGTAGTCCCCGAACCCGTTAGATTTGCTCAGTATAACCATGTCCTTAGTCGATGTATACACCCTTTTGAACTGCATTGATTATCCAGAGAGATTGTATAATTCGGTTTAGTAGTTTGATTATAAAACGATATTCCAGGGCTTGCAATCTGTCCTGCTATTTTACAACTTGTGCTATTGCCGGCTTGTCCCGAGTCCCCGCGGTATTTGCTAATTACTCGCCAGTGGGAGGAAGAGGCGAGGAGAGCTCTAAGACGACTACGCGCTAACAACCAAGTGAGTTTACAAATTAATTCTATATTAAGATCACCAGCAAATCTATTGCATACCAGCGCTATATGCATACAAATACAAACCAAATTTATACCTACATCTACAATATCTACATTTCATTTTGAGGCACTTTTTTTATTTGAAAATTTCAAGATGGCGTTAGCTACTTATTACTACTCACTTATCAGTGTGCATTCCTCATATTAGCATTTTTCTTTAGTAATTTTACATAATTGTGTTTAGGTCGAGGAAGATATTGAAGAAATGAGAGCCGAAGAGCGAGCTCAACAGGCTGAAGCTTCCATCTCCATGCGGGAGTTACTTTGCTCTCCGACCCTTCGAGCTCCGTTGCTAATTGGAGTCGTGATGCAACTCTCCCAACAACTTAGTGGAATCAATGCTGTAAGTACATATACAATATACATGTATTAAACCAGTAATAATGGCTTTCATCATTAACTAATTGCCAAAGTAATGGACATTGTTCTTAATAATTACACGTTCTCTACTAACTGTTTGGCATTTCTTTTAAACAACATTTGTTGCCTCTTCTTGAAAATACTGTCGCCTCGACCTAAGTGGATTATTTCTGTCAAGGATGCTATTATCTCTAATCTGTGTTGAGAAGTTTTTAGTGGATATATATATTTTGAACGCTGTTGTTGAGTCTGATCCTGGTTTCGCTCTTTGGGTCTGCTGATCACATGAATGTATCGACAATGCCAACCGTTGAATGCTGTTGCCTCCGATCTATTCTGAATCCGTGTGTTTTCTCAGGTGTTCTATTACTCGACATCTCTGTTCACGTCTTCCGGTCTGACCGAGGAGTCGGCCAAGTTCGCCACTATGGGCATTGGAGCCATCATGGTGGGCATGACACTGGTTTCACTGCCACTGATGGACCGCACTGGCAGGAGAACACTTCACCTTTATGGGCTGGGTGGCATGTTCATATTCTCTATCTTCATCACGATTTCATTTTTGATAAAGGTAAAACCAAACCAATCTGCCAGATGGGTAACAAATTATTTATGTGTTTACTAATGCTCACCAAATAATACCGCAATGCTATAAAAATAGTAAAAACATAATCTACCTGTGTTGTGGAAATAATCAAACGGTTAGGTCAAAAATAATTCAACCGTTTATTTTAATTTAAAAATCACATAATTTAATGCTTCCTTTGATCTAGCCACTGGCCGTCAAAATTAGTTCTATTCAATAAAACTTTTTTTTTTCATTTTGTCTGTATATATAAATTAAATATCATCATTTTATCAGACATTCTTGTAAACTTTGTATTATAATCTTGTATTGACAAATTCACTTTCCATACCCGAATATTTTTTTCACAATTACAAGTCCCAAATAATTTTTTGACCTAACTGTGAAATAATTATTAATATTTCATTCGCACGATCTTGCTTTGCGCTATATGGATTTACCGCACCAATTCATGCATATTCTGCGTGAAACTCTACGGTTGAAAACGTAGAAGCATTATTAATATATATTTTTATTATATTTGTAAATTCACATGTTTATTAAATACCTATATTTACATAGCAGAATTTATTATGCTTACGAGACTCGTATTACGATTAATCTCAGAGAAAGAGTGGATATTTCATCAACATTTCCAAGCATAGAGAACATTTTTTAGAATCCGGAGCAACCAATGCGCGTAACTATTTGTTCTTAAAAAGTAAAACATTAGCCGTAATTATGCTCTAAATGCATAAAAACAAAAGAAAAAATCAAATGTCAAAATTTATTAGGTATTGTTAGGTAAGTTGTATTTTCAGTAGTTTCAGATTGCGGGAGCAATACGTGCCGAGGCTACTTTCCAATGGAAAAATTCCTGGAAATCTGTGAATCGACTTCACAGTGGACAGAAGTACAGTTTTCAAAATTCAGACTTTCTTTTTATCTGGCTTTCAAATTGTACGTCATGTATTATTGAAATAACAATTAACAAATCTTTCCTTTTGTAGATTTGAAAAAGTGTGTTTTTTTTAATATGATAATATTTATTTATAAGGTTTTAAATTAATTTTTATTCATCACGAATCAAACAATAATTTTCTGCACATCTACGCATCGCTCGGTAAAATCTTTCTTATCGGTCGATAAACCAACTTCATAAATATCTTATAACCTATTAATCAGATAAACATAATATATAAACAATAATAATTTCTCATTAATCACTTGATTAATCCTTGCATAGATTTTCTTTTAAACACCGTTTCTTTGTTCGTGACCAATGTATAAACCAAAGTTTGTTTAATATCCGAGGTTTGGAATAGGTACGTTTAATTCGTATAATTGTTAATGTCAAGCAGTATTTTGATATAAAACTATAATATGTAAATACTGCTGAAGTTCAATTGGTTTAGTTTTGGTACACATTGATGAATGTACCCATGCGTAAACAGAAAACAATGCATTAACGTGTTTATTGAAATCCATTCCAAGATCGAGCGCTTGTAACAAAACATCGCCAATAAAAAGTGGTATTATCTGTTGGTGTTCTATGATGTGTGTTATTTAAAAGCTTATAAACTTTATTTAAGAGAATAAGCACCATATTATTACTATAATATTATTTATTTATCGGCGAACTGTTGTAGATGCACAGAAAAATATTATCCATAATATTTATTTTAATTTTGAGCGTTATGTATTTGTTTTAAATTGCAATCATACTTTTATGTTATTCACTTCACCGCTTTGTTTGCGTGTCCCTCCCTGAGAGCGACTTTCCCGATTCTATCCCCGAAGGGATCTCTCACTCACACCTCGCACCAAACACTCACTAATATATAAATATTACACTTTTCATTTTATTTTATTTTCATTTGTGATAGTTTACTTATATATTCATGCAATATCTGGGATACCTCAGATAACCAACAAATAACATCAGCCGCGACGAACGCTGACCGTCGCCACCGTGCTCTCCCAGGAAATGTAGCTTTTATTTTCTAACTCCCCGCTAAAACGCTAAAAGTTACTTTTTTTGGGAGGAGACTTTTACAATTGGCACACAAGTTTGTTAAAAAGCTGTAATTTGGCATGCTATCAAAAAGTATTTTGTTTTCATATAACGATTTGTCGCAACTTTTGCGGCAACGATACGTTTAACGGTTTAAACGTCAAGCAAGTTTTAATGCAAGTTCCGCCGTTTGTGCACATAATGTAAGTACGTACATAATGTACGAATACATCCAGTGCACAGTATACGCCGCCTGGTGTCATGTAAAAGAGATGACCGCAAAGCTTGTCTGCAAAGCGAGTGCCGCGCCTGCGAGTGTGTGAGTAGAATACCCCTAATTCGGGAGAATCGGGGAAGAGCATTGCATTCTACTGCCTGATAGGAGTTTTTCGGCTATGTCCAGGAAATGATCGACTGGATGAGCTACCTGTCTGTTGTATCCACGCTGGGTTTTGTGGTGTTCTTCGCCGTGGGGCCTGGCTCCATCCCGTGGATGATCACCGCCGAGCTGTTCTCGCAGGGTCCGCGCCCGAGCGCCATGGCCATCGCCGTGCTGGTCAACTGGATGGCTAACTTCGTCGTCGGCATCGGCTTCCCCAGCATGAAAGTAAGTCAACACATACCTAACAACACATAGGTACCAAACAACACATAACAAACAACACAAACCAAACAACATATGCCAAACAACATAAACAACACTTACCAAACAACACATACCAAACAACACATAACAAACAACACATACCAAACAACATATACCAAACAACATATACCAAAAAACACATACCAAACAACACATACCAAACAACATATACCAAACAACATAAACAACACTTACCAAACAACACATACCAAACAACACTTAACAAACAACACATACCTATCAATATGTACTCATACAATTGTTCTTCTTGCAGAGTGCTCTGGAAAATTACACCTTCCTACCCTTCAGTGTTTTATTAGCCATATTCTGGATATTTACGTACAAAAAAGTTCCTGAGACGAAAAATAAGACCTTTGAGGAGATTTTAGCTTTGTTTAGACATTCAAATGGAAGGTGAGTCTAGTTCTAGTCCAGTATTCTATTATTGTTTAATTATGAAATTCATCAATCAATTATATACCTACCGTTCATTTCTTTATTCTAAAAAGTTTTATTAAACCTGTTTATTGGTATTCTAATGAAATCAATTCTTATAATCTTGTATCCTTACCGTGGCATGACCATAATTATTTATTATTTATTATGTACCATTTCCGTCGGGTTAATTTAAGTGATTGAGCTTTTTTTTATTTTTCCAGTGGTAGCTTGAGAGACAGTCGCCTATACGGTAGTATGCTGAACTGCGTCAACGCACTGGAACAACAGCTGCCTCCTCCGCCGGCCCCCACAGAAGAAAAGCCTGATTCATGTAAGCAGAATATTTATTTTATTATTTAATTTTCGCAATAAAATTTGTTTTTACATTCCAGTCAAAAGGGGATCTCTTATATCTTGTCTCTTTTACCAAACTTTCTAAAAAGACCAAATTTAATTTTCCCAAAAGAAGTTAATTGACAGCTATATAGTCTGTTCATCCTAAAAACCTTTGACTATAGAACCCTTGGATTATTTTTGACACTTGCTAATGCTTATTTTACAGCTGAATATCAAAACCAATAGTTTCTTAGACATGGGCTGCTAGTGAAACCAGACGTCGTCGGTAAAGTATCTCTGAATTACTGCACCAATTTCAATAGCCCAACAATGTACTTTATCGTAGCACCCTGAAAACCCGTTCAACAAAGCCCGGGAAATCATCGACAGTAACTTTTTCCATCATACATTTTGTGTATATGTTCATCATGTTTTTTTAGCGGGAACACGAAGTAAAGTAAATAATATTCAGTGTGAGGCACGCGATCGCTCTGATCAGTTACAAAACACAAATGGCAACATATAGCTACATTGTTATTTACACGCGCGTATCACACGCCAAGCGCGGCGCTCGCCCCTTTTTACTCGAATTAAACAGAACGCACTGAACTCCAACTGTTTAAGTCTTACTCTGTTACCTTCAACACACGTGAAAATAGTGCCGTGTTGAAAAGCTTTCGTTCGCTTTAAAGCGGGCTTGAAGTTGAAGACATCTTCTGCTCACTGCACAAGCAAAATCAAAGTATTGGTGAAAATGTGTGATATACTTATAGCAGCACTTTAATGTCACCGTGTGTTATCAATCAAGTTTGCACAAAACAATGCACGTTTTAACTAACCCAAGGCAATATGGCCGATGTACAGAATTTGGTGTGTGTTCGCCACTGCACAAAAGTTTTTCCTGTTCGTTTTAAATTATGATGATTCACACAGTACAGCAGGGCTGTGGTCGCTGCCGAGAAAGTGTAAAATAATAGGAATTGGTTCACGCCACGGAGAAAAGTGTTAATCTAAAATACGATCATTTTATTCGAAAAAACAGTTAAAAACGGGACTGAAGTTCTTACGAACAAATTAACAGTGATTCAATGTTTATTGGCGGGAATAATTTGTTGGTATACGTACTAAATTACGTACACCAACAAATTATTCTTACATGTTCCCGCTAATAAACATTGAAACCCTGTTAATTTCTTCGTAAGAACTTCAGTCCCGTTTTTAACCGTTTTTACGAATAAAATAATCGTGTTTTAGAATAACATTTTTCTCCGTGCGGCCATAGTTAAGTTTAAAAATAGACCGTAGATTGGAATTTGGAACTGGGATAGTTTTCAGCGTAAGATTAATTCATTAATTTATAAAACTTTATAAAAATTAAAGTTTAGGTTATGTTTGACGGGCTACCCTACCTTTTTAGAAGAAGGTAAACGGTAAAATATGTCAACCTTCATACCACAAATGCCCATATATATGTTAATAGAAAGATAATTGCATGACAACATAATTTTGCACTCCGACGGCAATCTGACCTGCAACCACCAGATTCAGAGTCAAGTCAGGTCAGAGTTCACCACTCGGTACATTACGGTGGCACTCACTTCCATTTATTTATTGTTTAATGTCCTAAATCATGAGTTTACACCAGTTTAACCTTACAAAGTGTGTATCTTTTTGAAAAATTTAATTCGCCATAACTTTCATGCATTAGGAGAGCTTCAGGTATAAGACCAACTGATCAAAATTTCACGATAATACATGTTTCCCGCTCATATTACGAAACTTCAGGGATTGATTGTTTATGAAAATCTTAGGAAGTAAATACCTAAGTATTTTTTAAAGCAAACAAATAATTATTTTTAATTTATTAATGAAAACAATTTTAGCTGTACTCAATCGAAAATCTGAAACAGAAAAAGATACGGTCACATTTAGAAATCGAACCCAGGATCTTTGCCTTGACGGGGCGGAGCTTAGAGCTGATATCTTTTTTCTGATTTTTCTGTTTCTGATTTTCGAGTGCTAATATTGTCTTCATTAATTAAATATTTTAATTTGAGGTTTTATTCGTTAAGTTAAAAATAAAAATAAATAAAATAATAATAACAATGTTTTCTATTGTGTTCGTTAAGAGTTCATGTAAACGTTGATAGACTTTCAGATTTTTTTACCAGACATAACCTAAGAAATTAAACATGGAATATCATTTGATTTTTACTAATACTCCCCTGAAGCTCGCGATATGAGTGACACACAGTGTAAATTCTGTGAAATATTGATAGATTTGCTAGGATCAAATCAAAAATGTGTAGGTTGTTCAAATAAAAGTTGCAACAATAAAAGTGGATTTCACAGCGAAATATATTTTTTTTTTTTATCTGTCCAATTCTATTTATATTATAATTTGAAACCCCTTCTGATTGCAAACTTAATTTAGAAATGTGTATGGGTTGCGCCTGAAATCAGAATGCAGATGAGCAAGCTTGAAGCGGTAGCAGGATTGTGGGAGCTCGGCTAATGTGAAATGGTTGTCGTTGTCGTTGCAGCCGTGTCGGAGCACTCGTCGCAAGGCGAGCAGCAGCCCCAACAGCAGCAGCAGCAGCAGCGAGGCGGAGGGCGGCCTCCCCCGCCTCTCCCCCCGCCGCGCTTCCCCTCGGGCGGCGGCGGCGTCTGACAGCCCCCCGCCCCGCTCCCGCCCGCACGCCTGGCCAGCCAGCCAGCCAACCGCATCTTCTAAATATTTTATAGCAAACAACGCGTACTATGTCACTAGGGCGATACTAACGTGGATACGGAAATAAGAACCTCGATTAAGGCCACTAGCGCATCAGTGATCTAACCCACACTTTTGAGAAAGCGAGTTATTGATCTAACCAACATTTTATATTTTAGACAAAAACTATATTACTATCATGGAAAATGGATGACGTCATACTATATTGGTCTAACTAATTATTTTCTGCTTAGTGGATCTTATCTTCCCTTTTTGAGGAATCGAGCTACGGAACTCTACGCCTACTTGTGCCGTAACCAGCCCCGGATCTACGCTTTTTTTTTAACCGGGGCAAAAACCCCATGTGGCGCCCCTCTCGCCATCGCTGGCGGAGGGGAAGGGGTGCTCAACCGATTAAAAATATATTAAAGTCTTTTGCATTTTAAGTACCGGGTTGCTACCTCCTTACTTCTCGTATTCATGGTATATTGTCAATTCTTAATAATAATACAATGATTAAAAATTATTACAATTCATACAATTAAAGTTTAAGTTTAGACTTACGGAATTCAATGCTTCGTTTGTGTGAAAGCAGTATGAAACCATACATGATTTTACTTCAATGGCAAACCAGAGAATAACAAAACTTAACCAACATTAAAGTTTACTTTGCTTCAAGTGGCGCCCCTCTCGACAGCAAATATATAATGGTGGTGTTTTTCGTAAACGGGATAATAATTACCCTTCAAATAAAATCATTTTTACCAATTTTGTGAATCAATTTTTTTTTTCAATCAAACATATACATAAATTACGATTTTGGTGCCCCCTAAAACTGCCGCCCGGGGAAGACGCCCAATGTGTCTTCCCCCCCCCACCCTTTTCCCCCCTCCTCCATAGATCTGGGGCTGGCCATAACTTGAGACCAAATCAACGACCCTCATTTAGAAAAAAAGATGACGCCATGACCACTGCTTTTACAATAGTGATCTAATACTCAAAAATACTGGCATATAATTTGATGCATCAGTAAATTTCGATTTTTTTTCTTTAGAAACTCTACTCAATAACACGCAAACCCAATAAAATAGGAAATAATATGAATATATTATTGTTATATATATGAGAATGTCAATTTTTTAATTGCGTGTATCTCCTTCCTACTAATTCGTGGTTAGACCGCTCTTGCGTTAGCTGCCTCGCTTTGAAGCCACTCACCTGTTAACCTTTAAATTTAATGGATAGCTTCGTTCTAATCATTTAAGGCACTTGTATCATTAAGTTAACTTTCCGTGACAAATTCAAGACTCTTCTTCCGCTACTTCGTATTATACATTATCAAACTTGCACCTAGGTACATGACGTTTTGTGTAGACCTACTCTATAGTCGCTAGCGGATAGATAAATAATGCTTAAATATTATATCGACATATGGGTGAACTGCCATTAGAGAGGTTTTTCCTTTATTAAAGCGTCCAACGTAAAAAAATATATTCTTACAATAGCCTCATAACTCTTCAAAATAACCATAGCCTAATCTCTTGTCTATCTTCATAAATGAAAATATATAACATACCTACCTATATCCCCAAGTGAGTTTCGATATCATAGGATATTACGTAACTGTCAGTATTATGTGATATCTACGAGTTAAACAAAATCATATTCGTAAAGTTAAGAATTTGGTAAATTAATACGCGATTCACGTACCTTATATTTTTTTCTCATGGATGATTCTTAAGAACTGGTAAAGAGATTAAAGTTGTTCTAATTATATATACTTTGACCCCCTTACTCATAATTGCGGTATCCGAGGACTCATCCTTGGTTTTGTAAAGTTGGCCTTAAACCTGGTTTAAAGCCATTTTATCCATGCACACGCAGTGATAATAAGCCAAGTTTTAACTGTTACGTCGTAATACGACGCGTATTAATTATACTACGATTATGAGTAAGAGGGAATATGTTTAAAGAAAACGGAAATAAATTAATAAGAACGTTCTCTTATCTAGTTACCCAAGATGTTTATATCGGTTACTATCAGTTGCAGATTATTTAAAACGTTAATAACATAATAACCTAATAATATCACTGTTCTTAGATTCTTGACAGAATATATTCAGTTCAGCTTATCAGAAATCATTACATTCTTTACAGTCGTCCACATCTGTAAAACGTAACTATTACCTTGTAATCTTATCTTATTTTCGTATCCACCACCTACGAACTACGAACTAGCGCGTGGGTATGTACATATTGTGTACCTATGGATCTCAAATTATTTCCGGAATAGCACATTCCTTACATTATGTATATGAAATATTGGTAATGTAGGTAAACTTACAACTAGAAATAAATAAATAAAAATATTATTATAAAATTGAAATGTGTGACGGCCTATCACAAACTCCTGTTGAATTGCACGCTTTTTATAAATATTATTTGTATAAAAGTTTGATATTATTGTTTTGAACCTCTGCTGAAGATAATTTGATATTACAATAGGTACATACTATTCTGCATTATTTATTGTTAACGACAATTTATTGTTTGTCAAACTTGATTTTTACTATAATAATGTCGAAAAATACTCAAGTCTTTAGGTTTTGTTAAATGCCTAAATCGTTCATTTTAAATTATCGTTTTAGTATTGTGAAATGAATGATGTCATACCTTTCAATCTAAGCCTTAGTAGCTTGTATGGGAATGAGGTGGACGTAAGGGTCAAACCTTCGCCTCTCACCCAACCACCACCCATGGACTGACATGGTTAATTACTGAACAACTGTATACTGAGTGACGTGGCGTCTGACAGTGGATGGCAATTGCTGTTTGCAAAATAACTGTGAATTGTTCTTACAATACTTAAATAATATATTATCACTATTTATTGCTGAAAACATTCACGTATACCTAAATATAAATCGTATGCTGCATATGTACCCATTGTCTTCTAATCATAGAACATATCAATTTTAATATTAGCTGTTGCCACCCTGTTTTTAGAATAAGAATCTGTTTTATTTCTACATTTGCTTGTTTATTTCAACTGGTGTTTAAATCGTTGTGACCACCCTTTTTAATTTGTGTCATATAACTTCAATAGTTGGTTCACTGCAATTCAAATTACTCTTGATTCTGGGTGCACGTATATACTTCAAGTCGTTATATAGGTATATATTATATATATCTCCCTTGTTAAATTTAAATGTTGTTAAATGTCATTGATAAACATGATTTTATATTTGTTGATAATCCTTGTTAAAGTTCTCCACTGTCAGTAGACCACCAGCGATTTTCCAATTCCAATGTATTATTATTTGAGACTTAGTACCTTCGCTGTATCATGACTTTCGTATATCTTCAACGGTAAAAGGAAGTTTTGTATCTTTGTAAATGTATAATCACCGTTAGAAGGCGATCAGAAGAAGTCTGCCAAATTATATTTCAAGTGCACATCATTACAAACAAACAATGCTTAAAAATTAAAAATGGGGTGAAAATCACTTCATTATTTCCAATTATGACTTATGAGCCAGTAGAATTGTTTTGCGATTAGTGTCTAACATAACTAAACTCAATGCTCAATATTTAGGGACACTTGTGGAAAACTACCTGCTCGGTCGTTGTAATGTAAAAAAAATATTGAACATGTAAATATTTTTCAAAACCTCAATAAATAACCAATGGGACTTAATTATGAATAAAGGTTGTGCTTCTTTGTCCAAAACATCTACGGATTCATAGAATGCCACAAAAATACATTATCACATTCTTAGATGTTTATTATAATTAACAAATCTAGGAACTAAGCAAATATTCAAGCCGAAAGACTGATCGGTTCCCGGTAAATAAGTTCGAATGCAACTCTGTAACAGAATCAGCTAGTCCAAAACCAAATATGTATTATGCGACAATCCGTAATTTACATATATATGAATCCCAAAGGAACTAATGTTCTGACGCCGAAATGTAAAGTTTTGGATATGATAACGGTATGCAGTCATTCCTCTGGGGAAATCGGAATACACAATACACACCCTATGCATAATAAACGGCATGTCCAATTTGAATTGTTTTTTGTAAATAATGTCACAAAATACATGTCTATAATTTCATTGTATAATTTGAATGAAAACTATCGTTATCATACCCACAAATAATATCACAGTATCACAGCAAGTACATAAATTTAAAAAAAAAGTAATTCTGAAACCACTGGATTTACACTTAACAGAACCATCTAATTATATATACTTACACTGAAAGCATAAATAATAAGTTATAACTTGCTGTGGAACTCTGGTCTTCGTTTTTTTTGCTGGCACTCATAAAACAAGACACCTTATCGGGACATCTCGTAAAGAATACCGGTGTATTGATTGTATTTTGAAAATACATACCTACCAGCAGTGGCGTAGCTAAACTCCCGGCCCCGGGCAGCAAACTGAATTCCTCTCCTTCACGTTGCAAGGTTACAAGTTCCAGGTTGCAAGTAGTTCGTGATATAAATTAACTTATGCATTCGATAGAGTAAGTAAGTTGGACAGTTTGTCAACATAACCCCACCACTTTTTGATTAATATATATTTAAAGCTATTAAGAGCCGTAGGCGAAAAAAATATGCTCGTCCTTCCGAGGCGACCGCTACGCCACTGCCCTCTATTAAAGTTTGCAGTCATACTACCAAGTAATGATCTATAGGTGTATTGGTTACGTATGCAAGTGTCTATACAAATATTAGATATTTCTAAAATCGTATTAGAAAAATGCTCAAACCTTTGGACAATTTTTACTAATTATTAGTTAGGTGCTTACTTAGCGATCGTGAAATTATAGTACAACATTGTTAACAACAACTAAAATAAGTTTAACAATCTACATTTTTCCACAAATTTTCATTACCTACTTCAATTTAAATATACAATTTACTATATTATTGTAACGAACAAATTCAACTAAGATTTAGGGTAACCTATATTGTTGATAGAGGTAATTGTAACATTAAACCAACCCATATTCTAATTAATAACTTTTAACAATATAAAGTGGATCATTGTTCTGTTTTTTTTTTGCTCTTAATTTATATCAATTTATTACGATACCGATAAAGTTTACCATACCTAATTCTAAAACTTATGTTCCTAAAATTTAATAAATCGTTAAACGTTTCCAACAATTCCAATGAATAGATTATTTTAACAAATTGCGTAGACACTTGAATGCGAAACTTGTAAGATAAGACAATTTATCGAATGATTCTTATAATATTATCCAAGACTTAAATAAATACACACTCACACTAATCAGCTTTGTAATGGGATTGTTTTATAAAAATACCAATTATTTAGATGACGCAATGTATTGTATTAATTGATAACCGAATATTAGACACAAGTTGAACTCTACGGTGGAAGAAGCACCATACAAACGGAATTGTTTATATGTATTTTAAGACCATCAGTCGATGAACAGTGAACAGTTTGTTCTTACAGCTGATTACGAGTAGCATAGCTTTTCACTGACACAACTGGTACATTAATAAGCATATTATATAGGGCAATTATTCTAAAATATACATAATAGAACACATTCTAAAAGTTAATATCTGGTTTAAGAATATTGTATAAATAACATCGGTAGATTTATTAATGTGAGCGTATGAAATTTTATTGATAATATAACGAAGGGAACTGTGATTGTAAAAAATAAATACAAACGTAAGAAAGGAATCATGGCGTCAAAATGGAAAGAAGCTGTCAATCGGTGAGGGAGGCAAGCGCAGTTTGTGATCTCTCATCGAATAGCAAAAGTTAACAATAATTTTGAATAGCCCTTAAAGGAATCATAAGTAGGATAAATGTAATAATCATAAAGTATGCCTATATCTTATCGGCGACGTGCAGCCACGGAGGGACTATTTGTTATTGTTATGTCTTCTAGTAAAGTCGATGTAAATATGTAAATACTTTCTAATATATCGACTACATAATATATCGACTCTACTTCTGTACATATTAATCCAATACCACCGAATAATATACCTATTTCCTAGCATTAATTCTAAATTCAATATTTTGGTTGACATATTCTGAACAAACCACTCCCCACACAACCCAAAATAATGTTCAAACCAAACCCACCCTACCACTTCACAGTCAACCCGGGAAATGTTAAATGCCAAATTTCATCTAACCCCTACCTAGCCACACCGCGGCGATGATTTTAATTTTAAATTCATAAATATTTAATAATCAAGTTAACCACTGCAAAGATAACACATTTTCTGGTGAGAAAACTTCTTTCCATTTTGTTTTTTTTCTAGGAATATTTTTTTAAAGATCGATCGATATTCTATTATGTTCAAATGTTGTAGTAAGAATAGTAGAAGTTATAAAAACCTGAATGACTTTTAATTACTATCGTTTTATAGAATGTAACTTACTGTCATAAAACCATTAGCACGATTTTATTTTAATCAAAATTACCTACCTAATTATATGAAGTAAAAAATAAATATAAATATGATGTGTTCAGAATATCTACTTCAAATTGAACCTGCCTTGTAAAATCCATACAACAAATAATAACTTATCCAAAAGTGTTTCATTAAAACTTTATGGATATAATAATTTATGGTTTATTTGTGCCCTCTCTACACCTTTCACAAACTCCTTTTTTCCCCTCAACAGCTGCAAGTATTTCTTCATAATATATTATTGGTACTCCGTTGATTTCATTAGGACTTCTATGCCGTAGTATGGCGTTTTTATTCATGAGTAGGAAGGTTGTGGGTTCGACTCCCGCGCAAAGCTTTTTTTACGCTTCGGGGTGTTTGTCAACTTTGGTGGAGAGGCGAACCAAATGAATTAACAATTCACTCCTATCGATGTGATATGACCTGTAATAGTGTGCTAGCATGGTCTCATGGTTCCCTAGGATAACTGCAGATCGCTAACGTACAAACGACTGTTGATATCGAATATATTAAGGACACTTAGTCATTAATGAATTTTGAACTGTCACCTATTCGGTTGCAATCTGCAGTTGTCCTAGGGAACGATGAGAAGTTACCGACGATCGGTCGGTAACTTCATATCGATCGACCATGCTAGCACACTCGCCCGATGACGATCGATAGGATAACTATCGGTAATTTCTCATCGTTCCCTAGCATGACTACAGATCGCCAACGAATAAGTGACAGTTCACAATGACTAAGTGTCCTTAACATATTCGACATCAACTGTTGTTTGTACGTTAGCGATTTGCAGTTGTCCTAGGGAACGATGAGAAGTTACCGATAGTTATCCTTTATCTGTTCTGCCTTGTATTATTATAATCTTATCAACGTATATGTTTGACGTCAGGGAAAGTATATTATTTAACTTTTTTTATATATATATATATATATTTTTTTAATATATATTCATTGAATCACTGGAGAATATATGGAGCGGGTTTTCGTTGTTAGTTGGATTCACATATGACCTGCCCCTATTGATAGAGGAGCAGAGTTTGCGAGGCTGTGAGAACCCAGGATGTCTCTCGGCGATATCATGTTCGAGGTGTATTCGAGATATGACGGCTGGCGTAGTCCAGCGGCCAGGCTTTGGACTCCCATTCCGAAGGTCGCAGGTTCGAACTCAGCGTGCGCAAATAAATTTTATTTGATTAATGTGTTTTATTTCACAATTAATTAAAAGTATAATAGTGGAAGACACTCTCAGTATCGCCCTGGTGTAAGACCACCATTGAAACGTTGCTTGAAATGGCTTTAGCCGTGTTTAGTGACTAGATCTAAATAGCCGGGTACTTACTGGATGGATTTTTTTTTCTAAAGGTGACATGAGGTGACATAGGCCCTGATGGAAATCAGGGTTTCCTGAGTGGAGTTAATATAAATGAATATGAATCAAGGCCTCCGCGGGGGGAGCCCGAAAGGGTATCATCTATTTTCATTTAGAAAGTTTCATTGTAGATGGTAGACACTGCAACGTTGTCTGAAATGTTGATTGAAGAAGGGGATAACGCAACATGGCATAATAACCCAAAAATTAAAAACGATATTACTTTTGGCGATGAAAATCTCAAATCAATCCAGTCTTTATATGTTCGCAGGCCGCAAGGGGTAGGGTACCTACAGATTTTTTTACGTTCGCTCCACACAGGAGGCCCTGAGAAAAAAATTCCTCAGGGCTTATGTCATCTTTTGGGATGCTGTGTGGACGGTCTTTTAAGGAAAAGGAAGGAGTGGAAATTCTGGGAAGGAAAAAGAGGAGTGGGTAGGAATCTGGGGATAGTGTCAATGAGACGAATATACGAATCCATTCCTGCTATTGCGATGCAAGGTGATGGGTAAAATGTTTCCGGCTGGAGAGGTATAAATTAGGCCTCCCTCTACGCAGTCTCTCCCGATCCGGCTCGCCAAGCAGTAGGTGGGCAAAACTTCACCCGTGAACCCAGGCACCCTTGCTAAGTCACCAAACGTAGCAAATCACTTGGGGTGACCTATGGCAGGGGAGTTGGTTATCCAATAAACTATTCTCGAAGCGGCGGTACCCGCCTCCCAAATTGAAGTGACATAATAATTGACATGATTAACTTTGTTTTATCAGTTGTGTAAAAGTTATAACACGTCTATTAGTATGACTATATAGATATTGACAGATGTTACGGATTGTGAACAAATTTTATTTTTTTGATAAAATATCCAAAAACAACTGGATATAATTCGACACAGTAGTATTAAAAATAATAAGTTTTATTGTGATAAAAATCGATAATTAAAGGCAAAAGTTCTATAGGCAAGTATGAAAACCCCCTTCAATAGAGAGAGTATAACCAGAGAATACCGAAAATAGGTCCTTTTTAAATCAAATTCTTTACGTATTGACTCTTTTTCACAAATAAACATACATTGATTTCGAAAGATTGTTATTTTATCTGATAAAGTTATGTTTTAAATTTTGAAAAAACCAAGTTTATTTTTAATATAGAAAGATTATACCGTTGGTCGATGGCAGATTTGTTAAATTTTCAACACACATTTCATATCATAAAATCATACAGTAAAATAAATCAATACATAATCTAGTAAAGACCCTTTTCGGAATTAAAATCATTAAAAAATAATTCCGAGAACCGGTTTTGTGACGAAAATACCTCAGTTTGACTAAAACTAAAATATTGAAGAAAAAAAATTTACACACTTATTTTGCTTAGACGTTATTGAAAAATCATAAATACTTATAAGAGGTACACGATATTAAAAAATGTATCATCATGCGTTTGAGCATTTTGAATGCTCACTTAAATGTAGGTACGTATTAAAGCAAATTTTGAATGGAATAATATCGATATTGAGTTATTAGTTACACTTTTGTGAACGGAGAAAATCAATCTTTCTCATCGGAACCGCCCTGTATAGTTGCAAGGGTACGATCGCAAGATGAAATTTGAATTCTAGGCCGCTGATTAATGCGCCTTAATTAAAGTGATAATCTGAGATATTGACCAGTTTTTTGGCCCGATCCGATAAAAATACGAATTAGCTGTCTTCAATGTTATTATTATATTTTTTTCTTTTATTTAGATACCAATGTTCCAAGTGAGCGAACTGAATTTTTTTTTTAGAAAAAAAAAATTAAATATCTATCTACCAAGGCCAGATGTCACTCAACAACAAGCAGAATACACCAGTGGCTCGGCTCCCTAAGAATAACTGATAAGTATAAGTATTTGACTGGCAATCCGAAGATCGCGGGTTCGAATCCCGGCGTGCACAAATATTTTTTTTTATAGGTTAGTGTTTTTCACAGTTTATTAATTAAAAATAATATATAGTTTAATTGCGGCACGTTTCAAAATAAAAGATACTATCAATATCTCCCTCGTATATCATTCTTTAGTCTTCTTCTTTAGAAATGGCTTTAGTCCTGTTTGGTGTTCAGATCAGAATAGCCAGGGACTTTCCACCTTCCTCATCCCCTCATCCTCACAAAATAAGCCAATTGGGGATGCCATAGACTTCAGGCAGGAGCAGTTGGGTCTCTTGTGAGGTATTCAATTCGATTTACAAATTAATAAAATTGCCTTTGTTGGTTAGAGCAAGTGGACTAATTTTTTGGAGTGAGAAACTTTTTGTTTCCCTTAAGTCCACTTCAAAGAAGAGACATCAAAGTCTATTTCTAGCTGCACCTGTATCTATTTTTGTTTTGGTTTTCAATCAAAAAACATTTTAATTTTTTTGGTAGATTTTTAAATGGTGTTAACATTGAGAAATTACTTCCTCTCTTTTTGTAAAGCATATATAATAATAATAATACATTAGCTACCTACATTACACAACAAGGATATCGAATAAACGCATACGAATTTCCATAGATGTCGGTAAAAACACAAAAAAGGTTAAAAAAAATGTTTGTTATATTATATAGGTATATTTTAAAGTATACTAATATTTTATGATTGTTTAGGATGTCATTTAAAAAAAACTTATGTTCTAGGTGAGTATCCTCCAATCCCTTTGAATTATTGTGAAGTTCAATAATAATAATCTTCCATCTCACTCATCATTTCGGAAACACCGTTTTTCGCTCCAGATTTTCCTATGGGACACGGAACCCACCGCGCATGCGCGGGCGTCTCTAGCGATTAGGTACATCTAGAGTTAAAAATAGAATCGGGAGAGTAGCTAGATGCTATCCAGGATTGTAAACCAGTAGGTACCTACTCATTTTGAGTAAGAAATTGGTTTTATTAAATATTATTTAATTATTATTAAATTATTATTATTATCATCCAAACCACACTAGATGAGCAACGTTTTATTTAATGAAACAGGTAAAAGTCTTGGTCCTAAATAAATACTATTTATACTATCCTTAAAAACACTATTGTTTTTTTACATTCATTAATCAAAAATGGTTCCTCCGTCGATACCATATCAATTTCACCAAAAAATGTATGAAATCCCGTTCGTGATATTTGGTAAGCGATAGTAGCCTTTAAAACATGGGCTAAGGAATTATAGGTTAACCCTTTAACGGTATCATGGTAAAATTGTATGTAAGCCACTTTTATCAATGAAATAAAAAAAATAAACTTTCGCATTTTCGCCTGTAAACTGTTTGGATGGAAAACTGTCGCAACTGTTTTACGCTCATTTGGTTTTAATCGCCAATTGAGGAACTTCCGTGGCTTTTTTGTCTGTGAGCCTCTTCTGCAGCAGGATTTGGCTTCATCCACATATTATTAGATTTTTTTCAATCCAAAAAAGAATGTTTGAAGTTACATTTAAACCGAAAACATCACAAATTAATATACCCTTCCTTAACTATGTTTATTCTACATACATTTAAAATAGGGGTATTGAAACTGCGGCCCGCGAGCACTTCTTGTGCGGCCTGCTTAAAGCACCGTAAAAAAAACATTCAGAACGAACTGTGTACGTGATATGCATTTTAAAGATAGCACTATAATTATAAAATCATGTTTATGTTACAGAAATCTAGTTACAATCCATAAAATATTCTGTAAAATGCAGCAAAACTGATGGACTCGTATGCAGTTTTATTAAGTTAAAACCAGCCTTGTCTTCAGAACGCGCAAATAAAATTTCTGTTGCGGACTCGACAAAAAACACTCTGGTATTTTCAAGTGAAGTTAAAAAATTCTTGTTGCAGACTATGTACTTCAAAAATGGGAGGAAAACCGTTTTCGTGTTTCGGTGTAATCCTAATTAAAGCTGGCGACTCGCATACAGATTACCTAAGTCAAAACCAGTTTTGTGATCAGAATATAACGATTCAATTCCAGTTGCGAATTCATCTGCTGACGCATTCCGAAGAAAAACATTCTCGTGTTCCGAGTGTGGTTTAAAATTCGAGTTGTACTTAAACCATTTGCAGCAAAATTTCAGATGAAAACCATTTGCTTGTTTCTCGTACAACCATTATTTGATACTATATGCAAAATCACTCTCGAGTTAAAATCAGATTTTTGAGGTCTGAATGTCGAACATAAGATTCGAGTTGTGGATCATCTGCTGACATCTCACAAAAACATGTCTTTTTAGCATGAGTCGCGTGGAGAAAACCCGAATTCCGAAATGTAGTTCTTAAACTTTGGTTCACAATGTCTCTTTATCTAATTATTATCTTCGTACAGTAATAATAAGAGATATATTAATAAACTTAAATGAATTATTAATATCAAATGTAGGAAAAAGAAAGAGTTATGGGAGAATTTCTTCTTCCTATCTCAAGGATCTAATTTTTAAAGTTATTTAATTTGTATTATTATTTAATTTTAAATGGAGTTCTATAAATATAACTATAAATATAAGTTTAAAAAATAAAATAAAAACTTTTTTAACATATTTTTTATTAATGTCATATTACAAAGGAAAATTCTAGAATGAAAGTGTTGAAAAAAATCAATACTGATACTTTACTTAGGTACCACTGTTTTCTTATTTAAATTCTCAATAAACAGCTTACGAAAAACATCTTTTTTTTTATCCTTAAAAACATGGTATTAAAACGTGGTTTTGAACCCCTGAAACACGTTTTTTTTTAAATATTTTTGGAACATGACATCACTATCACTGATGAATACATGACACAAAATCCGAGTCTTCCTAAAAACCGAGTTTTGCAATACATTTTGGGTGCTTTATTTTTATTTATGTGCGGGTGGTTTTTGACCGGATGACGCGACGCGACGTATGTTGACGCGGGTATTACAGGGTTTGTATTTTTCGTGACGTTTCTGTAGAGGTCGAGTAAAGTAACAAACGCCGGCGTATTTCGTTTAGTAGTTTGGTGATTATTTCACAGCAAAGTTGGCTGAAAGTTTGACGTTTCCTTCTGTGGCCTGTAGTTGTTGACAGCTCGATCTGGGATCCATTATCTACTCGTACTTTGCACGTAGGTGAGATAGATACAAATCAACACATGTATACAACTGACATAACATCGACATAACCTTTACGTACACCATAACACGCCTCACACATTATCAACCTGATGTAGATAGATAAATGATAATGTGCATATTCTAGCCGGCGTGAAACGCAGAACGGCAGGACTCGCAGCTCGCAGCAGAACGGTGCTGCAGCCATTTGTAATGTTCGCCGGTGCCGATGAAAAATTGGACGAAATTGCCTGAAAATGGATACTAAGTGAGTACCATCAATGTATTTGACACCCTGAATCTTTCTGTTTACATTCTCAAACAACTCCTTTGCTTTCGATGCATCTTCTATAACATATGGATGCAATATTCTTGCATTATTGGTAGACTATCGATCATCCATTATGTCCTTCAATGTAAATAAAACAAATAATGATGTGTGTCTACGAAATCATTTTATGAATACTTAGTATTATCAAAATTTTGTGTAAGTATATTTTAGTTTTTCGAAAATATTTTTTGTGCTAGAGAAATATGTTTTGAATAATATGCTTTGCCATTGATGGGTAGGATGTTTTACATGAGAATGACTATACGGAGAGCTATAAAATATAGTGATGATTGTATTGTGAAATAGCAATATGATGAAAATTTTCCTAACTTCCATTTCGAATTTATTAGGCGACGATGCATTTCCCCCTGTCTGCCACCCTCTTACCCACCACCACACACCACCCTCTTCTAACTAACCCAACAACCCCTTCCTGACCTATTGCAAGATGATTTTATTTTCATCTAAACTGCAGTTTTATTTTACACTGATGTATTTTAGCATTTGAAATTACAAACCCAGTTATTGCACCCTATGTGGGCCATATGGTAGATTTTTCTGCCCTTTGTCACACAACTGATAAAGGGAGTCTCATCAAAAATATAATATAATAAATGGAATCCTTCTCAGTTTTAATCATCATTATTACATTTCTATTTTCTATGAATGTTTGAAACATCTCTTGCATTCTCTTTCTTATGGTGTTGCCTTTTTCATCTCTAATCCTCGATAGCTAACATTCAGGCGTACCCCTTTTAAGCTAACCTTCCGTCGAAACGACGGGTATTTGGGGAAGATTTTTTTTTAATAAAATATAAACAGTATGTACCTGATGTTTTGCATTACCGTTTGTATAAAGGGTTTTCAATAAAAATAAATATTTTTGCTTGTACTTTACTCATTTATTTAAAAACTACAGTAACATTATTAAGACCTCTAAAACCTCTATCCAGGGTTAAGGTTTTCTTTAATGTTGTATTTCTTTATTTACAATGTAGATTGACAGTTCATGTGTCTTTATAAAATGCAAAAAGTTTTCCAGCATACATATAATGATGTGCTATCAGTACTGAGCAGAGCCCTTTGTCACCCACAAGGTACAGCCCAAACGACCAAAAGCTTTTCACAACCATTTAAACTTCTGCTGGCGCCATTGTTAATTTGCAGTAATTAGTTCTGCCTGCCAGCCGGTTAATGCATTCTGCATTACAACCTCATTATCGATAATGTATATATATCAAACATTCATATATCAAACCAATAACTTGTGTTTTTTTTTTAAATGGCCTTATCGTGTAACACTTGGTTATAATTATCGCTCTCCTTTATTGATTTGTCCAAGAAATAATCGGCATGTCAGAAAATCTGCATGTACATTATATTATGTTTAGTCAATTAAGTATACCTCAATCAACAATTCGTTTAATTTAACCAGAACTTTTCTTTCACAATTCAGGCATATGTACGACGTAATCGTGGTGGGCTGCGGCGCCTCGGGCGTGGCCGCCATGTCGCGCCTCGCCGAGTGCAACCTGCAGGTGCTGGGGTTAGAGGCAGATTCCAGAATAGGCGGCAGGATTAACAGTGTGCAGTTCGGAGAGGGGCTGATTGACTTGGGAGCAGAGTGGTAATATGTAAATACTATTTGCGGCAATTCCACTTGACCGCCCCAGACAAATTTGGTTAAAGCAACTCCAGAGGCGGTGGACAGAGTATGAAGGTCCCTTATATAGCCCAGGACTAACAGCATGCAGTTTGGAGAAAGGCTGATCGACTTCAGACCGGGGTGGGGGTAGTAAAAAAGTAATTAATGGTGACATTTATATGGGCTCATGAATAGGTGGAGAGGGACTGATTGACTTAGGACCATTGACAGCTAGCGCTAAAGTGCGTACGAGCGACGCACTCCCTAACTTTCGGCCAATCTAAAAATAATATTTATCATTTAATAAAAATACCACCAAAAATCGTTCCACGTGTCATAAGTCACGAGGTACGAGCGGTTTCCATATCACCAATGACTCGGAACTCTTCGGCGAGATGGTGCCACTTTAGTTCACAGTTTGCATGCAGATAATTCCAGCTAATTTTCAAAATTGTTAAAATTATTTATCTGGGGTAAGGGGGTAGGCTGAAAATCTTTTTAGCGCACAACCAATTTTTGTGAGTACAAGCCGCCTTTGCTTAGGAACAGAGTGGTAATATTCTTACTTCTGCCAAAAATACTTTTAACCGCTTGGGCACATAAGCTTGTTTTCACGATAATTTAACGTAGGTAGACATAGGAATGGCCCCGCACCTGAATTATTAATTGAATTCGGAGATTCATAACTTCTTAAATTTTGTTGGTATTCCTGGATTCTACGTGGTATTACTATAATCAATAAGTCACCAAGCTTTGACCAATAAACTTCTAGTGGGTGATAAAGAAAATCATGTGGCGGTGACACACAACCCTGGGAAAACACCGGGGATATATATCTATATTTTAATCTTATTGAAGATCGATAAAGAATGGACCCCAGCAGTAATCAAAGCAGTGAGTAACAGAATTCTTAGAAATCCACTCTGCAAAAAATCATGCCCAGGGAGTATGTTTCTCGTCATCAAATCGTACCTAAGGATGGGGCTCAGTGAAGACACACTGGACACTTTCTTACTCTATATTTAAAAGACGTCAGAAAGACCAGAACAAGATCACCGGTAAGGAGATACAAAAATAGCTATGTAAATCCTGTTTTCTAAAGAAAATATTTTCATTATTGCAGCAGATATTACTAAACCAAATAGCTATGCACACAGCATTCGAGAAGCTGCTCATCATTCACAAATTTCGGAAAAGTCATCATCCAGCATTGGTGAGGTATCTCATGTGGTAGGGTTACTAAGCTATTCTTCGTGTTTAGGAAGAGGTAAAAAGACAGACCTTCTGTCTCGCATTTTCTTTGACAATGAGCTACATGAGTCTGAGCTTAGAGCTCATTTGTATCACGCAAGTTAAAAAAAATGATATTTTAATGTTCACAATGACAACATATTGATCTTGCTGTGTGGTAATTAACAATGTGTCGTTCACGTGTGAAGCGCTTCGTACAGATCTACTGTCAATCTTCCTACCCCAATATACCGTCACGGATCATTCTGATTTTCGCGAACAAATCCATCATTTGATTTGTGAGTTATATGAAGAAATTAATACCTAAGAAAACATACGTCATTCCTATGTCTACCTACGTTAAATTATCGTGAAAACAAGCTTATTTGTCCAAGCAGTTAAACATAATATGCAAAAACTTCATATGTGATCCATGAAGTGTAGGCACTAATGCCCCGTTCTGTCTAGGCGAGTATTTTAGTAGAGTAGTGAGTATATTAGTAACTAAACGTGTCCGAACACCACAATTTTAGTAGAGTAGGCTAGAGAGCTCTTTAGTAGATTGAATCCATTTGGTTCTATTTTTTTCGGCGAGTAGAGCCCCCCTCCACGCGCCCCTGCGCACTGACATGTGCAGTTCATTCGTAGACGCAGACACACGCTATAAGTCGTTCTGTTGGAGTGTAAATGCTACTCTAAAATTTCTTATTTTTGCGGCTATTAATCTACTTTCGTGTCCATAGTTTATTTATTTTCATCTCACTAATTTATTCTTCCACCTCTTCTAAAATAAGAATTACAATCAGTATATATTTACTTTATTGTGTTGCAGTCCAGCATGTTGCGACGCGCCGCTTATTAATGAACTCTACTTGACAATAGTGCGAACACTTTTTGGTGAATATAGTAGCGAGTTACTCGCCACTCGACTTACTACTTGTCAGGTGTGAACAAGGCATAAGTGGCCTCCAAAACTTACACAATAAAGAGTCAAAGAAACGACATATTCTCATGAAGCTAAAATCACTGAACGAGTCTTGCGCTCTTGTCCATCGAGTTTTGCATATGTACATAAATAATGCGTGCATAACTTTGCAAAAATTAAGAGTGTCGAAACTCAGGAAAATCTGGAAAGTAAAACAAGAACACTGATAAATGTAATGAAACAAAATCCATACAAAATTCTGATAACAATAACCTAATTTTACTAATCCCAAGTATAAGGAAAGAGATAATTTATCCGCTTTTGGTTAAGTTAATTGCATCTAGATAATGAGTTTAACATAGCGTGGGTATCTTTTTTATCTATGAGGAGCTGGCGAAAGATACCTAGTAATAATAATATGATAATGCTTGGTTAAATTTTTTGTGTAATTTTTGGTGAAATATTATCTCAAGGACATTTTACAAAGTTGTTAAATATGTGTACAAACTACCAAGGTTGTTTATTATAATTACGTTTAATACCTGCATTGACTCAAAAATGGATATTCGACAATACTTTTTGGAAGGCCCTGCCCTATAATTTTGTTGAATAGAAATGGATAAAAAAAAATGAAAATGCTAGTCTTTTATAATGATGACGACTTTTCAGGTGTCACGGGGAAGACAACAATATTGTCTATTCTATTGTCCGTGACCATAAAGTCTTGAAGGAGCCCACTGGAGAACATGACATCACTTTCATTGATTCATCGGGAGAGTTCCTGACTCCGGAACTCTCCATGAAATTCAGTGGAATATGGATGGAGGTAGCTAATGCTACTAATACGAAGATGGTTAATTCAAGACGCTCACTTGGAGAACACTTCACGGAGGAGTAAGTATATTTCTACAGGATTATTTAAATGTCCACTGGCCTTTATTATTTTACTATAGTAGTCTTAAGTTGATCCCTGGCAAGATTCTTAATGCTTAATGTAAGCAATGATTATTTCGCATTGCCTGTCCTTACTAAAAAGATGTTGATAAGTTATTTAAAGTCATTTGATATCTGCGGGTGTTACAATTTATTTTTTCTCGGGGTACTTTATGATGATACATTACAATATCAGATTATGATGATTGCATTATCTTAAGAACCTTAACCAACCCCTGGCGGATCCCTTATTAACTGGATTTTTAAGTTTTAAATAACATTAAATTTAACACTTATAATTTTCATGTTATCGACCCTTTGGAATAACAAGGATCCATCTGTTGCTTTAACGTCATGCGATAATGAACTCTAAGGTATCTTACCATAGATCCCATAACCGCGTGACGTTTCCGCAACAGATGGAACCTTGTTATTCCAAAGGGTCGTTATGTAAAAAGCAACCTTATTTGTACTGTTGTAAAAGCGCTTACTCTATATCAAAAGCTTCTATGTAATTGAATTCCAGCATGCAAAAGCGTATTGACATGTCAAAATATATATTATGTAAGCATTTCTAATGCGTATTGTCACACTCATTATATAGAATAAAGATCGTTAAGCTTAGGAAATCTTCACCACACATTAGGTCCACACAGGAGGCCCTGAGTAAAATGATTTCCCTCATATAAATAGTTCTCGGGGTGGCGGTACCCATTCCCGCCTCCCAATTTATGAGAATCATCAAGATGATAATGGCTATTATAATAATTTAATGTAATATAATATGTGCGACATGTTTTTTTATTTATATATTTCTTTTTCATATTTCTTTACGTGTATCTGCATATTTTAATAAGTAAAATTTAAATATGATTTCAAAAAACTAGTTTCTACATATTTTATTATGCATTATGGCTATAAAAAGTATTATTGCAAAAATGCTTTATGTTCAAGAACATAAGACCTGACCACCCCTCCATTTTCTCTAAAAAAAATTACTGCTTAAGTTGAACAATTAACTTTCTTATTAAGCAGACCATGAACAAACACGTCAGTGTGCTGATAAACCAAATACAAAAGACGTTTCCCTAGCATCGTCCACAATGGAGCACGGTGTGGGGGCGGCGAGTATGAAGAGGCAAGCCACCTTCAAGAGCTAGCAATATCCCAATAAACCTGCCTTTCTGCGCATAGCAAAAGATATTCGTCTTCAACCCTGTTACTTGTGGTCTAGCCTATTACAGAACTAGCAAATTTTAACTCTGGAATATTGATTATGAACTTTAGAGTATCTTTCCAAGCAGATTTAAAAGTGCCTACAGATTCTCAGAATTCACATCTTGCGAGTTGTTCTCCCCATTACAAAATTACTGTACCCTGCGCTCTCTTTGAATAAATTTGCTACTAAAGTAAAATAAATCATAAATTTAATGTGTTTTTTATAAAACTTATAAAATATGAGAAAAACGGTGAAATTTGGGTGGATTCATTGGCTACAAACCACAGTAAGCAATTCATGTTTTCATATAAATATTTGGAGGTATTATAGAATAGAACACCCGATAATCTCTTGAGTGGTTATAATGGATATATATTATATTAAATTATTAAGGAATAAGTATGTGATTAATGTTAAAATTGTGTGCGAATTTTATTTCCATTGCGTGCGTTTTATGAATTACAGCTTTTTTTGCTTATTTTTACAACTGGGAATAACATAAAAGTTCTAGAATTTAAAAAAAACATACATTTGCGAAATTTCCTTAGGAAAGAAATTAATTACATTCGACATTCTAGTATCTTCTCGCTTTTTCTTTTTCATACGAGATGTGTTTTTGTGTGAGAAGGAAGATTTTTATGAACGCCTTCTAGGGTGAACGTCGAAGACGTTCATGTGGTTCATATTCAGTGGTTGAACCACTAGTTACAGATCTATCTAATGAAGATAAAAAAAATCTGTTCTAATTAGTAAAATTTACTTATTTCAATTAAATTCTTTTACCTAATGATGTATTTTGTATTGTCTCAACTGGGACTGGAACAAATCCTCTAATCTTAACAGGGCTAACACTACCAATAATTAATAATTGAACTACAGAGACCTTATTAATTTCACTCTGTTTATCAATCTCATATTCCGATTTAAGAATTATTACTAAAGTATTTCTCAACAGATACGTTTTTAGATTTTCACGGCCAAAAGCATTTTCGTTGTTTGTTTTTGGGGTGTTATGCCGTGTTGCGCTACCTCCTTCTTTAGCCGACGTTTTGGACAGCTTTGTAGTGCCCATCATCAGGGCAGATCCGACAATGCGTATCCCCCACACATCGTCGGATCTGCCGGATCTGCCCTGATGATGGACACTGCAACGCTGTCCGAAACGTCGGCTAAAGAAGGAGGTAGCGCAACACGGCATAACACCCCAAAAACAAACAACGAAAATATTTCTCAACAATTTTTCCATATTTTTTTTTATAGGCTGCCATCTTTTGAATGATATTTATTTTGTAGTAGCTGAACTCCCCGGCGTTGCCAGAGTTTTTCAAAATCAGATTTAGACAATGTCCTGCCCTTGTGGTCAAATTTGCAAAAATTTATCAATCTCAAAATGAAACTGTAGATTTGTGTAAAAAACAAAGCTACATTGGGACACTTCTTTATATTTTTTATTTTTTATTTGTAAATTATATTGCAATTTATTTACCAACACTAAAAAGATAACATCTTATCTTGTGTTTCGTACATGGTCTCCTATTGTTGTAAGCTTACGTAAAACGCAACATATCGAAGGCAGAAATTTGAAATGCTGTAAAGGTCAAAAAATCCAAAAATAAGTTAAACATGTAATTTTTTTCAATTTTTTAAAGTAAATACTTCTTTACGCACGCTTCACTTGGGGGTAAGCTGGCGAATGCGTTACGAAAAGTGAAATGCGTTGCGAGGCGAACATGCTGTATCACACTGTAGAAGCAAGAGAGAGCAGTGCGCGTTTTCTTTCTGTCTTCCTCTCATAGCCAGTGCATGAAATATCTCAGTCATGCAGATGTGGATGTATAGATGGACCTAAGAAGTATTTACTTCAGTCATATTTTTTTCCCTTTCGATCTTTGTTGTTTTCAAAATATTTTTAGGAAAATAATTTTGTCCTTTATGACAATCATTTTAATAACTCAGGTCCGGGGCATACGTCATTCCTATATATACCTACGATAAATTGAGAATATTTTTTTTCTAAAAAATTAAATTCTATTATAAAAATTTTTTTGTTTTTTAATCTTTCTGAAATTCAATGTAATTTTAAAAAAACACAGTAGGTCTACAAAACAGGAGATATGATTTGAAAAGTAAAAACTTGGTTTTCGTTCTCTTGATAATTAACATTTTGTCCATTACAGCAATTCAAATTTCCACCATCGACATCATTAACTTGTGCTATCTTATGTTACATTTATACCATCTTCCATGCAATCCTCCATTAATCTATCCTACTAAAAATACTACATGACAATAAAACGTAACTCTATTTTACTACATAACAAGGGTTTTATCTTTTGTTCTGTGGACATTTCAATTTTGATTTTAACAAGTTATTGTATCATTTTTAGATATGGAAAAAGGTGGAATATTTTCCATATTTGATGTGTTAGCCCGATTTCTTCCAGGTATTGGCAGCTCATCAATACAAAGTACTCCGATGTGGACAAGGGATTGGCTGCTGACCTTTTGGAGTGGTTCCAGAAGTATGAGAACTCCATAAATGCTTCTGACACTTGGTTTGAGGCCTCTGGCAGAGGGCACTTGGAATATTGGGAATGTGAAGGGAACAGCCAACTGCACTGGCAAGGGAAGGGCTACAAAACCCTCCTTGATATTATGCTGGTGAGCTAACTAACTAACTAATTCACTCCATTTTCACCGCAGGGGTAGGCAGAGAGGACGGACCGCCAAACAACTCGGTCTTGGCATACACTCCTCTCCTCGTTCACATTCATACATCTTATCATACATGCTCTTCTATTATTCTGACTCTTGACATGGCCCGACTCAAGTATCTGATTCGCTTGATCGTGCCATGTCTTCATCGGGCGTCCTCGACTTCTTCTACCATTCACATTTGCGTCATATATTCTCTTGACACTCCTTTCTTCATTCGTTCGCTCTACATGTCCAAACCATCTAAGCATCCCTTTCGCAATCTTACTTATTACGCTCACATTGGCCTTGCATTCTTTTCGGATCTCCACATTCATCACACGATCATACATGGTTTTACCACACTTACGCCTCAGGGATCTCATTTCTACAGCATTTAGTCAACTTTAATCCTTTCTCTGCCAGTTCCATGCTTCACTGCCATACATCGGGTTAGATACCAGCACTCCATTGTGGACTGCTAGCTTCGCTTCTTTGGACAGCTTTTGTTGGCGCTAACGGCATTCATTCCACCATTAATAGAGTTACCTGCATTTACCCTTCTTTCAATATCCCTAACAGCCTTCCCATCTGTCGTAAACATACTTCTCAAGTACGCAAACTCATCAACTTGCTCCAAGTATTCATCATTCACAACTATATTGCACACTGTTTTCGCACTCTCTCGTGAGCTAACTTGATTAGTATAATCTATGTATGTTATCTCTCACATAGTTATAAATCATAGCATATCATCTCATAGAAATTAATTGCATAAAATGTAATTATTATTTGAAATCCAGAAACGTAGAAATATTCACAAATTAAATATTTAATAGATATTAACTTATTGCAGGGGAGGTATCCCGATCCAGAAAAGGAACTCCCAGTAGAAATTCTCTTTGAGAAAACTGTTTCGAAAATAGACTGGAGTACTGGTTATTTCGGATACGAGAAAGCAGAGGACTATGTCAAAGTCACATGCAAAGATGGCACAGAATACCACACGAAATTCGTTATTGTTACAGTTTCTATTGGGGTTCTTCAAGAAAAGTAAGCTAGGCATTCTATTACCATCTATAAAACATGATTGTTCAATATTCCCATACTTATTAAAAATTCTTCATTCCAGCTATGTGACCATGTTCTATCCTGCACTCCCAAACAATAAAGTAAACTCCATTCTCGGACTTACACTCGGAACTGTGGATAAGATTTTTGTGATGTTCGAGAAACCGTGGTGGGATGAAACCTTCAAGTGGGTTGGATTTGTGTGGAAAGGAGACGACAGATCAATATTCGTTGGCGGTGACGCCTGGTTGCTGGAGATATTTGGCATCAATACAAGCGAGCACAACCCCAACATTCTGTGCGGGTGGCTCTCGGGCTCTGCCGCTCGTCACATGGAAACTCTTGACATCGAAACAGTTCAAGATGGTTTTCATCGTCTGCTTCGCCACTTCCTGGGAAAGCAATATACAATTCCTATACCTACAAAAATTATAAGGTATGGTTCCTGTTTCTCATTAAAAACCTTTTTTAATTTTAAAATAGAAGTAAATTACTGTTAATCAGTGGTCTCTAAATTTTGTCGATTAACGGCGCCCTTGCTAAATCCAAATTTTTTTAAGGCTCCCCTGTGTTAATTTTTAAAAGCTGCCAATAAAAAAAATTGCTGGAATATTCGGCTAAAATATGTAAAACACATTTTGGATCAGATAAAAACTTTAATGTTAAGTGTTAAACTAAATTAAAATGAGTGGATTTGACTAATTATATTACATTTATTGATTATAACGCCCCTGGGAGAAAGTCGCGGCTTCGCACGACACCAAGGCATAGACTTGGGAAATACTGCTCTGCATTATTTAACTCAGTTGGTTTCAAGAAAAGTTTGTTTATTTTCAGGTCTTCGTGGTTCAGCAACCCCCATACTCGTGGGTCTTATACATTCCGCAGCATGCTGAGCGAAGAAATGCAGGCGAGGGCCCAGCAGCTGGCTTGTCCCGTGTTCAATGTGTCAGGCGCTCCCGTCTTGTGCTTCGGAGGAGAGGCCACTTCCACTCACTACTTCTCCACGGTCCATGGGGCTGTTGAGGCCGGATACCGAGAGGCCAATCGCCTCATCAAGTACATCAAAAACACTGAGTAAGTTTAATTCAAATAATACCTACATTAATGGTGTAGTTTATGATTTTTGGTTCCATGACAATTGATCCGGGGACAATTCGCCCGCCGACACTTCATCCCCGGACAGCTGATCCGGCGGACAGTTCATCCGTCAGTTCATACCTCTGCCAATGATCCCTCGGACAGTTGATCCCTTCAAATATTATTTATGGGGATTATTTATTCAAGCGAATATGCAAAGTGGATAGTATGTCGAAATACTTACCTATCTTTAGGCGTCTTGAGTAGAAATCGGCTATACAAACATTTTTACTAACAATAAGTCCCGAAGTAAAGTAAGTAAGTTTGAGTATTAAAATACTATATACTTATATGCGCAGTCTGTTTTATTTTTTTTATTTTTATTTATTTATTTGAGACACAAACAGGATATTTATAGAACATTCATGTTGGTAATATAAAACAAAATTAAATACAAATATAAATATCCGTAGACTAATGTGTCTGCAGTAATCATATTTTAATATACTCATAAGCAAACACAAAGCAAAACAATGCCAGTATTTTTAAACTTAACTCTAAAAAACTTAATTATAATAATAAAAAATCGAACAAAAAGAAAATGTTTATGAAAAAATAATAAAACAACAAACAATCTTTTAAACAACAAACTCTAAAAAACTTAATTATAATAATAAAAAATCTAACAAAAAGAAAATGTTTATGAAAAAATAATAAAACAACAAACAATCTTTTTTTTTTTTTTTAGGTGCACAAATTGTGGAGATACTTCTTGAAACAAGTTATATTATTTACAAAAATATCAATGATAATGTGTGATTTAGCAAGATCATTGTATGATCTGGACATTCTAGAAGTAGGATTAAAATATCCAGTATTATTGGTAAAAATTTCGGTCCAAAATATGTTAAGGTTTCTGGTAGATTTGGGCCTGGCGTATAACTTGATTTGATTTATTAAGTTACTATCTACCCGATAATTTACAATTTTATAAAGCATTAAGAGGTCATTTATGTTACATCTTTTAACTAGACTCTCTAATTTGAAATATGTTAGTCTGTGTTCGTATCCATCTAGAAAATGGTACACACCTGATCGATAAGACAAGATCCGTGTAAATTTTCTTTGGACAGATTCAAGTCTAGATACCTGTGTAATATAATGTGGATTCCAGACTGTGGATTCCAGACTGTTGAGGGTAAAATGCTATATCTACTTACAATTTAGGAGGTGGATATGTTTATCGCCTCCCCGGAAACCATTTATTGGATAACCAACACCCCTGCCAAACACTGCCAAATAATTAAATAAGTGGTACCTTGCGTTTTGTGCCCGGGTTTATGGGGTGAGGTTTGTCTAGGTCTTGGCGGGGAATGCCTTTGCCCTCCTAATGCGTGGCGGGCCGGATCAGGAGAGACTGGTTGATGGAGACCTTTTGATCTCTCCAGCCTGACTACCCAAATCTCTCCGCAAATATACTATATTATTTTTATTTAATTAATTTTGAAATAACAGAAATTAATCAAATAAAATTCATTTGCTCATGCCGGGTTCGAAATCGCGACCTTCGGATTGGGAGTCCAGAGCCTTATCCCTGGACCGCGCCGGCCGTGTACAGATCTTCGGATAATCACGAGGCTAATTTAGTAGTTTCACACTTTATTAAGAGATGACTCGCATCTCTTCGTAAACTTTTTTTTATTGTCAATCTGCAAACTGAAATTATTGAAATATTTTTTCTTACAAATTTTTTAATATGTTAAATAAATTGGTTGAAAGCAAAGTATTTTGTTTTTTAATATGTATTGTGTTTACATATTAAAAAATGCGTGTTCTAATTTAAATTTGTGTTTATCACTGGCCCCATAGGCAACATATAGAAGTCATAATTTTTTCTCCAAATTGGTACCACGTGCGGCAATTTTTGAGTAAATAATACTCAAAGTTCACACGATTATATTTTTAACGATTTTTTCCACTTGAATAAGTAATCCTCTTAGATAATATTTGAGGGGATCAACTGTCCAAGGGATCAATTGGCAGAGGTATCAACTGTCCGACGGTTGAACAGTCTGCCGGATCAACTATCAGTTGGATCAACTGTCCGGGGGATGAACTGTCGGCGGATGAACTGCGAATTTGGGAATTGTCGCCTCGCCTACGAACTTGCGAATTGTCGCCTCGCCTACGAACTTGCGAATTGTCGCCGGATCAATTGTCGGGTCACCATTGTCGGGTAACCACTCTCCATATATTATGTAATCTTATTTATTTTTTTAGATGTACTAATTCTTCCAATATTTTTTATTTAGTTTTAAACTTAACATAATAACTTAATATTATTTATATATTGTTACATAAAAGCCAAAGTAAGCAAGTGAATACAATGGCCGTTAATTAGCTGAATTTGACGCATCTGAACCTGCGTGAATTACATGCTTTATTCGTGCCTATACCAAGCCTTGTGTTTACTTATCTTATTTATTATGTCTTTTTGTGTTGGAAAAGGGGCATGCAACTAGCATGAATGGTAGTTGTCTTTTTCATAATTTCATTTTTCGCCGTCATTATCAGCATTAGCAACCAAAAATAAAAAAAATCCAACAATTGGGCATAAAATAAACCTAATTGAACTGAATAAAGCTCTATACATTTAGATCATCTATTAACGCTATGACCTATCGCTTTCTTTGTTTTGCTTTAACATGCGAAATACATACATTTTCCTCCATTGCTCGCCACATTTGAAAATTAATTTTGAAAATTTTCCGCCCATTAAAAATATCATTACTCATAAACATATAAACAAATTATATTGCTATACATCTAATGAACTCACCTGTATTTAAATAATCATCCTAAATTTTTAGGATTTATAAAAAAATTATTAAAAAAATAAACATTCCGAAGGATATATTTTCTGGGTTTTCTAGTTAAAATCTGCCGTGGAAACATTAATTTTGCGTCCGCGTTAAATATTTTCTATGGAGTTTCTTGTAAATAGTCTAATTAATAATCCCATATAGAAACATCTATAATAAAACTGAATTTTGATAAGTTCTGAAGATTTAAAATGATCCCCAAGAAAAAAAAATTGTAAGAAATTTTGTTTGTAAAAGCACAAATTTGATTTCTCATCGGAAACGCTCTGTACTATCATGTTCTGCAAGGGTAAGATCGCAAATTGAAATTTGAATTCTCGGCCGCTGGTTAATGGGCCTTAAGTATGTAAGTGTGTACCGTGGCAATATAGTAGATTCCATTTATTTTTTTTACTTTCTATGTTAAGTGTGATGCTTACTAACTATAAGTTATTTGTATGCAATGCGTTTATTTTATGATTTGGATAATTAAAAATTATATGTTTTTTATTTATGAAAACATGCCCTTCAAGAAAAAAAAAGAATTTGTGACAAATAGTGACAATACTCTTCCGCTTTGTAATTTATGATAAAAGAACAGTTTATATTGTCATAATATCATAACATCATTTACATAGGTACTAAATGTTTTCGCATAATGAGTTGTGATGTAAGAAATACTCAATACATTACATTCCCTAACCCAACTGCAGATATAAAAGATGAAAAGCTTTTAAGCTCTACGAAAACAATAAATTCATATATTCTTTCATTTCGCCATCAAAGAATGCAAAACTACAAATATTCACAGACATACAATAAGCGAAGCTCGCCAAAAGTTTCCGAGAAGGAACAGATTTTTTAATAAATTAATATTTGACATAATTTTTTATCATTAATTGACCACCACAGTTTGCAGGTTGAAATCCAATCCTGTGTGGATGTTATCAATGCCACATTAAAAAATTGAGTCAAGTAGGTAGTACGTACTGTGTTTGTTTCATGGACAATGTAATCCACAACCTTACCTTTTTTTTTGCCCCTTTGATTACCCATTCATTGTAATATCATTTGCCTTTCATTATTTACAAATTCTTTTATTTTCGCATACAGGTTTGTTCAGTCCCAATTGTAGTTGGAGGGAATCACAAAATCATTGGAACGTCTCTCTACAAAGCGCAAAAGCACTGTTCGCTACACATTTTCCAGTTTGATATTGAAATTCCTTATTGTTATAGCTTTTTTACAATGTAGATATTAATTTTTATTATTGGCTTTTTATTGCATGGTTATGTATATAATAATTATTTCTAATAAAGTTTTGACATGATTTAAACTTTGTCAAATAATTACCAATCTGTTTTATTTATCGAATTTTCAGTAAATTATTATTTTATTGCATAGTCAAATAATTAACAAACGCAATTTATGCAATTTTCATTAAATTGTTACAGCAAAGAATACGCCTCTATATCTGCAGAAAGAATAATTCTTAATACCGCTCGAAATCAGGTAGTCATAATAGGTGCCGGCATCGCGGGCTTGGCAGCCGCCCGCGCTTGCATGAAGCGTGGCATCAATGACATTCTCATTCTGGAGGCTAAAGGTAGAATCGGTGGTCGCATCCAGTCAGTGGAGATAATGGACGGCTTTGTTGAGTTCGGTGCTCAATGGCTTCACGGAGACAATAACGAGTTGTATGATCTGGCCAACCAACACCAACTACTCTCCAAAATTCCATCATTCGAGGGGGAGGGTAAGTTTCTACGCAACGATGGTTATACATACAATGAAGAATTCTTAAAGAAAGTTGACGATGTTGTTACAAACATTCTCAGAGAGTGCGAGGAGTTTACTAAGTTAGAAGACGATTGTAGCTTTTCCGTTGGTGAGTATCTCAATACAGAGTTTGAGAAATACATCAGTATGAACCTATTGTACGATGATGAGATATCAAGATGGAGGGAGGTGTTTGCATGGCACGTGAGGTTCCACGAAATAGACAACTCATGTGACGCCCTGGAAATGTTGTCAGCTAAGGCTTGGGGATCGTACGACTTCAATGGTGGAAATTCTCAGAACCACATCAGCTTTGTGAATGGTTATTCATCTGTATTGGATAAAATCGTTGACACACTCCCTAAAGGCTGCATCAAGCTCAACGCTCCTGTAAGTCAGATTCTCTGGAATAATGCCAAGAACAAAGAACACTACATCGAAATTTATCTTGAGAACAATGCGTGCTACCAAGCTAAGCACGTCATTGTCACCGTCCCACTCGGTGTACTGAAAACATCTTCTATCAGCATGTTTGTCCCACATCTCCCACGTAAACATCTGGAAACAATCCAGAGTCTGGGCTTTTCTGCCATTGGTAAAATATATGTTCAGTTTGAAAAAAAATGGTGGGGAGACGAAAAAGGGTTTCAGTTCGTCTGGAACTCCAACTGGACCGATAACGATGACAACATTTTTCGAAAAGAGGTATGTTATTTTAACTGCTTTAAATTTTTGTTTTTTATAATTTCCACATTATATTCAGAAAATGCTACTGTATTTTTCCTGTTTTCCTATCTTCTATTTCCCCCTATAAAAAGTTGGTCGGTTGAAATTTCTGCTGGGCAATAAGCCCCCCCAATATTACTGTAATAGAGTTAACATAATCTTTTTAGAATAATTTCTTTAATGAGGCACCTAGATTACGCAAAGTTTCTTTCAGCGTTAATCTGTTGACATACACTTTGATGTATTATATAAACGTCATTGACATTGGAAATATTATAAATGGTTAGCATTCAAACTTGAAGCCATGCTTAATTTTTATTTTGTCTATTGTAACATTAATATGTTTCCCCTAATTATTACATAATCCGTTCTCTTAATATATTTTCTAGGGAGCTGAATGGCTGATGAACATTTCTGGTTTTGACGTTTTGACAGTAGGTCCTCCCAATACGTTGGTCGGTTGGGTTAATACCGAAGGGACTTACTTGCTGGAGTACATGGCTCTCGAGAAAGTTAAAAGGGATGTTGTTTTTGCTCTGAAGCAATTTACCCAAAAGGAGAGCCTTCCTGCAGTCATCAGCATCCACAAGTAAAATAAAATTTATGCTTCTATAAAAATCTTTGGAATACAAACTACCATCATTTTTTAAATAAAACTTCTTTTGGCGCGATACGACGATTAATTCAGATGTTTTTCGGACGAAAGTAACATTTTCAAACGGAAATGACGTTACGTGACTGCCATCCGTGTTTGTTTTTATTTTTAAAGGGTTGTAAGTGTACACTATAGGTAAGTGTACGAGATGGGTAAGTGTGCGCGATGGGTAAGTCTGTGCGATGGGTAAGTGTACTTGATGAGTAAGTGTGCACGATGGGTAAGTGTGTGTGATGGGCAAGTGTGCGTGAAGGGTAAGTGTGCTCTGCGATGTTTGCGAAAAATTCGTATATGCTTCATCAGCGGTCATTTCCTGTCATCTGTAGTACATTTGGTCGACTTTAAGCAGGTCGCGTATTTATAAATTTGATGGTAGTAAATTTTTTTTGTGGTTTTATTATTTATTTTGCCTCTGTTACAGATAGGTGCTGTTGTATAACCAAATATGTGATCAATGACCATGTTTGGCAATATAATATTAGTTACACAGATGCAAAAAGGCAATTCATATAAACTGTTTTTTCAGATCTTTTTCGGACGTAAATAAAGTTTTCAAACAGAAATGACGTTCGGATATCTGTACAATTAATGCCATCTGTGTTTGTTTTTAGTTTTAAAGGGTTCTAGCCTTCGCTAGAATAGAATTATTAAATATTACCTGCCACAACAGTCAAAAAAGTTTTACTTCAACTACGCGTAAATGTTAGACGCACTCATTTTTTTTCCGCTTCTGAAATCTTTTCCTAATTAAAATTATCACTGATAAAAGTTGTGAAATCGTTAACAGTAGTAATTATTTTGATTTTGAAAAACTTGAATCATTTGAAACTTTTTCTTGTTATCTCTTTAATGTGGGGACTAACAAATTGTAGTCACCGATTAATGTACAAAGCTAAGATTCATTCAAGAAGTCTATCACACTTTCAGAACCAGTTGGGGAAGTGATCCCTATACAAAGGGGTGTTATTGCAACATCACCATGGCCTGTGACAAAATTGGGGTTGGACCGGCCACGTTGGCACAACCCATCCTGAATGCCAACAAAGTTCCTGCGCTACTATTTGCGGGAGAGGCTTGTCATAGCAGCTTCTTCTCTACAACACATGGAGCCTATCTCTCGGGAGCTGAACAGGCCAATGTTTTGTGTGACTACCTTCTGGCCATGGAAACTGATGAAAAGGGGAAGCCAGAAACACCCAAACGGGAATCATCCAAGGCAGGACCGTTTAAGTTAGGAACATCCAAGTCAGGGTCATTCTCATACAAGCCAGGATCAGCTAAACAGAGTTCAGCTAAACAAGGATCTTTGAAACAGGGATCTACTAAACCTGGGTCATCGCGACAAGGCCCATCCAAACGTTCATCTAGCCAACGTTAACGTGTTTGCGAAAGATCGCTTGTGGGTGTAATGTATTTATGTATTTATGATGCTCTGTGTGCTTAAATTTTTTTTTTTGCTCTTATTTAAAGTATGTATCACCAAAAATTCAATTCCAAAGACTAGTGAAAAAAATCGATGTGA
Source organism: Limnephilus auricula (assembly GCA_951813805.1). NCBI lineage: Eukaryota > Metazoa > Arthropoda > Insecta > Trichoptera > Limnephilidae > Limnephilus > Limnephilus auricula. The sequence continues at coordinate 16,585,950 of OX638391.1, read as the reverse complement.
AATTTTTTCAAAGAATTTTTTTTGGTTTGAAAATATTAATGCATTGTTATTATGTGTCACCATTTCTACCTTAGGTCAGTGGTTATTTCATGTTATAATGTAACAACAAATTAAAATAGTTTTAATATGAATAGATGTGTATGTTTATAGTAACACTGGAATTATTTCAACCCGGTGTGACCAGGCAGCAGGGATAGCCTAGATCTCGAAGTTGTATATTGTAAATTATTGTTAACCCTGTTAAATTAATAACAAAATACCTTTCAGTATCGTTTATTGTACTTAACAATACCTATCTAATTACCAGTATAATATTAAAGAAAGTGCTACTCCTCTTTGCTAGAAAATTGTGCCATAAATGTTTATCTCTTCTTCGACTGATCCCAATAGCGCTGTCCTACCAGCCAATTTTAATTAAGTATATGATTATCTATATTATTCTTGATAGATGTAGTTAAGAACATATTTGATATGTGTCTAATCTTAATATTTACTAACACTTTTGTGTACTTAATTAAACATAAAAACAGTCACAAAGTGGCAGTGTCAAATGACACATTTTACGGAAGCAAGGTTAGTCCGGGTTTGATCCTGTCATCAACCTAGATCTTTATCTTAAGTGTATTTATTGTGTAGTAGTCTATGGAATAGATCATCAGAAGCGAGTTATGAAGTAAGTATGTGTTATTTTATGTACCTCTGGATTGAGACGTTTCGAACAATTTTAGATTAAGTATCTAAAGATATTAATGATTGTTACCAGTGGTGTTGCTCCTTGACAAAGGGCGGAATGTAGCTTTTTGGCTGGAGTTGATTATCATTATGGAACACGCCATAATCTATGAAGGACAAAGCCCTCAAAGCAGATTGCAAGGAAACAATTTCTCAAGGCAGAACAATCATAATATATAAAAATTTCTGAAACTTAAAAAAAAAATATTTTTTCAGAAATCTAGGGACAGATTTTCAGCCTTTACGGGTTGCACACCACTGGATATTACATATTTAAGAAAATATATAAGCAAATTATATTATGTGTCTGTGTCTAATGTATGTTTCTGGTGTTTTCGCTATTGTGTAGGTACTTAATTGTATAATAATATATATGTTTTATTAAGAGTCACCTAGTGACAGCGACGAGTAATATATTTAAATGGAACAAGAGTAGTCCAGGTTAGATCTTGTCAGTAACCTTGATTTGTATCCTGCTAGATTTTGGGGACTCACAATGTGTAGTTGTATTCTATGTATCTCTGGTGTGTGGCACAAGGTGGTAAAACTACCCAGTGAAATATCACCATATGTGAAATTTTGAAACTCAGTATTTTTCTCAACTTTCAGTTTCTTATGAGCTACTCAACCGTTTGTGGTTTTTAAACTTTTAAAATATGTAGTGTGTTTATAAGGAGATGGATGTTACAAAACATAATTATCATTAATTTAAATGTTGTACTTATCTACCTATTTTAAAATGTGGAAAATATCAATACATATATTTATATTATCAACTTAACTGAAAGTATTAAAACCCCATCAAAACGGTTTATAAGCAAAATAGGTTTAAGATACTCTTTATCCACTGGAGCTTGCAAACATCCTCCAGTGCCTGCTGGCCAACATGTGGCCAATTTAAAGATATATTTAAATCATTTTTTGGACTTTTTTAAAATTACCCACAGGTTTTTTTTTAATTTATTTTTATATGAACACCGCACAAGAGTCCCAAATGCTTCCGTCTGGAGACAGTGAGACTATGGCATCCCCAACTAGGGGTATGTTGTGAGACTGAAGGTAGTGGGGATGGGATGGAGATAGATAACAGAAAGGTATGGAATTACCTGGCTATTCAGATCTGGTAGCCAATTTTTTTTTTGTTATTAGTTTTGGGATGTTATACCATGTTACGCTACCTCCTTCTTTAGCCAACGTTTCGGACAACATTACAGTGTCCATCATCAGGGAAGATGTGTATGTGTACGATTAAAGCCATTTCGAGCAACATTTCAATTCTGAATGGTGGTCTTACATCAGGGCGATACCGAGAGTATTAAATGTACTATATATTATTTTTAACGAATTGTGAAATAACACAAATTAATCAAATAAAATCTGAACCCGCGACCTTCGGATTGGGAGTCAAGAGCCTTTTTCCTGGACCACGCTGGCCATTTGAGGATCCTCGGATAATCACGAGGCTAATTTAGTAGTTTCACATTTGATTAAGAGATGTCTCGCATCTCTTCTTAATTATTTTTTATTGACACTCCGCAAAGTGAAATTATTGAAATATTTTTTCTTACAAATTTTTTTATGTGTTTAGGTACATATTAAAAAATGCATGTTCTAATTAAATGTATATTTGTGTTTAATAACTGGGCCCCATAGACAACATACTGAAGTCTCCAGACAGGTACCACGTGCGGCAATTTTAGAGTTAATAATACAAAAATTCACATATTTATAAATTTAAAGATTTTTTATTAATTTTTTTTTAATCCTAAAGATATGAGATTAACCGTCAAATACAGATGCATTCAATGGGTCTTTATCACTATAAGCAGTTTATATGTCGCCATATTAAAATTAGGAGGTATGAGTTTTTGTATGAGGGCAGGAAATTTCCAAAACGAACAATTAAAATTTTCCTTGCAACTCAAGGCTGAAATTGATCATATTCCAGAAAGCTCCAGTGGTTAAGGAATAAATATTTGTGTCTGGTAATTTAATTAATTACCCAGTAATTTAAGGTTCAAATATCAATGGCTCTTTAACTCATAGGGTATAACAAGAAATTAATAAATAAAAATAATTTTTTTGTTAAAGCCAACAAGTAGCTAAATACCACTTGATAAAGTGACATTTTAAATTTTTTTCTATAACTATCTTAGTTGAAGTAATATTCGAAGACAAAATGATTACATAACATCGACACTGCAATAGTGTATTTCCACTTTTTTTTATTGCTTAAAAAAATTAAGCAAAAAAATTACGCCGATTATGGCATTTTTATTTTATTTTTATGTTGAGTCTAAGTTTCCCATTTTTTAAATACCGCCAAAACGATATTTTCGTGCGGGACTATCGTGTGACGTCATGACGTCGGCCGGCTTCTGACACATTTTTGACTGTAGTAGTGTTTGTTGTTTGATGACCTGCTTTTAGTGGGATGATTAAAATCAGAAAAATGATCTTTAAATATTCCATACGTTTTCAACAGAATCCCTCGCTTGTGAAAATCCCCTATTGCGGTGCTTTGCACCGTGCATATGTCACTGTTTTCTTTTCAACATGATATGAATATCTTGTAACAATTTGTATTTGTCTCCATTGACGTAAAAAACTATTAATCTCTCACTAGCCACGCCTTTGCATAAAAATATTGAAGTCCGGAAGCTGTAAAATAAAATAATAATTTCATGTAAAACTAGGATATCTAGTTTTTGGTTATAGATTAAGCCAATTTATACATTCAGTCTGTCCCTCTATCCTGAGAATTAAAGAATGAACATTTTTTGTTGCTGTTAAAAAAAAAAAATATATTTAAAATGTGTCAATTTTCTTCTTTCTTTCTTTTTACTGAATGTTTTCTCGGTTTAATTGACGGTATAAAAAATGTATGTGTATAGTTATGAAAAACTGGATGTTTATATTTATAATATGTTTGATGTATTATGTGTCTAACCATAATGATACGTTTTAAAAAGATATGTTTTACTGATTTATCTAGAGATGTGCTATTAGCGAGCCTTAAGATTTTGTCCATTAGGGTGGACCTCGATGTCTGAGAAATTTGTCCAATTGCGCAGGTCCAGTAGGTAAAAGTAAAATTTGTGAAATGATTCCAAATGAAAAGAGTGCTTACAGTTTAAGATGAATTTAATGGTGAAAGTGATCTTGGATCGTTTGCAAGTGGCTGGGGTGTATTTTATTTATTTAAAAAAAATTACTTAACTAGTATGATAATATGTATGACCAAAGGTTGGCAGATGTGTGCTTTAAATTATACCAAAGTCAAACTATTTAATACTCTAGATGTCTAAATACTCACTTGATGTATTGTACCCTTGTTGATGTCTAATAAAAACTCCCACCACCAAAATTGTGTTTGATTTCCTCTTTTCTATCACTTACTTTAGTATTGTATTTCCTATGATAAAGTAAGCACCGGTAGGGTAGTACAGCTCGGGGTAACATAATTTTACGCTGAACTGGAAAAGAGATCTGTGACCATTGATTGCCCCTACAGTAATATACGAAACGTAACTCTCTCTCTCTCTCTCTCTCTCTCTCTCTCTTTCTATCTTCACTACCTCTCAACCTCCGTAATGCTCTCGTCACGCACTCACCAGATTACTCGCGTGCGTAAAGAAGTTTTACTTCAAAAATAGGTTGTCGCCAAGTTAGACAAAACCTTTGAGGCTCAAAAACTTTGATTAAATGCACCTTGTCTTAGGAACATTAAATTTTATTCCATTGTTTAAAAAATTTCTTCTATTAGTTTAAAATTAAATGAAGTAAAAAATGCATATTTAAAATCACTGAACGGGGATTATTATATCTTCCTCCCTTACTAATAAATGTGTTTATCATAATTATCACGACTTATCCTTACTTCTGGTGAAATGGAGCGCTCATTCTTTCTTTAGCAGACAATAAATTTCAGCTAGCACACTCGGTCGATAAGAATTGATAGGCTAACTATCGGCAACTTCTCATCGTTCCCTATCATGACTGCAGATCGCAAACGAATAAGTGACAGTTTACAATGACTAAGTGTCCTTAATATATTCAACGTCAACTGTTGTTTGTACGTTAGCGATCTGCAGTAGTTGTCCTAGGGAACGATGAGAAGTTACCGACAATTACCCTATCAATCCTTAGAATGCCATAGATCACCCCAAGTGGTTCGCTACGGTTTTTGGCTTAGCAGGTGTTAGCAAGCGAGGTTTGTCCGGGTCTTGGCGGCGGATGCGGCTGTCCACCAATTGCATTGCAGGCCAGATCGGGAGAGACTGATTGAGGGAGACCTGTTGACTCCTGTACACACTGATCCCCAGATTCCTACTCACTCCTTATACCTTTTTCCTTCCCAGAACACACTCTCCTTCCTTTCCTAAAAAGAACCCTCCACACAGCATTCCCAAAGATGACATAGACCCTGAGGGGAATTCTTTTCTTCAGGCCCTCCTGTGTGGAGCTATTGTAAAAATTGGTTCATTAAAAATATATGTATAATGTATAAGGGACGTAACTGACTACCTGGACATTATTTGGAGTAAAAAATCTGCATGAAATTTTGGTTTTCAATGACATTTTTGATTTTTTTTTTCCAACTAATAACATTAAACAATCAGTAGGTTTTTAAAGTCCAAAGAATTGGAAAAATGAATCCTAGGAAAAACATATTATATAAAGACAACAAAATATATTGTTAAATAAATGTGAATAAATAATAAATGGGAACGGACAACTCCGAACTTTTTTGGAAATAATGTTAAAACACCTAAAATCTTAGACCAGCGATTCTTAACCTCGGGTATTGGGTTGGGTCGCGGAAATCGCGTATTGATAGCTCGATCGATGTCACTAAACTAGTATAGTCACAATTATTACTACTCACAGAACAAGACTAAAGGCTGTGTTACTGCCATCTATTAATTAATAGTTTAAAACGATTCAGTTGGATTACAAGAAGAATTGCTCGAAATGCGAGGTGATGCACTTTTAAAAGAGAGAATTATTTGCCAGAACGAGTCTCACAAAACTGTGGGCACAATTATCTGGGAAGCCTGTTCTGAGCAATGAAGCTGAAAAAGCCCTGCTACCTTTCCCAACTACTTATTTATGTGAAGTAAGATTTTCATGCCTTGCTGTTATGAAGAATAAGCACAGGAATAGGTTGAATCCTAAGCATGACATGCGGTGTGCACTTTCTATAAACATAACTACTCCACGTATACACGATCTTTGCTCAAAAATACAACACCAGGGTAGTCACTAATTATTTTTCTGTAATTTTTTTAACTGTTTTAACGCTGAATTGTCCGATTTTAATACAGAACATTTAAATAAAGTTGTTTATTTCTAATTTTACCACTACATCCTATAATTTTTATAGGATGTAGTTGTAATTTTATAGTATAAAATTACATAATATATCATTTTAGTATCTGTCACTGGAAAATATAATAAAAAAATAGATTAGGGTCGCGTACTTCAAATATATTCGTACTTTGGTCGCCAGCCAAAAAGGTTAAGAACCACTGTCTTAGACCATTATATCTTAGGTTTATTTCAACGTGATAGGCCTACTTACGAAACTGTTTATTTTCTCCTAATACTGATGCCATAGTTCACCCCGCTCGTGGTTCGCAAGTGGTTCGCTACATTTATGACTTAGCAGGGGTGCCCGGGTTCATAAGGGTGAGGTTTGTCTGGATCTTGGTGGCGGGTGCCTCCGCCTACCAACTGCGTGGCAGGCCGGATCGGAAGAAACTGGTTGAGGTAAACGTTTTGACCTCTCCAGCAGGACTCTCTCGGAACACCGTTGATCCCGGAAAACTAACCCGCAGATTCGTACCCACCCCTTTATACCTTTTTCCTTCCAAAACTTGCTCTTCTTCTTTTCCTAAATATACCCTTCACACAGCACCCCCGTGGGATGCTAATGTAAAAAAATCTTCTTTTCATCTTTGAAAATTTTAAATTAGAGATTTGAAAAAACGATTGTATTCGAACGAATTTTCACACCTGGCGGGTGCGGTGAGTGGAAGCTTTATCGCTAACGGCTGCCACCCCGAGACTAAGCGCCGCAGAGAGTGCAGTATGGTATGGATTTGGCATGGGGGAATCAGGTTACATGCCAGAGTTGCCAGACCGCGCGTAAAATCGTTCTTCGCGACCACAGCATCTTGGAGACCTTATTTTACGGACAGCCTACGTACATTACTCTGCAATTCCCTTTGAAATCGACATCCCATTTCATAATGAGCATTGTGAATACAGCAATCTAGTATCATTTAATAAAACAAATTACCATCACAACATAAATATGATTTTCTTAATTGTTTACATTTCAACCCAATTCAAATATCGGAAAACGACGGATAAAATGGTTTCATCGCATAATATATTATATTCTGAAGGCCGCACCTGTTTTGAGAATTTACACCGCGACTGGTCACAGGTCACAATAACAGCCAATTTCCGGAGAACACACCCTATAAAATGGAAAATTCACTTCCCGTTTATTTTTACATAATAAGTGGTCAATGATTTTTTAACGGACACGTACTTAGTAAATTGCGCATGTTTTTTTTAGCTAATAATTTACAAGTAAAATTATTCAGTTATTTTATTACTCCCTTTTAATTTTGCAAATCGTCAATCTACAAGGCGAAAAAGTTTTCATATCAAGAAAATTAGTTAAGATTTTTTATATTCGTTTGTCGACAGAGGATTACAAGGATGTTGTAGAGGGCAATATATGTAGGTACCCATCTAAATATTGATCAGATCAGGTAGGAAAGAATTACTTACAGGCCAACTGATTAAGGTCCTCTTCTTCAAGACGGCACTCGCACATAGCAGAATTCTTCAACTTCATTGTGCCAGAATGCTGCAAAATAATTTAAGACTGGTATACTCGTGCCAAAAAAGCGCGAGCCGAACCACAAATTATGGGGAAGGAACTAAGCAACCGTAAGTGGCGTAAAATGCCGCTTACGGTTAATTAGTTACATTTCCCACAAAGTTCGTGCTTCAGCTCGCGCTTTTTTTCATGTTTATACGCAGCATTAGATGGTGAAAAATTACTAAAGGAGAGTCTAGAAAACCACGTATTTTGGAAGAATGATTACCATTTATTTTACTAGACTAATCCCAATGATTCTGCCGAGGAAATCGTGATTTCTCTCAATTCAATGAGTTGATCGTAAACGCCAGTTAAACCTTTTTTTAATACCTTTTCATTTCCAGGGATACGATAAACGTTTTATTTGTAATATTTTTGTGGGATGTGGAGAAAACTTGTGATGAAAAATTTGTAAGAAATAACAATGGAGCATCATTCTGGGCAACATTGTATATTTGGAATAGACACTTTATATAAGCAGAAATGAGGGAAATCTTGATGCCAAATCGTTGCAAAAATGCAATTCAAGCAGTGATATCTATATATGGTAATGTTATGTACCTTTATATTTTCCAATACGATGCCTAGATTCTCATGATTACTTTTCATTTCATCAATGACATACATCTCCCGTCAGTCGCATCTCCCATCTACACAATACATTATCTACTCACACGGTAAGTACCCATCATGTGGTTAGGTTCCTATTCGGCTACTAGGGCTTCATTAATTAGGGACATTTTACGCATCTTGTAAGTTTTCGTTATTTGTTGGAGCCATGATCCACAGACTGCAAAAACACATCAGACTGCAAAAACAAAAAATACAAAACAATTCATTTCTTAATTGTTTTACAAAAAATATAAAATTATTGTTTATTCATATTTACAGTGCAAAAAAACTAATATTGTTGGAAAATTTCAATATCATGAGATTTTCAATTGGTTTTAAATGTTGGTACTTGGTACCTACACACATGCACTACTATTTTTCATAGGCTCCTACCTTCCTACTTTTCACCCTTACAAGCATCTCTTTAAACATTTTCATTATACTCGTACATACACAATTCGGTGAATCATTTTTTTTTTTGCATTTTGATGTTTTGCATTTATATCCATATTTATGTACAACTCGTATTATTGATACTTAACCCTGGAGTGACAGAGCAATTTAAAACTTTTTCTCGGAGTGCTATAGGAATTTTTTCCGCCCATATTTAAAAAAAATCATACCTCCGAATTTAAATATGGATACATACAAACTGATTGTAGATCTATATGGCCAATGAATTCATATATATTTATCATATTCTAGTATCACATATTCATAGGATTTATAAAAAAAAAATTAAATCTTTAACTTTAAAGCATTTTAAAGAATCTAGAGAATATTTGCCACATTTTGGCACGAAGCAATCCGAGGTTTTGGAAATAGTGCCATATTGTGGCAAAAAGCGTTCGAATGGTTAAGGCCAGTTGTTTCACAGAATTTTACACAACTTACATGAGTTGGCAAACCATGCACTTATAGACTTTTTAATTGTTATCATATTATTAGTTTAATTTGTAGAACTCCATTTTAACTCTCATGTTTTTATATATTCAATAATATTATTATTTAATTGATAAAAACAGTTTATTTATAAACAAGTTATGCTATGTAATTGTTATTACTCGTGACAGCTGTTTCGCCTTTTGAAAAAAATTATCAAACTGTCGATTTCAACTTAAAAAGTTTCTTTACTTTAGCTTAGTGCGTAGCGTTCTTCAGAATGGATCTCAGGTTTGGGGGCCAGAGGACAACGTCTATACAAAAGGTGGAGAAAAATCAAAAGAAACTTTTACAATACTTATACCATGTGAATATTTTCCACAACACCAACAAGTTTAAGCAAAAAACTTTTAACATTAACTTGTAAGCATTAATTTGTAACTATAACATGAAACTTATATGTAACTTTTTTAACCATTTTGTTGCTGCTGTTATCTATTTCGTCTGTGTGAACAATTTTTAGAGATTTTTTTAATCGCTTTTCCAATATATTGGTTAAATAACTGTTTTCATAAAATAAAATTAAAATGCAAACAATTCGATATCCAATATTTTCAATACAATATTTTTTTAATAAAAAAAAATAGTTTTAATGAATTAAAAAAAAAATACTTTATCTAAAACTAGATAGTTAGCTAATCCATTAAGAAAACAATTATCTATCAACTTTCCGGAATCTTCGTCACTTTTTTCTAAAAGTTTCCAGAACTTTCTCCTTCCATAACTTTCTATAGCATTAGTAAACCATCCAGAACGTTCTCGTAGCTTTTAGACTCACCGACATAATCTGCGTCTCCTTCCAGAATTTCAACAGTTTTATCGAACCTTCCAGAACTTTCCGGAAGACTGTTCTTGAAATTTCTAGAGGGCAAAACTTTTAACCCTTATATCTTCAAAAGCAAACGGGACCCCTTATTCCCTAGAGGGGTTAGAGATCTACCACACCATATAACTCCCTTGATCGTACCGGGACTCGTTTTTTGAGTTTTTTCGGTCCTCACGTTTTTTTGGACTTTCTTTTATAATATATATCGATTATTTGTATTCATTCTTTTTTGTCTGTTTTTAGGGTGTCTGGAATTACAATTATTGACAACATAGTACTTTTTTTTAAATCTCTAATAATAATTAATTAGAATGCTGAAGGTACCTTTAACATTCATGTTCTGAAGTCATAATTATCGTGTAATCGCTACCTTTCACATTGGTTATTTATAGACTCTATGGAGAACAATTAAAAAGCTGTAGTAAATTATCAAATTAAAAAATCTCATTGATAGAACTACTCACGCTAAAGGTGTGGGGGCGAAAAGGCGAAAAAACTTTATAGCGTTTTCTAGTACCTCTATTTTATGCCTACAATATTCGTATATCATAAAATGCGATATGAGTTGTCCGAAACATTGAAATTTACTGAATATAGAATATATCCCTCATGTTGAATTATTATCTTTCCTGGAACTTAACAAGCTCTGTAGGTTAGGTATCTTTGTACGAGTATTACCTGGAAAAGTAATTAGGAAGGAGGTTAAAGTTTAAAAAAATACACCGTTAGATATTGGTTTCCGTCGTTCAACTTTAAAAAACTGGTATTTGTGACTTATATATATAAGACTGTTTGTTGTCTTTAGGTTTTAAATGACAAATAAAACATTGTGTTGCTCTGGCGTATAAAGTTTATTTGTCTTATAGAGGTTGTTTTTATAATTTTTTTAAATATCAGCCACATAACATAGTGCATAAATAAACCAATAACACTTACGCCGTTCTTCCACGTAGCTATTCACAAGCGACGCTACCGCTACCTAAATTTGCTAGTGTAGCACCTTGCGGCGTTTTCAAACACTAATAGTAGTATGGAAAACACAGACGAGCGGCGATCGCGTCGCTTGAAGGTAGCTCCATGGAAGAACGGCGATAGCATGGCGATAGTGTAACCAAAGTAATGACATTTGAAAAAACAATAGAATAAAATAAAATTCATAATTAAAATATAAAGGAATCCTATACATTTCTAGGTAGGTACTGTTATTCCTTTACATATATTATACATATAAGTATTGTCTTATATAATATATAAATATTATAATATAATACATATTATAATATGATACATATTGTAATATGCAATATAACGCATTTCTCGTAATTAAAAGAATACAGATGAAAATTGTGAGAATGAAAAATATAATACCGTAGGTACGTATTAAGTACGAAAACATTAAAACTATTTTATTATGCTAGTATAAATGGAAGATCTACAGTCGCTAGTGTCTAGGATGTACGAAGTATGTATGAAGAATGACTTAATGATGAATGTAAGTAAGTCTAAAGTCATGGTGTTTGAAAGAGAGATTATGAAAACAGTGTGCAATATAGTTCTGAATGATGAATACTTGGAGCAGGTGGATGAGTTTGTGTATTTGGGAAGTATGTTTACGAGAGATGGAAAAGCTGTTAAGAAATTTTGAATCGAAGGGTGAATGCAGGTGACTCCATTAATGGTGGACTGAACGCAGCAAAAAGCTGTCCAAAGTAGCGAAGCTAGCAGTCCACAATGGAGTGCTGGTACCTACCCTGATGTATGGTAGTGAAGCATGGAACAGGCAGAGGAAGGATGAAAGTAGACTGAATGCTGTAGAGATGAGATCCCTGAGGCGTATTTGTTGTAAAACCATATATGATCGTGTGAGAAATGTGGATATCCGCAAAGAATGCAAGGCTGATGTAAGCGTTATGAGTAAGATTAAGAAAGGGACCCTCAGATGGTTTGGGCATGTAGAGCGAATGAACGAAGAAAGGAGTGTAAGGAGGATATATGACGCAAAATTAAATTGGACCGGTCAGTGGTTGTGTGGGCATCGCGTTTGGGTCCACACAGGTGTTTCGTGTTCGATTCCTCGGCTGGCTAAGTCCTCCATCACAACACAAGCAACATCTAAGCATTATAAGAAAGTAGTTGGATACAAATACGCTCACACTTACTCATTCTCCTTCCTCTTGCAATAAAATCTATTAAAAAAATTACCGACTTCAAAATAAGCATTAAGATCAATAATTAAAATTATATTTTAACCAACAGAACGGATGGACGGCCCGGCCCGTTCGAAGAATTTCCAGTATCTATATTTAGAGATTTATGTATTAAAAATTCATTAATTCAAATTGTAAAAGAAATAGACAAATATCAAGTTTTAACTGAAAATCGAACTCGACTTAAATAAATTTTTCTATGCCCAACATTAAATACTACTTTTAGCACTACACCATTATACTTACACGAAAGAAATCAGAAGCATTAACGCTAAAACCCAAATATTTCACTCTGTCAAGAAACCTTTTAAAGACTTTCTTAAGAAAAAAACTACTGCCACCTAAATTAATCGTACTATATCCTTTATTTTCCTTAACATTTTATTTTTTTCGAAATACATTCATTGTTATTTTTATTTTCTTAGGTATAACACTTAAACTAAATATAAATGTCACTTTATTACAACATTAAATTTATCGTATATATTTATTGTTTTCCATCATACCAACATATACTTACTACAGCACACATATTATATATGTGTACCATTAATTATTTTAGTACTAACTAACAACTGATGTACACTCCTCTTCAATATAACTAATAACTTATGTACACTCCTCTTCAATATAAAACATATTAGTAAAAAAATTGCAACGAAACACAGAGAAGAGCTTGTATTGCGATTGATTTTATTTTATTCTGGATATTTTTTTATAGTTTTTCTCGTATTATTTATACGTACTTTGATTTAATCACTTAACCATGTACAATGCGACCTTATAACCCCAGTTCTCTTATAAAAAAGTGTAAAAAATAATAATACATTAATAAAAAAAATCGAGTGTGCTTTAGACCACACTACTGAAGAAAAAACTTCTTTAGCTTTATCTATATGTATGTATATATATATATATATTCGAGTTTGTTTATATGTATAAAATATATACATGTATTAATTTTCTTCAAATATTTATTTAAATTTATTATCATTCGCCTCTCCCGATCAAGCCGTGCGCATCGACGTCCGCTCCCCCCCCCCCCCCTTCCCCCCTCACGCGTTTCAAAATAGTGACTGAAATATTTCATGCACTGGCTATGAGAGGAAGAGAGAAAGAAAATGTGCGCGCGCACTGCTCTCTCTTGCTTCGACAGTGAGCCCGTTCGCCTCGCAACGCATTTCACTTTTTGTTACACATTCGCCAGTTTACCCCTCAAGTCAAGCGTGCGTAAAGAGGTGCTTACTTTAATAAATAAATAAAAATAAGAACACCGAGAAAACTAGATACGTCATATCAAGCATAAATATTACAAATCAACCTCATGATGATGCCCCTTTTAGAATACACACATGTTTCAATTCCGATGAATGTTGTCAGTGTCCCTACATCGAGCGCAATACTCAAATGATGTGGGTACCTCGGCCACACCATTGATCCATATCTCAAATGGAATCTTGCACTCAAATAATTGCAAACAAAATAAGAAAAACCTTGCACTTTTGAAGTAAAACTTCTTTACGCACGCTTGACTTGGGGAGTAAGCTGGCGAATGCGTGACGAGCGCGTTACGAAAAGTGTCATCGGGCGAGGCCAACGATAATAAATTTAAATAAATAAATATTTGTAGAAAATTAATATATGTATATACATGTATATATTATGTATATATTATACAAATAAACATACATATAGATGGAGCTAAAGTAGTTTTACTTCAGTTGTGTGGTCTAAAGCACACTCATTTTTTTCAGAAGGTTACGATACTCTCTCGACTTACAACACTTGAAAATGATTTATTTTGCAGTCTGTCAATCACTTCTTTCAATAAGGTTATTTCATAAATTGATATTTCATGAAAATAGTGTGAGAAAATCCTTTATTGATAAAACATATATTTTTAACTTAAGAGGATAGACTTTGCACCACACGCGGAACGTTTTGGTATTTGATTGTCTGACATTCTGTCCTGCTCTAAATAAGCTAACACACGCTTACGATACATGCGGATGCGAAACGTGCGAATGCGACAACTGCCGTAAACTCTAATATTTACCTACAGAAATCGCTCGAAAATGGGTTTCGGGAGAAATCATTTTTCTACACCCATACTTTCACAAAAACGTTAATAAAAACACAAAAATATGTTCCCAAAAGAAGGAGCAAAAAACGAAGTCGGTATGTTTTTATAATTTTGTAATTCTATAAGAGATTTGAGTAAGCAGCACTTTTTCTTTAAATAATATTTTTCGATAAATTATACATGTTTGACAGTGAATGTTTACGTTAATATTGATTTGATTTCAAGGATATTGTCAGGCTATTTATTTCTAACTCTTCACTGTAATTAATCAAAACATGTATTGCTTTATGTATGTAAAAGCCCTATTGGCGTTTAAATATAAATAAATAAAATAAATAATACGAAACGCATCGAAAATATAAAAACATACCAAGATAGTTTTCACCTTCTAGAAGGCAATATAAAAAAAAATATTCATTTTGTGCAATTTTCGATGTAGGAAAGTGTTTTTTCCCGTGCGTCCTTTTGTATGGTCCGAAAAGCGAAGTCTATCTTCTAAATAAGTAAAACCTCAAATTATAATATTTCAATTAATGAAGACGTTCCTACATGTGACCGCATATTTTTCTGATTTTTCTGTTCAAGATTTTTGATTGAGTTTCGCTAATATTGTCTTCATTAATTAAAATATTTATCCTCTGGAGCGATTTAGGTCCAAATTTGGACTGTTTATATTTTTCTGCAATTGATATCGGTCGAAAATTGGACCACATTTAATGAACTTACAAATTTGAGATAAACAGTAAAATCTTCGTGGATTCATTAGCTTTAAACCGCAGTAAACAGTTTACATGTTTCCATATTAATATTTTGAAGAATGATACTAATTAAATCGAATGGCCAAATCAAAAAACTGAACACCAATCAATTCAATTTCTTTTAAAGGTTGTATGGAAAATAATATACCTACATACACATATAGGTACATTATTTTACGTTCATCGCTCTTATCCTTTATTAAATGTTCTTTTTTATTATGTTTATGATGTACCTATCATCATCATTAGGAATGTAATGAATACTATCATTATATTCATGTGTTTAAGGTGTTGTGAGAATTTTTTTTTTAAATTTTAGGTATCTTTACAAAAAATGTTCGCTGTCAGTCGCAAGGGACAAGGGACATCAGTCCCAGGGACAGATCGCAGGGACTTTCATTACAAGTATGTAACAATTTAACTAGTGTATATATATATATATATATATATATATCTACCTATGTTTAATATGTTTCTATACTTTCTTGTGCGATGCCATGTATGTGTCATGTAATGACGTACCTAAATATGTTCGGAAAATTGTTTTTCTCGTTATTTCACTGCAACTACACGTTTAATTATTTAGAGTAAATGTATTGTCTGGGGGCGGGGTCTTATGTCTGATTACTAGAACCTGTTGATCTAGCGTGTGTAACCGAATGTGGACCACGGAAACACACGAAGGGCTTTGGGCAGGGGTGGTATATCAAGCGCAATGGAGTCCAACGCAATCATTCAAACATCAAAAAGCTTTGAATTTATATTTAAGTGAGTGTCATTCAGAGATGCACATTGTGTGTTTTTTTTAACATAACTAATAATAATTTACGACACCTATCTTTTTTAAATTTTGTTAATGACATATTTCGAAGGTACTTACCTTCGTTTTCTTTTTTACTATTTTTTTATTAAAAAAATAATTGAAATTCACAAAAACTTCATTAATATTATACTAGAGACAACAGGGCTGAGCTTGATGGTTTTTTGGTATTCGGTGTTTTGACGGCTACACCAAAACTAAACGCAGAAAACCATTTTTGAAATTAACGAATTATACTGAAATATCATCATTAAGAGGATTAGAGTGAGTAACACGGTATTGCGTCTATATAAAAAAAACCACACACGACAGGCATAACACCCCAAAAATAACATACGATATTATTATATAAAAGTATATTTCTTCATTATTACAGTTTAATATGAAGATAATGATAACAACACATAACGGCAATTAAGACGATTTTTTGGTTTTTTTTTTAGTTTATATGTAGTACCAATGCCATTCCGATGAAAAGTACTTGTTTTTTGTCGTTGCTTAAAAAAATACTAGCTAACCCGCCCACGCGTTGCTGTGGCTAAAGAAACCCAACGCCATCTACTGGATGGATACTCAACCCAGATAACCAAGTGTTGTGTCAATAAATTAACTCACACCGCCATCTGTCAGAAACTTATGGAACTTACAAATATGTTTTTAAAAATTTCCCATAAAAAACAATTAATTCGAAATTATAAATATTGAGGTCAATAATAAATATTGAGAGATAAATCTACTCTAACTTTTTAGTTAGATCAAATTACACACAGTAAACCAAATTTTATCAAAATCGGTTGAGAAATAGAAAGTGTGTTTCTTGGCGTTGACTACCCCTGACGTAAAACATCGCTCGACAGCTCCTCCACATGTTTCCAATTTGATCCACCAGTTTCCATCCTAGTTCTGCCGAGTGTTCATCAACTTCGCGGAGGTTCATCCTTTAGTCTGGTTTCGGATGAATGTAAGAGGTATGGAAAAGTATTTTATAAATAAATAAAATATTCATTTAGTATTTGAACGCACTATTTTACCGAAAATGCTATCCTAAAAGTAATTTTAATTGTTAAATACATTTCACGACGGAATTAATAATTATAAAGATATTTTTCATGTAATTATTTCATTGTTCATTAAATGTGCAGCTGTCATTCGTTTCTTCACTTAGTAATCGGATAAAAAGGGTAAAAAATTAAATGAACCTTTTTTTGTTGCAACTTCCCGCGTGTAATTTATCTTGCATAAAGTTTTAGTCACTCTAGCAATAGTTACTTGAGTAAATTCCCGAGATATATGTTTTAAAATTTAAAAAAAAATTCAAAACATTTAAAAATAATTTAAAAAACCTATTTAAGCGAAGGATTTAAAAAAAATACATTATTCTATAAATGTCCGAAGCAGAGTGATTCGCTTAAAAATATAATACTTGTAAGAATATTAGGCGGAGCTCTTGACAAAATATCATTATAATCGATTAGTTATATCAAATAACCCGCCGTCTTTTCATTAGGTTAGGTTAGGTTTACAAAATATTCAACACATTTAAAAATAATTTAAAAAACCTATTTAAGCGAAGGATTTAAAAAAATACATTATTCTATAAATGTCCCAAGCAGAGTGATTCGCTTTAAAAATATAATACTTGTAAGGATATTAGGCGGAGCTCTTGACAAAATATCATTATAATCGATTAGTTATATCGAATAACCCGCCGTCTTTTCATTAGGTTAGGTTAGGTTTACAAAATATTCAACACATTTAAAAATAATTTACAAAACCTATTTAAGGGAAGGATTTAAAAAATTACATTATTCTATAAATGTCCGAAGCAGAGTGATTCGCTTAAAAATATAATACTTGTATGGATAAGCGGAGTACTTGACAAAATATCATTTTAAACGATTAGTTATATCAAATAACAACATAATGCTTCGTCGGTCTTGGGCAGCTGTCTTTTCGTTTGGTAAATGAATAAAATAAAATAAAGGTTATAGCAAATTGCCTAATAGTTTCTGTACTACTTGTCGTGGACGAAATCATAATCAAAACATTTTTTATTTCCATTTTTTTGCGACCATGTACCTACGTGACATTACCTATTATATGGCATTTTTTTAGTTATCCAAAGAAACAAAACAACAGATTTATTAAAATCATACATTAAGTGTATATTGCTTATCGTTACATATCTGTGTTGACACTGGTACAATTACAAGGGAATATCAGATTTAATTAAATAATGTACCTACTACATGTACCCTTTGCATAATTCCATATTCCACATTCATTAAAAATAGGCAGATAGAAAATGTGTGATCTGACAGAAATCCCAGGTGTGTCTTGAGATTATCGAGGGTTTGGAGTGAAGTTTTGAGGTTGTTAATTCTAGTAATCTGAGCGTACCTAGTTTTAAGGCGAAAATAGTAATATTGACGACGTATGAAAAAAAATATTTTTAGGAATTCGATTCACTTTATCGTTCCATATCTTCCTCCGGCGTTTCCGACTTCTTTTACCATCAGTATTTATTTCAAGTCGACTCCACTTCCACTATCACTTTCTCACTTTACCCCTTTCTTTTTTTATCACATAATTTTATAAGACTTCATCTACAATTTACTTCCATGTCGTACATTATCTTTATACCCGTTTCTATGTTCATCACGTACGCCACATTTTACCACACATTTGATCATGCATGTCTTCCTCTGGCGTCCCCAACGTCTTCAATCATGCGCTTTCAAGTCTCACGTTCTCCCTTTACTTCCTTTATCACAAAGCCTAATTTTACCATACATAAGTGTCCTTTTCACTTGATCGTGCCATATCTTCCTCGGGCCTCCCAGACTTCATTTACCATTCACTTCGATATCATACTTTCTTTTAACTCCCCTTTCTATGATCATCATATACGCCTAATTTTACCAAATATAAGTACCTATTCGTGTCAGTACTAGTACTCGTATATGTCTCTTTACTCCCCTTTCTATGATCATCACATACGCCTAATTTTACCAAATATAAGTATTCGTTTTAGTACTCGTACTCTCCTCCTTGATTTGCCATTCTCTTCAACGTCAGATGCTTCTTTACTCCTCTTTCTAAGATCATCATACAGGCCTAATTTGACCACATATCAGTAATTGTCACTTGATCGAGCCATGACTTCCTCGGGCGTCCCCGACTTTATCTACCATTCACTTCCGCGTCACACATTCTCCTTATACCCCTTTCGTCGTTCATCGCGTATGCCTCAATGATTCGTGTTTTCCTTCGTGTTTCACTGTCTCTTTCACTTTACGTAGTTACTTGAAATCCACATATTTTCTGTTAAAAAAAACTACATTACATTCACTTTATGAAAATGCTTTGACCCGAATTCCCTATTTGAAGTGTTAAGAGCTCTGCACGATTTTGAATCAGACAGAATTGTTGTTATCTTTCCATTTTGCTTCGAAAGGGGAAGAACGACGTCAGAGACTGTTGTTGGGTTGGTTTTTAATTCGTTAGTTCAAATAGATTAAAATTGTACGAGTAACCATATTTATATAAATAAATTAATTTATTAAGAATCGTCTTTTGCTGCTCTATCTGAAAAAAAGTCAAATGATTTTTTTTTTATACTAGAGTTCCTTATTACGCATAAAGAATCTAAATCCCGCTCATTTTTTACGTCATATAATTAGAAACGCAGCACTTATAGATTAAAATGGACGCGTCATTATTAGTCGATCAATTGAAGGTAGCTATGGGGAAGGTATTGACAGGAAAAATCGTTATGATGAAGTGCATTGAAGCACTTAAATTAATTTGAAACGGTGCATGCCAAAACCTTTAAAATGTACCTATTGTGCACTGAAGTAAAGTTGTTAATTTCTCTTGGGATTCCGCTTTCCCATGAAATGTACTTTTACAACATTGTTTTAAGTTTGAAGCCTTCTTAGAAAGCGCAAAAATCTTCATTATGTTTAGTGATTTAACAACAAAAAAACGAGTGTGCTTTAGACCTCACGACTGAAGTAAAACTTATCTAGCTCCATCTACATATATTAATTTTCTACAAATATTTATTTAAATTTATTATCGTTCGCCTCGCCCGATCACACTTTTCGTAACACTCTCGTCATGCTTTTACCAGCTTACTCCCCAAGTCAAGCGTGCGTAAAGAAGTTTTACTTCAAAAATCTTGGTCGTAAAAAATATAAACCATTGTATAACAAACCCATAAATTTTATTAATAAAAATTACATTTGTTGGAGGGCCACTGGAGGAATTTTCATTATAAATTGCATTAAAAAATTTGAAACGCTTTGCGCAGAAAATTCGCACATTTTTCTGTTTAAGGTTTCTAGCAACTATTTTTTCAGCCATATGAGTACAATCATTTACATTATTTTCAATCAATTTTGGAGGCGTAAATGGGTACAGGCTCCCCGGAAACCATTTATTGGATAACCAACACCTCTTCCATAGGTCACCCTAAGTGATTTCGGTACGATTGGTAACTTAGCATGGGTACCCGGGTTCATGGGGTGAGAATTGTCTAGGTCTAGGCTGCGGATAATAGACGCTTAAACCCAAATTCCTACCGCCCCTCATATATAATCATCCTCATCCCAGAACTTCATCTCCTTCCTTTCCTTAAAAAAACCATCTACACAACATCTCCAAAGATGATATACGCCCTGAGGGAATTTAATATTCTCATGGCCTCCTTTGATGAGATAATGTAAAAAAAGGGCGCAGAAAATTAATATAAAAAAATTTTAATAGTTTTAAAATATTTAATTTGAGAATCTTTATTTTTGCTCTACGTCTTTAAAATATTTAAAAAGCAGTGTTAAAATCTCGACTGAAACCGGGATTTTAACTTGTTATGTTAGTAACTGATGCTATGAATATTGCCTATATTTAGGAGGAGTATTCCGCTAACAATCAACTATATGTATAAAACTTGCAACACTTTTAGCATTGTTGCGCAATAATCAAAGCTTTATCGCTTTCTCAATATGTACAAATAAATAACAAATAAACTTCTTGTTTTGATTCTTGGTTGAAATGATAAAGCTCTCTCACTCCCATGAACGCGGGATTTTTTGTATTTTGTTTTATTTTATTTTTTATTAAATAATAAGTTTACAAGGTATAATAATAATGTTGATAACTTGATTGACTGTCATAATATAGTACCATATTATGAATACGAACCAAATTCATTTTTAGAAAATAATTTCTTTAAAATTTACTATGATAAAACTATACTAACAGACAGACAATTAGTCACAATAGACCCGATATAGTTTTACATGACAAAATTAAAAAAAAAAACTTATATCATTGATGTAGCTATTCCAAATTCCTGTGATATTGAAAAATCTGTTTCTGAAAAAATAAGAAAGTATACAGATTTAGGAAATGAAATTAAAAGAATTTGGCATTCTCAGACTATAAAAATAGTACCATTTGTTATTTCGGCTACTGGCATTATACCTAGCTCTCTCATTAAAAATTTAGGCATATTAGATTTGTCAAAGAATTTGTATATAAAAATGCAAAAATCAGTCATTTTAAATACATGTAGAATTACGAAAGATTTTTTAAATATTTTTATTGAGGGATCAGTAGGATTAATCGGTCAAATTAGATATGAAAATATCTGGAGTCGGTGAATTATTTTCCCATTTGATAGTCTGGTAGATTAATATGTTGTTCTTGTATTGTTTGGTATTAACTAAACTTATATAATACACCTGCATAGCGTGGATATACTAGATGATCATTTTTATGGAAAAATGTGTGAAAAAAGTATGGAAAGTGTGTTTTGTTTGTCCTATGGAGAAAACTAAACCCGGACCTAAAAGTCTGGTGAGTAAAACATAAATTACTAAATAAATTTTCACGGTTTTTTTTTTGAGTTTTGATGTTCCTCTTCTATAAAAATAATGTTCATGTTGGGAAAGTTCAGATAAAGTCAAGTTTATGTTTCTAGTAGCTTTTAGAATACTTTAATCATTGTTTAGGAGTGTAATGTTAGTTTCATAGTGCTAACCTGCTGTAAGTGTCTCGAATTATGCCAATAGATAATAGGCAATCGAGATAATAACTGTCGATCTGAAGTGATAAGCGACATCTGGCTGCAACCAACATTTCACAACTTTTCTATGTATCATACCTCATTATGACTAACATAATAACTGAGTGTTATATGAGGGATAATCTATAAATCTATTTGCATAAAGTAAAACATAATGCTTGTAATGTGTTAACATAGTTTTACACTATCTCCGCACTTATACATATTTTCGAAATTACGAGTAGATATAATATAACTACATTTTACAAAATCGAGCGCTCTGTGACAATGGCATTAAAACACGAATTTAGTTCACCATAGAACTGAACTGAACTTCAAGTGAATATTGCAGTAAAAAGAATTTTAAAAAATATATTGGTTTATTTTTATATTTAACTTTTTAACTTAATGAGTTAAACATCAAATTATAATATTTTAATTAATGAAGATAATATTAGCGAAAGTCAATCGAAAATCCGAAACAGAAAAATCAGAAAAAGATACGGATACATCTGGGACATACATCATACATAAAGATAGCAGCCAATAAAAATATGCGTTAAGAAAATGAAAATAATTGGTGGTTCTCAGGTGGTTCTCAGTCAAAGTATGATACAGTTAAAAAATGACCGAATCGGATAGGGATACGTTGGCGCAGTGGATAGCGCGTTGGCCCGGATTGCCAGAGGTCCTGGGTTCGTGTCCCAGATGAATCCGTATCTTTTTCTGATTTTTCTGTTTCGGATTTTCGATTGACTTTCGCTAATATTATCTTCATTAATTAAAATATTAAAATAAATTGTTGTTT
This sequence comes from Limnephilus auricula, assembly GCA_951813805.1. Taxonomy (NCBI): domain Eukaryota; kingdom Metazoa; phylum Arthropoda; class Insecta; order Trichoptera; family Limnephilidae; genus Limnephilus; species Limnephilus auricula. The sequence goes on along the minus strand of OX638391.1, from coordinate 16,563,191 downwards.
ACTGCTTAAATCTTTCTATACATAAATCATTACACATTTTGAAATACTAAATAATGATTATTACCGCTTTCAATATCTCCCGTTCATTTCGATTCTGTTGAGGGCTTTAATTGAATTGTCCTTTGTTGATGTTTGCAGTTTTTTTACGATCTTCTAGATTCTAGACGACGCGAGATCTATTTGTATTCCGCAAGTACCCACAAGTTCGATTGATGTTTTTTGTATCGTCCGTAGGGTGACCACTATCGAAGAATTGTCTGGTATGCCAATTATGTTCTTGCTGAGATATCTGGGACTGTCCCCGCCGGCTGGAAGGATAGACACCGCAGCCATCGCTAACATCACCCCTTCGACCGATCGTATCAACAAGGTTGTATACAATTACAGATACAAAATACTTATACATACGATAATTGCGATTCGCTTCGTGTTTGTAAAAGGCTTATGTCATTAACTTTATCATCCAGATAATTCTGGCAGAGATTCTGCGATAAGCAACGAAAATCCCGGAAACAGTGAATAATTATTGCTCTAGAGCTTTGAGCTAGTTTCTGAATATTGTATTGGCTTTATCTTGTCAAATTGAACAATGTGTTGTACTGATTGGTTCGTGATGTTGAAATATATTTTTCATTGTTTGGTATTAGCTCATAATGTGATCATGTTTATATTTAACAGTGGGTCTTACGTATAACTCTTAATAAATATAGAATACTAAATATTTTAGTGAGTGACTCGCGTTATATGATTAATTAACTAAAACTGTATTAGTTAACTGTAATAGTCACGTCGAGTCAAACAATAAATGCGACTCTAATATTAATAATGAGTGTTTTTATCCAGCCGTGGTTTAGGAAAGTGTTGGGGATGCCCCCGAGTAAGTCGACTTGCGAGAGAAATATAGAAGGAGGGGAATTGCAGACGATGTTACAAGTCAACAACGAGAAGACGGACTCCAAGAAAGTGGGTGAAGTCTGCCTTCTCACGGAAAGCCCCTTCAGAATTCTAAGGGTAAGTTATTTTTAATCTCATTGTACGTTGCTGTACTTGCCACTTTATTAAAAATGGAATTCTCCGTAAAGCCACAAAAATAGCAATGATATCAGAAGAAATAAAGCTGGCTGTGATTTTTGTGCTACCTGCTGGGGTGGAATATTATACATAAATTATAATAATTCTTTGTTATAAAATCAATACTTGGTAGAGCTTAGAAAATGAGCCCATTGTCATTTTCATATTACGTTTCTGAACCTAACTCCATTTGTATACCTATTTGTATAGCAACTGAGTTTTTCTCACGTAAGTGAGAGAAATCACAATAACCACAGTGGAAAGCGCTACTTTATTTGGTTTGGCGAGAAGTATAATAATATGTGTTTACTAACTCCCATTTTATGGGCTATTACAAATAAATAGTAAAAATTGTACATTATTATTTATTGTACATGACTGAACTGCCTCAGTAACGAATTTTTTTGTAATAAATATCTATATATTTACTGACTTCGATATATAGATGACGTCGATATATAGATATCTATATATCCACTGACTTCCTACAATTATTTTCTTCCATTAGTATTCCGGTCAAAGAGAAATACATTTGGTAGTTTGTCATATAATTTCTCCAGTGAAATAAATCCCGACTTCTAGTTTTACGTAGTGGAATCTGAAAGCTTAACAATGCAAGCAATTTTGGATTGTCAACTATATCATTTAAAATTTTGTATAGAAATACAGGTCAGTGAAAATCCTTCTGTCTGACAATTTAAGCATATTCATATTATTTAATAGAGTATCGTAGTTCAACATAATTTCTGGAATACCCTTTTATTACCCAGTTTAGAAAACGCAACAATTATTTTTTTATTCTTTTAATAGCTTGTACAAGAATAATATAATATGGGTTCCAGACGGAAGAATTGTAAGTTGACTTCTAACAAAGGTACAATTAAACCTTTTTTTTCACTTGTAGCAAACACTTTGTGGGAATACATAATTATAATAAACACAATAATATTTTGTTTTAATTCCACTTTATTAATTTTTAATCCAACTAGTTTCGGTTCAAGCAGAACCTTCCTCAGGGATGAATAAAAGTATATTTTTATTCATCCCTGAGGAAGGTTCAGGTTGAACCGAAACTAGTTGGATTAAAAATTAATAAAGTGGAATTAAAACAAAATATTATTGTGTTTATTATAAAATTAAACAATTTAATACATTTAATAGTGTTGAAATTTCTCTCAGCATAAATATAAATCCCAACATTCGTAGGCCCTTAATGGAGGTTTTCGTTGACAAATGAAATATTTGATCGAAAAGTGATGCCTAAGTCGTTACTTTGTGTTAATATATCAAGAGCATTATTATCAATATTGTAATTAAAGATCACTGGTCTCTTATTATTTGAGAAAATCCAACTATTTGACCTTTCGAGATATTTAAGTAATGTTAAATTTCGTTGCATCAGATTAACAATTGGATGATAGTATCATGAAAAATGTTACAATGGGAAAAATACGAGTGTGCTTTAGACCACACGACTGAAGTAAAAACTTCTTTAGTAATCTAATCTAATTTTCTTCCTTGCATCGAATAAAACCATTCCAATCATCAGTGTATAAGAATCTATATTAAAGATTCGTTTGGTTTGTTACCAATCATCGTGACAAATCAGTCCTTTCAATGCACTGAGTTCGCATACTCTAAACGAAAATTGTATTAATTTTGTCGTGGGAATTACGCTTAGAATGGGATTGTTGATTTGATTCTTACAAAGTTTACAATGAATGCCAGCACCATTCTACACGTCATTACTATGCATTTGAGCGCTGTTGTTACGATTAGATTGTGAGGAATGAACCTCAAAATTAATTATCGTTCGCCTCCGTAACGTTCGTAACGCCTGATATTACGTCTTTTGTAACGCTGTCATTTCCGTAACGCATTCGCCAGTTTTCGCCTCAAGTCAAGCGTGCGTAAAGAAGTTATTTGTAAAAAATTATTTCAATTGTATTTTTGAAATTATTATCCCGTGATTATTTTACGGGCCTGCGGTAGGTAGTTAGTAATCTTAAAAGTGATATAACTAAGTCAGTGGTGTAATATTGCTGGTCCCAGACATGATGATGCTCGGTGGTGTCTTCGACAGAATGCCAATTTCTCAGAATTGTACCAATGGCCAATGTGATCATTAGCATTACCTAGGATGGTGTAAACTGAGTTGGTTTAAATTAAATTAATTAATAATTAAACCATCAGCATCCACTTCACCCTCTTTTACCGTTGCCATCAGCTTTGCTCACACACTTAATAAACTTTAAACACTGGCTAATCTTACGAATGTACCTGTTTTCTATTCCCTAGAAAGGTTTCAAAAGTATGTTTCCAGTAACTGACTAATTTCAATTAAGATTTTAACAGCACAGGGCGTATGCCAAAAAAATGGTGTTCGACATTGGTTTTTGCGTCCCCGGGGAGGTTAGAAGTAACGCCAAATTTAATTATAAAATCCACTTAATGAATGTGTAATTCAAATAATTGAACTTGTCTCGACAAGGTCAAACTGAATGAGTTTTCCCTCAAGTGTCATTAGATTAGCACTATTAATTCTAATTGGAATTGAAAACGCCAATTCGGCATGTTTTTAGTCTACATGTCATTAGAAAAGCCAGATAGATGTTAACAAGGTATTTATGTAATTAAAAAAATAAACAAGTAACATAAACTCTACGATGTTTTTAATTTATTTTCTTTGTCATCACGCGAAGTGTTCGTATATGTATAAATATACTGTGGTAAAATAAATTAATCCTATTGAGTTTACCTATATGTTTAAAGTGTTATTGGATTGTTTCCATGGTACACATCATTGACTAACATATCCATTGCCAATCCATAAAAATGTGTCTTCTGCTCAAACATTTTAAGATGGCACAAATATAAGTTAGCAAAATAAAGAAAAATTACATATCCATCAAACAAGCAATCAATATGAGGTCTTCGGCAACAAAGATGACGTTACAGTTCTATATCGATTTGACAACAGTAGGAACGCGCCCAAAAATATAATATCAGATTACCATTTTCATTTAATTAAGTTTTTACCAAAAGTAAACATTTATTTTTTGTCAATAAAAATATAATATTGAAGGTACAAGGAAATGGTTAATACAGAACTGTAGTAGCTATTGATATTATAAAGGAAATTACGCTTTTAGTACTATGTGGAGTTTTCACCCCAGCTCTGATAACCTAAAAAAAATATTTTATAGAAAGAGGTAGAAGGTAAGGAAAAGAGGGACATAATTTTTTTATTATAGTTAAAGTAATAGGTATAAATTTTTCTCTTTTTAAATATTCAATTCAAAGTTTATCATAAAAATATTGAAGATGGAAACAATTTTATTGTAAATTTTGAATTTGTTTCACTTGATTGTGCAACGTCTTCCTCGAGAGTCTTCAACTTCTTCTACCATTAATATTCCACATTACACATTTTCCTTGCACGCGTTTCTTTGTTCATACATATACATTAGTTATGTTAGCTACTTACGTAATAAAATCTTTAAAATTATTCCACATCACAGTAATTACACTTGGGTGGAGGAAGGCGATTCGTTCGCGGAGCTACTTACAAGCGACTCGAGCTTCATACCCTCGTATGTACCCGCCATACTATTCTGCTGATGTTAAATATGATAAAATAATATCTTATTTATTTATTTTGTATTTCACGCCCTGCTGGGCTTTTACATGTTATTTTTTTTATTAACAAAGTACAAAAGCAAAACATTTTTATTAAAAAGCAAAGTACATCTAAATAAGCATTACAAACAATTCAAACAAAAGCAAAAAATAAAATTATAAAACAGAATCTAAAACAAAATCCAAAACAAAATCATTGTAAATGGCAAAATCAAAATCACAACAAAATATGGTAAATAGTATTGCAGGGTACTCACGAGCGGCGCGGGTATAAAGCTCGAGTCGCTTGTAAGTAGGTCCGTGAACGAATCGCTTTAATGTAAACAAAAAAAAATGTTTTATGATTTTGTCTTCACTAACTAGGTCACTCAAGACCTGTTTTGAAAATCTTTTAAATATTTGAAGGGAAAGATTTAAATCTCCTAGGTTGGGACACAATTACTGCTACAAGCTCGATGTCGACAGCTTCAAGCAGTTCGAGTATTTCCAACCTAGGATAGCCTTTAGGGAGGTTAAATTTATGAGCAAAACTGTGGTGATGACGACAACGATAACGATGAATTGGTATCTCAGGCAGCAGAGAGCGGCAATGTGGACGAGTTCCGCTCGCTGTACTCCGCGCAGCCAGATCGGCTGAACGTGCGCGACGGGCGTGGCCGCGGCTCTGCGCACCTTGCCGCTGCGCGCGACCGCCCTGGGATCCTGCGCTTCATACATTCGGCCGGCGGAGGTAAGTCACTGGCTCCTGTTTGGAGATAAATTACATCATGAAAACTGCGTATCTTTTAAGTCAAATTCAAATAGTCAAATCTTCATGTCATTCCAATAATTGTTCATGTCCATAAGTCCACTTTCCATTTCAAAAAAATTCAAATTTACATTCCATACTGTCATTTTTTTTAAGTTTTCCTCATGAATACTTTTTCAATTACTAGCTGACGTTACCGGTGTTACCCGGGCTATACACAAAGTTTTTCAAATCAGATGTAGACAGTAATTTTCCTCTAATTTTGAAAAAAAAAAATGTGTAAAATTTTCTCAAAAAGTATCAACATACTGCTTTAAGGGAGTGGAAAACGGTATAAGTCGTTTTTCGAAATCTCATATAGACAGATATTTTTCTCTTGTTTTAAAGGTCAAGCGTGTAAAATTTCATCAACCTCAGAATAAAACTGTAAATATTTTTACAAATCAAATCTACGCCGCCCGCCACATACCCACAAAGCCACAGACACTTCAATTTTTAAAATAACAGTAGTTTATTATCCAGTTCTGCTGTATAATTATTATTCCGCATGTCAGCAACTTATTTATAAGTAAACTGTTTTTTTATAAATTGAATAAGAATATTATTTAATATGTGAAATAAAAAACTTGTAATTATAATTCATAGCAATAAATTCCATTTTTCATTTGCAACTGTCCATTTCCATAATTTTATTTCTCTTTGTGACTTATGTTTTTGCAATACCCCTACATCAAATAAAAATATTATGACAAAATTTCACAGAGTGAAACAATGCCAGAATTACATAGGAATAAATTAAAAATGGACCAAATTACACGGGGAAAGAATTAGACCTACTTAAATTATACTTACTCGAATTATGTCAGAAAAACTTTTTTTTTTTCAATAATAAATACATTTTTTACACACTTTTTTAAACAATCCTTTGAACCTGTTGGAAAATGTTGTATATTTTTTTGACTCGTCTAATTCCAGTAAGAGTAATAATAATCCATTCATTATAATGTCCACGTGTAATTTCGTACGTCTGAAATTCATGTGTAATATTGATACGTAAATTTCACACCTGTATAATCTTCCTGACACTGGAATATCAATACTATTTTAAGTAGGTACTTGCTGTACACTGAAACATTTTTTTGTAATGCGTTCATTCACTTTTTCGACGAGATACATCAAGACACGTTCATTCTCATCCTGCTTGGTTTTGTAAACTGTTTTGATGTATTTATCATAATAAACAATCTTCTATTATCCATCATGCCACAATCTTATTCTGCGTATATATTTGCGAACATAAACGAGACACAAACAGCGAATTATAGGAAAGAACGAAACTACGTGCGGTGACCCCGTTCCTTTCCCATAAGTCGTGGTACGGCTCTCAGGTTCGGCTCGCATGTAAATGCAGCCTTCGTAAGCGTGTTGCCGTCCACAAATATGAAAATCTTAAATGTCACTGTGTGGAATGCGACTCTATACTCATGTTATTTTAAACATACCTAAATAGATAATTACATTTATGATGAATTACCTATATAACAAAAGGCGATTTTATTTTTAAATGTATAAAGCGACTAACTCCTTCTAAAACTAAGTTTCCTGCGAATGTGGAGCGATGGGGGTACATTTCAATGCAGGAATGTCTCTTAATTTAGGAGTATTATTTTTTGTTCTGTCATTGAATTTTCTAGATCTCAACATCCAGGATAATGCTGGAAACACCCCGCTTCACGTGGCCGTTGACCACGATGCATTGGAAGTCATCAATTACTTACTGCAAGTGTAAGCATATAAATATTTTTTTAAGTGTTATTTACATAAATATAAATCTGAGTCTCTCTTTATCAAGATTTGTCAAGAGAATGAATTGGCCTAATAATAAATATCTTGCTTGAGTAAGATCCCTCTAACTAAATTGCCTTTACCTTAGTAATCTGACTTTATGACAAAAACATTGTATGGCTTTAATTGATACTGATGAAGATATATTAATTAATACCTTAAGTAATAAATTAATATATTTTTATCTACCTCAGAAGAAATGTGATTTAAGAATGTAGTCATTAACCTCAAAGGCATGTTCATTGGAAGGTGCCTGCCTCCTGCCTCTTCAAAAAATATAAAGGTTTTGCTGCCTAGTTCTAGTGAAGCTATTGGGGATAGAAATACATTCCGGAACATCAGGATTGCAAAATGTGCCCATTAAGTAGCATGTGCTATAACACACCATTGTAATTTTTCTCCTAAAGTCTATACTTTGGACCAGTGCACTGGTCCCAGTGGAGGGGAAGTTAATGTTCACGTTCTGAGAAAGTTATATTCAAGTTCTGTGATTATTTCAGTTTTATGAAACAATTGGCATAATGATATAATAACAGAACTTGAATAAAACTTACACAGAACGTGAAAATTATCTTAAAATATTTAATGAATTGTTAAATATTTTTTTAAACAGCCCGTCCTTAGTTTTTAAAGAATACAAATCACATTCGGTTCGTGACCCTACATGTAGTTAATGAATTACAAAAGTATATATATTTATTGATATAACAATGGGCGTTGTTGCACACCAACTCCGGCGGTGGCCTTGGAGGCATGAGAGTGACTTTTCTGGACAATAAGAGGACAGCGAAGGCAATGAGAAAACGTCCTCCAAAAAACTGGATGGTTGAACAAAAAGGGGGTTGGTAGAAATGGGATAGGATAGCCATAATGAGAAATTCTCTTCTTTATGAATAATTACAAAAGAGCAAGTGTTGCCTTCTTATAGGCCGGTGGACACCCACATCCTGAATGAGAAGAAGCAGGCGGTCGTGCACCTGGCCACGGAGCTCAACAGGCCGCTAACACTGCGCGCCATGAGCGAGCACCGCCACGTCATCGACATCCAGCAGGGCGGGGAACACGGCCGCTCTGCATTGCACCTCGCCGCCATCTACGACCACGAAGAATGCGCCCGGATTCTGGTAATTTTATCATTATATACAGGATGTTTTAAGGCCAGAATTTTATTTTTCGAAGAAAGTATTTTTTAGTCTTACGTAAGATATAAGGAAACAATATAATTGGGTTAAGAACACAAGATCTTTTTCACGTTCGTACAATAGTATAAAACCGAATATTCATAAAACTAAAATTAAAATTAAAATATTTTACCTGAAATTTAATTGAAATATTTTTTTCACGGGCACACAACACAAACTTAATACTTCCAAGATACATATGGAAACAAATAAGCGTATATCATTTGGGTTGACGGAGCTATAGCGTTCACAAGATAATGCTCGGAGAAAAATGTTCTTCTAAAATACGATCATTTTATTCGTAAAAACGGTTAAAAACGGGACTGAAGTTCTTACGAACCAGTTAACAATGTTTCAATGTTTATTGGCGGGAAAATGTAAGAATAATTTGTTGGTATACGTACGAAATTACGTATACCAACAAATAATTCTTAAATGTTCCAGCCAATAAACATTGAAACCCTGCTAATTTGTTCGTAAAAACTTGAGTCTTGTTTTTAACCGTTTTTACGAATAAAATTATCGTATTTTAGAATAACATTTTTCTCCGGTGTGTAAGTTCAGTGGTCCGCTTCAATCCACTTGATTATCTTCACTCCAATCGACAGTACTGTACAGTAATGTGATACAAATTATATCTATAAATATTTACAATGTCATTTAATTTTATAATTCAATCTTTTCCGGTTTCATATTGAAAATATTATGTGTTATTGACTGTTTCCCGCTTTGCAAATTATTAAGTAAAACCATAATATTATTCACGTAGGTACCAATATTTATTTGTTTTTCTTTACCAAAAAATATAGTCTCGCAAACCTGCTACAAGACAGCTTGTCTGCAGGTTCTACCATTTTCCTATTTTAATAAACATAATACAGTAATCATTTTGTTGGTAAATTTAGTTAAACTTAATTTAACGACAATGTCTTTCTGTGATGCACTGCTGAATCTTTTCTTCTTCTGATTGTCCTCTCTTATCTGACATCTTTACCATGTCTCCACTATTCCTCCCCTGAATTATCATTTGGTAAATCTTGTACTTATCCCAAATTTAAAAAAACGTTTAGATACTAGTCCATTTTTATAACATTTTTAATTCCTCTATGATTTTATTATTATATTTGTTCTGTTTATACTTAGATGTAATTATACTTGCATACTTTTAAACAGTTGCGGCTCGAGTTTTTTGGTGGGAACCGACATTTTTTACATGTCCTTTGCTGAAATCTCTAGAAAATATAAAACACAATTTCACAAATAAAAATATTCAAAGACAAATCATGCATCTAAAAGAATAAAAAAAAAAAAAATTGTATGGAACATAACGAAATATCGCGCAAGATAATACCGAACTTAAAATGTGAAAAAAAAATTAAATGCGTGCAATTTCTACCCGAAACTTAGTAACTTTCTTGAACTAAAACAAACAGTTTTAGTATTATTTGTTTGGGGGGAAGGATTTAATGAACTGTCTCCGCGGTATTCGAAATTTACGGATTGCTTGTGATCTAGAAAGAGAAGCAAAAAATGTACCCGATTTATGAATTACTAGCTTCTGCCCGCGACTTCGTCTGCGTAGGATTAGGACTTCGAATAATCTATTTGATTTTCCTAGGTCCCATCTACGTTTATACCAAAATTCTTAACATATTTATTTAAAATATGTATAATTCTTGATTCGATTCAAAGTATTAGGCGAGTACTTCAAATAAATTCATCAATTTAAATATTTTCTATAATAGAATTTTCATTTAACAATCATTGTTTTGCAAAATGTCATTCTCAAATTTTGACATTTTCTATTGAACAATAATTATTATTTTCAATATATTGAAAATAAATACCTAGCTTTATAAATTATAGCCTATATGTTATTCTGATAGTTAAAGTTTCATTAAAATCCATTAAGTAAATTTTGCATGAAAGAGTAACAAACATACATACATCCATATAAACATTCGCGTTTATAATATTAGTAAGATTCCGGATTATTCCGACCTGTTATCTGAAAGAACTATTCGCGCTGGTCGGCTAGTCGCTAGTAAGCTCTATGAGTAAGCTTCAATACATGGGGCGGTGTGGACGCATGTCGCTTGAAGATCATTGATCTGATTTTTTTAAATATTATATTTCTTCAAATGTTTATTGCTTTTATGTTTAAAGAATTTATTCATTTTGGTACAGGTATCAAAAGATTTTTTTTTCTTCTTTATTTGGATAGCTGGCGTGGACTGTCCCCACTGTTTCTTATTTAAATAGCTGATATATTCCCTACGCAGACCCGCCACTGCTGATACTCTCCACGTAAAAGCCCAATAGGATGTAAATAAATAATAATTATAATACATAAATCCAGATAACTGAATTTGGTGCTTGTCCTCGCCGCCCATGCAACAACGGCTACTACCCGATCCACGAGGCGGCCAAGAACGCCTCCTCTCGGACCATCGAGGTGTTCCTGCAGTGGGGCGAGTCCAAGGGCTGTAGCCGCGAGGAGATGATCTCATTCTACGACTCCGAGGGTAATGTGCCCCTTCACTCGGCCGTGCACGGGGGGGACATTAAGGCTGTGGAACTCTGCCTCAAGTCTGGGGCCAAAATATCTACACAGCAACATGACTTGTCTACGCCAGTTCATTTGGCTTGCTCTCAGGTAAAAAGGAAGTTCATTTATATGTTGTTAAAAAAAAACGAGTGTGCTTTAGATCACACGACTGAAGTATAACTTCTAGAGAGAAAGAAAGTGTGCGCGCGCACTGCTCTCTCTTGCTCCTACAGTGTGATAAGCCCGTTCGCCTCGCCCGACTACATTTTTCGTAACGCTCTCGTCACGCTTTCGCCAGCTTACGTTTTTTAGGAAGTTTTACTTCAAAAAAATTATATTCCGCGCAAAATTTCAACCACCATGAACTGAAAACGAAATGAATGTTCCTATAATACAAGAAAATAAAAATCATATTCATATTAGTATAAACATATACTGTATTTAAGGAAATTAGCTAACGCATCGAAAATATTCTAATTAAAATGCCTATATTTATTATTATAGATTTACCCATCATGGCTACACTACTTTTTATATAAAACAACATTTGAGAATGAATATTGAAGAATAGAAATATTTTTAACTACCGTTTTTAACCTTACATTCAAAAAAAATAAAGTTAGTTATTTTGTAATAGAAAAAAACACATCTTGTGTTATGCCCGTAAATATTAATCTTGTACTAATTATGTGATCTGAAATCTAAACAACCTATAGACATAAACTACGCAGCCTAACGTAGGTACATAAAGCAAAAAATAAATAAAATTGAAAAATTGTGACCTCATCATGTAATGCTCACGGTCATCATTATATCTAACTCAATATAAAATTACAGCAACGAAAAACAGGCAAATAATAGTGGTGAGGGATAGATGAAATTGACAGACATTGGTTCAGACGTATGTCGCATCAATCTTATCTCTACACCAAATTCAATCAACGCTGAAGGAGGTTCGAGGCCTTCGACATGTTGTGCTAAATTCAATTAGTATTTTTTAAATAATTACCATTTGACACGTACATACTACACACCACACAACATGAACCCAACTCACAGACATATCTTTCAAGCTGATATCAGTTCTTAGGAGTAATGAAAAATAGATTATTAATTACTAGTGTTATGAGTATTTCACATGAAAGAATCCCATAAATAGAATTATAACAAACTTTATTTAAACCCAAAATCACATTCATACAAGACATTAATAGAACGAGGCGTCACTCAAAAGCATTTTAATTTATCACAATAAAAAAAGTTGACGTTTACCTAGAACTATAAAAAAGTCCCAAGTGGATAACCCAACGCTCTGTGAAAAAATATTTTTTTACAGAAATGTTAGAACTTATCATAATTGTCGTACATCAAATGTCAGCAAGATTGATTAAATTATTCCAGGGAGCCATTGACATTATCAAACTCATGTTCGACATGCAACCGTCGGAGAAGGTCGCGTGCTTGATGTCATGCGACGTCCAACGCATGACTCCGCTTCACTGCGCGGCGATGTTTGACCACCCGGCGATCGTGGAGTTCCTGATTGAGCAGGGCTCGGACATCAACCCGCTGGACAAGGAGTTGCGCTCTCCGCTGCTGCTGGCCGCCTCGAGAGGGGGATGGAAGACCGTACATACCCTGGTATATAAACTCTGCTTAGAAAGTTAAAAAATCAAGTTAAAAAAAACAACAAAAAAAACTATAGTACATTGTGGTCATGAGCATTATAAGTATTTTAATATTAAGTATTATATTATTAAGTAATTAGTATGTATTAAGCATCAAAATATTAAGTTGAGATTTTGATGCTTAATACATAATAATTACTTAATAGTATAATACTTTATTAAAATACTTAACAATTATTATAATGCTTATGACCATAATGTATGTCTTTGATGTTCTAAGCACCTCCCCTTTCCACCCCTTCCCCCTCCCCACTCTTCCATGTTGATCTTCTAAGCACCTCCCCTCACCACCTCCCTCCCCCCACTACTTTAATTTCTACCCACGCATAGCTTTGTATACTTGATTATTTAGTTTTAGTACATTTTATGTCCTGAGGAAGAGAACATAGTTCTCGAAACATGTCGATGTGTTAAAATAAAGATTAGCGTGGTAAAACAAGGGTTTTAATTTGTCATTAATAAAATGGTGCCACAAAGTGAATTTGCAAAATTTGAAGAAGTAACGAGTTTTCCTTTATAGTTATGTTTAGCTGAACAGCACAAGGTACATACTAAAAAAACAACGTACAAGATAATTATAAATATTGGATATCGTGTAGGTTATTGACGTGTTTGTCTGTGATTTTTTTTAGTATTTTTAATTTTGCAGATTCGTCTGAACGCAAATATTGGATTGAAAGACATGAACAATAGGAACGTTCTTCATTTGGTTGTTCTTAACGGTGGACGTTTGGAAGACTTTTCTAAATTATACAAGGTAAAATGATTTACATTATTTCATAAGTTTACTACAGGTACTTTCCCTTACTCATAATACGTGTTGTAACATACAACATGCTTTATTGAAATAGTACCAAAATGCTCAAAATCTTTTCAGGACGAAAAGGATAAAGACATTCACAAGTTACTAAACGAAAAGGACAATATGGGATGCTCCCCTCTGCACTACGCCAGCAGAGAAGGACAAATTCGCTCCCTTGAAAACCTCATTCAGCTCGGGGCTTGCATCAACTTGAAGAATAATAACAATGAGAGTCCTCTGCATTTCGCAGCCAGGTAAAAGACTTTTTAATTTATTTAATCATCCTACTATTTTTAATTTTTTTTTAATGTTTTCATTCAAATTTATTGGTTTTAAAAACAATGCAAAACTGACAAAACCAAAACGGCCCGTGCTTGGCAACGACGCTACATACGCAAAACAACAAACAAACAAATTACTACTGTCAGAATTATTTTGGCGGGCAACGCTTATGACGTCACACGTCCAAAAAGTTTTGGCGGTATTACAAAAATGGGTAACTCTGTCTCGCTGTAGAATATTGTGTTGATGTAGAATATTTCCTCTTTCCCCCTCGATGACTCGCTGTAGTCAACATAAAAATAAAATAAAAATGTCGTAATAATCGTAATTTTTGCATTATACACCCTATTCAAATATTTCACGTGATAATTGCGTTTCCCAGGTACGGCCGCTACCACACCGTCTGCCAGCTACTGGACTCGCTGAAGGGCGCCTTCATCATCAATGAGAGCGATGGTGGAGGGCTGACGCCGCTGCACATCGCCTCGCAGCAGGGCCACACTCGGGTCATTCAGCTGCTCCTGGCGCGCGGGGCGCTGCTGCACCGCGATCACCACGGCCGGAACCCGCTGCACCTGGCCGCAATGTCGGGGTACACGCAGACCGTGGAACTGCTACACTCGGTGCACTCACATCTACTGGACCAGACGGACAAGGATGGGGTATGTTTTGTAGCCTAACGAACGGTAAAACGTATGAACCCAATACAGCACGTGCTTTGAGTGGTATCACCACAAGCAGACCGTTGCGTGCATTAAATGGTACCTACATAATATGATATATGTACCTCTAATCTCTACTCAATGTATGATGGGTTCCTGGCAGTCCAACTCTTAAACCAGCCCCCTAGCACACTCAATCGATACGGTAACTATTCATCGTTCCCTGACATATCTGCAGATCTCCAACGAAGAAGTGACAGTTCACAACGACTAAGTGTCCTTAATATATTCGACATCAACTATTATTTGTACGTTAGCGATCTGCAGTTGTCCTAGGGAACGATCAGAATCTTGACCGGTCAGTGGTTGAGTGATCATCGCGTTTGGGTACACCCAGGCGTCCCGTGTTCGATTCCTCGGCTGGCTAAGTCCTCCATCATATTTTCCGCTTACTGTGTGTAAGAGATTTTCAAACATTGCCAGGTTATTCGTAAACTGGGAATGTTTGTCTTTCTTTTTTTAAATATATTAAAATATTATCGATCGACCTTAAAAATAGTTACCATTGCCTTTGCACTTATTTGCATTATTGCATTGATTGTATTATTTGTATATTGATTGTATTATTTGTAGTAGATCTGAGATTCTGTAGAACAAGTTTAATTCTAAATACAGGAAAACCTTTTTTTTTATTTTTCGGGGTCTCGACAGTTTACATTTTATCGGTTTATAAATGTGTACTTTTTGTAGTAGACAGCCAAAATAAAACCAATAATGGATTTCTTCCTTGTGATCTCATAATGTGTTTGGTTATCAGAATACAGCCCTGCATCTAGCCACCATGGAGAACAGACCAAAGGCTATAACTTTACTGATGAACATGAATTGCAAGCTAACTTATAATCTCATGGACATGACGGCAATAGATTATGCCATCTACTACAAATTTCCCGATTCGGCTCTGGCAATGGTCACTCATGAAAAGCGGTAAGTACAGCAGAATTATAATGCGTGAGATATACCTAAGTAAGTAAAATTATAATTAAATAATTTTTATTCAATGTACATATCGGAGAGCTTGGGAGAAGTGCAAAACTTTGAAGAAATAAAACATTAGTTTTTCCAAAGACTGAACAATTTATGCACTGGTTTTGATCATCCGAATACTCAGATACATCATCGGAAAACTTCGTTTGAAGATTCGAAGTCTCTTGGCTCATATTACTTGTAAATCTAAGTTGTTATATTTTCTTTAAAATAAAGAAAATATCTATATTGTCCTCTTTTCTGATGAGGTATACATGATCAATGATGGCCTTAAATACAATATTTTGTAAAATATGTAGACAAGTATAATTGTAACCCATATTCATTATTTTACATTTTAAAAAACTCCTTCATGTCTTGTTTCCGAAACTTGTGCACAAAAGAAAGTAAAATAATAATCGCTTATCTTTGTCTCGAAAAATTGATAATTTTTACAGACGCCATTGCAAAACGTTTGAATTACTTCTCGAGTGACTAGAAGTAGTACCCCTTTTGTCGTCACTCTCATTAGCTCCTTGCTTCTTATATTCAGAATCTTATTTTTTTATATTAATTATGTTTATAATCGATACACAAAAATAAAAATTTCAGAGCTGCCGAAGTGATGGCCCTCCGCTCTGACAAGCACCCCTGTGTAACGTTGGCCCTCATTGCTTTCATGCCCAGGGTATTCGAGGCAGTACAAGACAAATGCATTACTAAAGCCAATTGCAAAAAAGACTCGAAGTCGTTTTACGTAAGTTCAATGCTGTTTTACTAAACAATTAATTCATCTTTAAAGAGCAATAAATTTCAAAAAAAAATCATACTAGATTATTTTTATTATTAACTACTGCCTAACTTAAGAGCGATTGACCAGCAGCTGAAAATAAAAGTTTAAAAATGATTGCAACTGTACAGGGAGGTTCCAATAAGAAATATCGATTATTCCCCGTATCAAATTTTAAAAATTAAAAACTTAATTTCGATTTATTTCATTCAAAACTTGCTTTAATATATACCTACATTCAAGTAAGCAAAAAAAATGCTCAAAACGCACGATAATAAATTATTAAATATAGTGTAGTTCTTGGAAGCATTTTTTGATCATAAGTATTTATGATTTTTCTAAACAAAATAAGTGTGTAAAAAAAAAAAAGAAATATTTTAGTTTGTAAGATCTTAAATAAATAGAAAAACTGAGGTATTTTTGTCACAAAACACCTTCTCGGATTTATTTTTTAATGATCTTAATTTAACTAAAATTTTAATTTTTAAAATTGTTTTGACTAGATTATGTATTAATTTATTTTGTTTTGTGTTATTATGATTTGAAATTTGTGTTTTTTAATAGAATCTATCGTTTAAAAATTGAACAAATCTGCCAACGACCAACGGTATAACCTTAGTATATTAAAAATACAATTAGTTTTTCAAAATTTTAAAACTGCGTGTACCAGATAAAATAACAATCTTTCAAAATCAATTTATGTTTTTTTTTGTAAAAAAGAATCAATACGTCTGGAATTTGATTTAAAAGGGAATAATTTCCGGTATTCTAATACCCTCTTAAGGTATTTTTATTTAAAGAGACTTTAACGTTAAAAGGTGTGAATCTTTGTGTCTTTATTTCACTTACTAAAAATGTCCACTACCCTTGGAATTAATTATTTATTTTCAATAACAACTCTTAAACATTGAAAAAAGTGCAAGGTTATTGATTTTTTATTGAGCAGCCAACTCTTTCGGAATGTGAGGCCATTAAATATCAAGCGTGCAAATTACATATTTTTTGGTATATACCACCTTACTAGGCTGGCCCTGCTTCGAGGTTCCAGGAATTCAATTTAATTTTAATATCTTAATCAAATTTTAATAGATAAATAGAATCAAAAGAAATAAAAAGAAAAAAATTACAAAAATAGAAAAAATATGAAAGAATAAAATAAAAATTATTGAAAAGAACGAATAAAAAGCAAAAAAAATTACAGGCATTGGTGTATTGTTATAATATTGTAGTTATCTGTTCGCAGTACACAATGCTTGAGTATCCATGTATGAATTTTGTGTTTTAGATTAACATTTTGTCTTTAATGTCTTTTTCAATCAAATAAAAAAAAATTGTAGCCAGATTACGATAATAATAGAGTGGAAGATACTCTCAGTGTCGCCCTGGTACAAGGCGAAAACTTGCTTGAAATGGCTTTAGCCGTGTTTGGCGACCAGGGCCCCTAGCACACTCGATCGATAACGATTGATAGGATAACTTTCGGTAACTTCTCATCGTTCCTTAGCATGACTGCAGACCGCCAACGAATAAGTGACAGTTCACAATGATTAAGTGTCCTTAATATATTCGACATCAATTGTTGTTTGTACATTAGCGATTTGCAGCTCTCCTAGGTAAGGATGAGAAGTTACCGAAAGTTATCGATACAATCCTTATCGACCGAGTGTGCTAGGGGGGCAGATTTCAATAGCCTGATATTTCCCATCTTCCTCTTCCCCATCTCCTTCCCCTCCATGCAACATTCAGCCTCACAACATGCCCCAATTGGGGATGTCATAGTCTCGTTCCAGACGGGAGCAGTTTGGACACTTGTGGGGTATTCATGTAAAAAAAATACCTTTGTTTGCAGGTGGTATTTGTCTCCGGAGTTGTATGTTGAAGTCAATGTCTTGTATCGTTAATGTGATGTGCAGTATGATGATTAAGTTTGTCTTTTTGGTAATGTTTAGATATAATTTGGATAACGTGCAGTAGCTGAATGTTCAGTACAGTGTTGTCAAGAATCTATATGTATGTTTTTGTTACAGCTTTGATTAAGATTTTTTGTCGAGAGGGTCCATATTGGTTTTAGCAGCACCACCCCAACCAATCATACCTTTGATTGGGCTAATGCGATGTAAATCATTTTTAAATGTCTTTCGTATGTTCTCAAAAATAATAAGTAACACTATCTAAAACTAAAATGATTATATTTTACAACTATACTAGGCTTCGTCAAACAGGAGGCGTACTTATCGCGGCGTCAAGGCGTCAGTACTAAATCGCCGTAGCATCGCGTACTCTCTATTTGAACGGCTTCGATGTGTTCAGTACAACACAACACAGCGTTATACGTCCGGGACGTTTTAACGCCTTGACGCGCGGTAAGTACGCCTTCTGTTTGACGGAGCCTTTAATATATTAAATGAAAGATTTTTTTTATATTATCAACACAAGGGAACCATGTACAAAGTGTTGGTCAAGAAAATATTTTTTTTAAATAAAAATTTAAGAAATGTTTAAGTATTTAAAAAAAAATAATTGTTTGAATACATAGTATATTATGCAGAATAATGGATATTTTTGGTTGATAGATCAAATACTGTCTCAGCTGTTTGAAGTGTCCCGTCGTTTGTGACGACGCGGAAGGGTATTCCCAGATGCCTTTGCCTGCGTTGAATGTAAGTCATAATAAATAGCACGAATTTACTATGTGTATTTGTTTAACATTAGATAAAGTACAATTTCGAATTCTACCAAAGATCGTCAGTTGAGGTAGCTGCGAAGGCGCTCAGCGATCCGACGTTCGAAGCCAACCCACTGTGCGTGGCGAACGTAAGTCAGAACAGTTTTTAAGTCAACCATTCAATAAATGCTGTAAATATTTAATTGCCTGAAGTACCTACATAAAAAATGTATCTTATCTAATGGATTGTGTCGTGTCTTAGTTTATTATTAACACCGTCTACAGGTCATTTTCAGCCGTAGCCCTGTACAGTGTTACGCTCCGTACTAGCAGGCGAATCTATCGCTAGCTAATACACGAACTTGATCGTGGCGCCCTTTTCAAGAATTGCTAAGCGATCAACCGTTGTTCACGGTTCCGTGACAATTGATCCCCGACAGTTGGCCTCCCAGCCTACTTATAAATTATAATATGAAATCGGATCAAGGAAAATACGGTATGCCCACTTATCACAAAATATTGCCTAATGTCCCCGAATGAGTAATATGCAGAAGGGATGTACCGTCAAATAACTATAATTTCACAAAATAAAAAAACTGCTTGTCTATACAGGGATAAATTGCATTAACTTCGGGAGGTGATTCTAAATGATGGTAGGAGTAGGTAAATAACTTTTTGAAGTAAAACTTCTTTACGCACGCTTTACTTGGGGGGTAAGCTGGCGAATGCGTTACGAAAAGTGTAATGCGTTACGCGCGAGGGGAAACGGGCTGTATCACACTGTAGAAGCAAGAGAGAGCAGTGCGCGCCCACATTTTCTTTCTCTCTTCCTCTCATAGCCAGTGCATGAAGATTATTTGTAATTTCATTTCGTTCTTGAACAATTTTATAAATACTGTAGGAGCAAGAGAGAGCAGTGCGCGCGCATTTTCTTTCTCACTCTATAAGTTTTATTTCAATCGTGTGGTCTAAAGCACACCCGTTTTTTTCCATAGAATATTAAAAATCTTAGAGTAAGGTAGAAATTTACATACCTGATAAATTTGCTGTGAGCCTGCCGGGCGCGATTAAGGCTACGTTGGATGGTTGTGATTGGCCCGTATAGTAATAGTGGAAAATAATAATGCTGGCCGCACATGCCGGACTAATTTTATTTTTTTATAAAAAAAAATACCCGTGAAAGTTGGAATATCGAAAAAATGTATTTGCCTTTTTTACTTATACCTACTACTACTTTACTTTTTACTTATTTACTCCGGGGCACCCTGTATACTGTACATATATACCAGTGTATAAGTACAATAAAAATCGATAATGTAAATAAATTCGTTTGAGATCCATACCATCTTATTATTAAAGGTATTTTTAAAGTTGATTTTAGGTTTGAAATTGGTAAATATTTGTAATAAACTAGCTGACCCGGCAGGCGTTGCAATGCAACATAAATTAATAAACTGTATCTCCCTGCGTTCCCCTTCCGCTGTCCCTCTTCTCGCCCCTTTTCCGCCTTCCCCACTCCCTCGTCCCCCTTCCCGCAAACCCTCCTTCCTAAAGTCCCTTTCGCCCTCCCGGATTCCTCTCCCTCTTCCGGCTTTTTCCCTGCCGTTAAACTCCATAAAATACACCCGTTTTCCAAACGACTCGCATTTGACCTATTTCAAATTTTTTCAGCAAATTTCATAACGCTATTATTCTGCTATTCGAGACGGAGACAAATCCAACAAATCAAAGATCATAAAAATCGGTCCAGCCATTCTTGAGTTATAAATGGTGTACCAACCCTACGTTATTTTATATATTAAGATATCGTTTCGGGGGGGCCAACTGTCGGGGTATCAATTGTCTCACCAACTGTTTACCTTTATACAATATATTGATAACTCGCCAACAGAAAAAACAATGACTTTGAATAATCTGCTTTTTTATAAATTAAAAAAAATATATTATTGAAGAAGAAGATAACACTAATAATCTAAATTAAAATATGAAAATGCACAAGTCATAATAAAAGATAACGGTCGCAACTGGGAGTCGAACCCAGAACCTCTCGTCTTACCGGGAAGGCGCTTTAACCAATTCAGCCAATGGCACCAAAAAACCGTCACATTTTTCAACTCATATTTAAAATTTTGTTATAACATTAATGTTATCTTCTTCTTTGATGATATATAGATAACATTGAGGGGAACAATCTTCAAAAGTTATGAAAAGAGAGTTTTTTTATAAAAATTGAAAAATATTATTGATTATGTAAAATAAAAACTTTAAATTATAATGGAGTGCTACAAATTTTGCTTGATAAATATATTTTTTAATTTTTTTACTTGTGACTGACCTTTAAAATTTGCTATTATTTTCTTGATTAAAATAATTTAATGCTAAAACGTGCCGCAAAATTGACATTGTGACACTAATAGTGTTAGTCGAAAGACACTGCACGCGTCTGTGAAACGCAGCACATTTTAATATATTGATAATAATTTATACACGGTGTCCGGAAACTAGTGGTACAAGCGAGAAACCGGTAAATCATTTTGGGTCGATTTTATGGTAAAACTTTTTGGATTTGAGAAGTAAGAATTTTTAATATCAAATTATAAAAAATACATCTAAGAATAGGATAATACCAATAAATCTAAATAATAATTATGTAGAAGAAGAAGACACAGAAAAATAAAAAGCTAACGATATTTATTTCTGTGTCTTGTTCTTTTTCATATTTTCTTATAGATCTATTAGTATTATATTATTCTTCATGGACATATTACATTGATGGAAATAACCTTAAAAATTTACCATTAAAAAGAATTATTAAAAAAAAAAAAAAAAAAAAAAACCAACAACATTTTTTCATTTTAAAATGCGTCGAAGCGCAGTCACTGACCGGTCAAATATATATACATATAAGTTATATCGAAAGTTTTGGGTTTTCTTTGTGATATAGACTCCCCAGATTCCCGTTTGTGCCACTCGTTTCCGGACACCGTGTATGGACTAAAAACACCTTTATAACATTTCACTCTTTCTTATAAATGATGCATGCAGAATAGTACACAACGGAATTCCCAGCGGGAGAACCAGTTTTAGTGTTTTAATTATCTACGTTTCAGGCGATGGTTAATCACGGAAGAGTTGAGCTCCTGGCCCACCCGCTCAGTCAAAAGTACCTCGAGATGAAATGGAATTCTTATGGAAAATACTTTCACCTGGCAACACTTCTGTTTTACTGCGTTTTCCTTTCATTCGTTACAATATTCTCGTCTTCTCTGATGAATTTGGAAGATACCGGAAATGCGACCAAAGTCCAAAGTAGAATCTACTTCAAAGACATTGATTTGAGTAATATTATAAAGAAGACCAATGGTGATAAACGTGTAGAAGGTAATGAACTGACTTTAATGCATTTTTTCACTTATTTCTAAATCTAAGTGCAACACTGAAAATAGAGCTCAAATCATGCTAAAAAAACTCAAAAACAAGTTAACTCAGGAATAATGATTTCAAGAAATAGTTGCTTAAAAATATGAGTTTTTTTAAAGGGGGTTTGGTAGCCGAAATGGTAATGGCACCTACCCGGCAATGGACAGATTCTCAGTTCGAATCCCTGTCGCAAGCAACACAAGTCTTTTTATTTTTTTATGTGTCTTTCAAATTCACCTTATATTTGGATATTATTTCAATAATTCATTTTATAATGGGAGTTTATGCCAAAAAAAATATTTTTTTATGATTCAGATGTAGACAGTAATTTTCCTCTTATTTTGAACGTCAAATCTCACGTAGAGGGTCACCTTCCTCTTAATAATATAAGAATATCCAGAAGATAGATAGATAAAAGATTTCTTTCCGTGTGGTGTTTTGCAGGAATGCGAACTACCGCCATCATGTATGTGAGCGCCATGGGCATCATCATTTACAACGTGGTCTGCACGGTTCGGGAAATATACAACATCTGTCAACAAAAGCTCCACTATGTTCTGGACCCGGCTAAGAACTTGGTCGCTTGGTTTCTCTACATTTCATCCATGATAATGATATCTCCGATTGGAATTGGATACTTCTACGATATTCAGGTAGGTACCTAACTACCAACAAAAAATACTTGTTTAAACAAATACCAAGTACCTATTCCATTACTAAAAACAACTATTCTTACTTTGTATATCTGATCTGCTGGAGCAGAGTTTTG
This sequence comes from Limnephilus auricula, assembly GCA_951813805.1. NCBI lineage: Eukaryota > Metazoa > Arthropoda > Insecta > Trichoptera > Limnephilidae > Limnephilus > Limnephilus auricula. The sequence continues at coordinate 16,540,055 of OX638391.1, read as the reverse complement.
CCATAACTAGGAGTACTTAACTTTATTAGTATTTTTATTATATACTGGGGCACCCCGTGAAAAATAACTTGATATTATGTTCGTAAATCCAGTCAGTAAAAATAACGATTTCATGATGTGTGGCGATTAAGAAGTTATTTTTATTTCGCCATTTTGTAAATTGTATGGCCTACCATTAACAAGAACCTACATTCCAGTACTCTGCTGCATCAATAACGGTGTTCCTGACCTGGTTCCAACTTCTCCTGCTGCTGCAGCCGTTTGATAGAATCGGGATCTACGTGGTCATGTTCCTGGAGATCTTGCAGACCCTGATCAAAGTCCTCATGGTGTTTTCTGTCCTCATCATTGCTTTCGGACTGGCATTTTATATCCTCATGTCTAAGGTAAACCACAGATTATTGAAACAAAGAAAGATTTGGCATGAAAGTCTGTCAACTGTCGCCGAGATTTTTTTTTTTTTTTACATTAACTCCACACAGGAGGCCCTGAGGAAAATAATTTCCCTCAGGGCCTATGTCATCTTTAAAGATGCTGTGAGGAGGGTCTTTTTGAGGAGAGGAAGGAGTGAACGTGGGTCTTGAAGAGACCCATGTTATAGGAAGGAGGAAACACAGAGGCCGGCAAATCGTTCCACAGCCGAGCTGTTGAACACAAGAACGAGTCGTAGAAGCGTCCCGTTCTCATGTGACAAATGTCAACCGTGTACATATGTTGGGCGAGCGTTTGGCGTGTTTCCCGACTATACACCGGTGCCGAGGGGATCAATGAGGCTAGTTCCTCGGAGCATCTTCCATTGAAATACCGGTAGAACAAGGAAAGCATTCCTACCCGACGCCTGTGCTCTAAAGATTGCAATCCGTTTGTTAAGACAAAACTGAACGAACTATGGTATGTAACTGTCGCCTATGTGTGTAGAAGCTATTTGCAGTAGTTTGAATGGTGAAATATGTTGGTGATACTCGTTATGCCCGCGGTGTCATTTTTGTAATGGTTTCATACCCGACCTCCTTTGTTTCTATCGTCTATGGGTATAACAACGATCGATAAAAAATCAACGGAAAACATTGACTCGGCGAAAGTTGAGAACTAGATAACAATTTAAGATGTTGTGCTGAAAGAGCAATATTTTCATTCCAAGGACCAAGGTTCATATCTAAAGGGGAATTTCGTTATAAAGCTCGATAATAAATTTTAAAGGATCACAATATTAAATTGCAAGCTTGTAATAAAAAAGGGTGGTCGTGTTTAATTTTCTAACAGAGAAATATACATTTCAAAGCTCAGAAATTTTCGGTCAAAAAATTTGTGCTGATTTCATGACACCATAGTTTACCGTTCGAGAGTTTTTTCTACTTCTGACAAACTTCTTTGTCTTTATACATAAGATGTCGGACTCGACAAAATAAAATGTAATTAGACGCTCTTGACTAAATTTGTTTGTCTTTCGTAGGGCGACCACCTGTCGTTCAGCTCCATCCCGATCTCGCTGATGCGCACGTTCGCCATGATGCTGGGCGAGATCGACTTCGTAGGCACCTACGTGCAGCCGTACTTCTTGGACGACGACAGCCGCTCACTGCCCTACCCCTTTCCCGCCTTCCTCATCCTCGGCATCTTCATGGTGCTGATGCCCATTCTACTCATGAACCTGCTCATTGGTCTGGCCGTCGGGGACATAGAGAGCGTGAGGCGCAACGCGCAGCTCAAGCGGCTGGCGATGCAGGTAAACGATTCAACACAAAACTTAAGTAAGACGCACTGGGACCACGTATGTAACGTAAGCATTACTACGTTTCCAGGCCGAGTGCACACTTGTCCTACGGACGCAATTCATATGGATCGTTGCCATTTACATCATACAATTCACTTTACATCATAAGTTTCTTATAATCTCTTACTTAATGTATCTATTTATTTGATGCTTCTTACAGAATATAAAGCATATTTTTTCACATAAAAAAAAATCTCACCAAGACTAAGCCCAGTTGTTTCGCTGAAATTTATATAAAACATTCTCATCAGTGCCATTTTGTTTTTTTTTTACATTTGAAAGGTGCGTTTCAGCATTCTCTCAAATATTAATATACTGACACGCTTTACAACTTGCCAATCACAAATTGTCCAATAGCTGAAACGTACTTAAAATTTGCATTTATCAGGAACCTTTCAGCTGTAAAAAAACAAGTAGCGCTGAACGGCCCCCTTTGGTGAAATTTTTTATTTATTTATAAGATATACACAGTACATTAATATAAGTTTTAAGGTATGTTAAATAAATTACACGGTTTTGTACCTATTACGTAAATCTGTAAAATAACTTCGGGTTTTAAAACATAAGTATGATTGAACTAATGAAAATAATCAAACATTGGTTGACTAATAATAACAAAAATGAAAGAGTATGGGTGGAGAAAATGTTACGCTTTAAAATATAAAAATATGTGCTCACTAAAGTTTAATAAAACGACAAGGAATTTAATAATTTGGTTTTGTATGTTTGCAATGAATCGTGAAAAATGTCTAATTGTAATAATTTTTCGTAATGGGTATAAGTTGAGTGCCTGGTACGCCGCTTTGGAGCATTTAAACCAATGACGGATAGTAATTCGGGACTATCAATATTATTATTAAGCAGCTTATACAGAAATAACAGATCCGACAATGTGCGTCGTTTTTGTAGTGTTAACATATTATTTGTAGTTTTGTTGTATTTTAAAGGTAAATGTTTCGAAAATTTATTTGTATATATTCTACCAAATCTATTTATACCTTATATTGAGGATTCCATATTGTGGACGCGTACTCCGGTGGACTTCTGACCAATGAACAAAACAACATTTTTAGAGTCTTAGCACTTTTGAAAGCTTTACATGTTAATAAGAAACCTAGCACCTTATAGGATTTTGTTAATATTCAAGACAATGTTACACTTGAATTTCTGTGAAATAACCCAACCTTAGCCTGTATCGAGGTTAACAATTTTCATTTGAGTGAAGCATCGGAAGCCACATAAAGGTAATCACTAATCACTTTATGCAAACATAAAATATTACAAGGAGAAAAAAAAACCTTAGAATGCACTGTAACACTATTTTAACCATATCAAAATATTAATTGATTATTCCCAAAAAGAAACAAAGTTCATCCATTTTAACAACAAAACGAGTAATAAATGTCAATAAACGCAAAACAATATATGGAATAACAAGGTTCCATCTGCCTTGGTAACAACGTGCGATAATGGGATCTATAGTAAGCCATTTTAGATTTCATTATCGCATGACGTTACCGCAACAGATGGAACCTTGTTATTCCGTGGGGTCGATATGTAAAATCAACTTTGTTAAAAACGTAAAATCAACGTTGAAGGCCTTTGACCACAGCCATCTTTCTTTCACACGTCCCAAGCCGATCTGCGATGTCCGTTGTTGAATGGGGAGCGTAGGACAAGTGTGTTTCTAAAGCATTTTATACGTATGGATGTGAATTGTACAGATAATGCCTTGCCTACGTTGCGTACGTGTCTCACGTCTCAGCGTGTCTTACTGTCATTACCTTAAAGGTTTTTGGTATGTATAAGTTTATGTTGTGGCGTGTATGGACTGTCGAGAACTTTTAGAAACACTTAATAGTATCTCTAGCTTCGTACAAAAAAAATAAAAGGGAGTCTTGATGTGAGAACCGATAGAGAGACTCACTGGAATTGGGTCCTCTGCCTACACCACTATTTTTATTTTATGTTAGTTCCTTTCTACTAAAGTAAATAAAAATGTTGGATTCAAATATTATATAGTATTTATTTATTAATCTACTAATTATACTTTCAAGTCGATTGTACTTCACTTGGTTAGGTAACAAAGATTTTTAGAATCCAAAACCCCGATGCAATCAGTTAAAATCAATCAAATAAAATCAATCTTTCAAGAGTTACACAACATTCAAATTAAGGTATTAATTTTTTTATAGTCATTGACCGTACGGTGTCCTTTGTTATTTTATTTTTATTTATAGGTGGTCCTTCACACTGAGCTGGAACGCAAACTGCCTAAAATGATTCTGGCAAAGGTGGACAGAAACGAACTGATAGAATATCCCAATGAGAAGAAATGCAAACTTGGCTTTCTGGACTTTATATTGCGAACATGGCTGTGCAGTCCTTTTACTGAAGATGGTAACTACAAACTTCCACCCCTTACTTAGTCACTTCAGATATAAAGTATTTACGTACATAATACAGGAGTTTCAAGTGTGGCCAATGTGATTCTAAAATCGTACGTACGTCGACCCAGTCTGAATCTACCATTATCCAGTCACCCAAAATGACAACTCCATTTTTTACGTGCTGATACATTCTGTATATGTATTGAAGGTGCGCAGGATGATTCTTAACTTTTAGGTAACTTGACAACATTATTGAATACCAACGAATACTTAATTTTCCAGGTCTTGACATGGTTCTCGAAAGTGGCGATGATTACATTAGTGCTGAGTTGGATAAGCACAAGCAGCGGCTAAAAGAAATATCCGGCTCGTTGGACCAACAACATCAACTGTTGCGTTTGATTATTCAGGTATTATTACAATTTGTGGACATTTATCAGGCAACTGTGATTTTTTCCGAGTTTATAACAATTAAAAGTAATACCATCCCTGACCCTTTTGTTCACTTTAAGAATACGACAACGCTCAAACCACGCCATCGCTACAAAATATGTACATACTCTTCCCGTATTCTGTACGTACTTTTGGTAAAGCCAAGAAATTATAGAACTCTTTTACCTTATATTCTTGTATGGATACTAGAGTGTCCCATATCTTTCGAAGAATTTTTCGTCTTGGGTCTGCGGCAACCCGTGCCGACTTGCATCGAAACATGTCAGTCTTTGATAGAAGTATGATAGACTTTGTGTTATATATAGCTACTATAGGGGCACTTGGACTTAAATTTGACTATAAGTAAGTCTTTTATCCAACGAACTCGCACGGAAAAAGGAAAATAAAACTAAATGACAAAGCTCATTTTCAAAATGAGGTAGGTACCTGATATTGTAACTGTTCACTGGGACGGAAAACTGTTGCCTGCCCTGGATGCTCGAAAATGCAAAGAAGAACGTCTGAGTCAATGAATGGTCCCATGGCTTGAATGCCTTGGGGAATTATGATAAAATAATAAAAAGTATTTGTCTATTTCAGAAAATGGAGATTAAAGCTGAAGCCGATGACGTGGATGAAGGAGTGTCCCCCAACTCTCTGCGCACGACGATGAGCGCCCGCAACAAGTGGAAAGTGCCAAGGATGCGCAAACCTCTCAAGAGCGCTAACTCCTTCTCAAAGTGAACAAGATTAATATCCGCATTGGGGAATAGATCATCTGAACATGCAACAAAATATAAAGAGAGATTGGGGTGAAGGGCGGGAAAAAATTATTTTATCTTTAACCCTTAGAGGGAAATGATTTTAAACTACATTATAAGAAACATCGGTCCTGGAGACCGGTATTTTTAAAAATATTTAAAAAGCATCTGTATTAATCAAAACATTTTATTTCGAGTCCGTTTGCATAAAGAGAGTTTCTTCTATCCCAGAAACATCAATAAAGTTAAGTAAATCAAGACAACAAATAAATAAGTCGGTATTATAATTCCAATAGAAAGAACATCGGTGTAGGGAGCTCCGGTCCAAAAAACCGTTCCATAAATAGCGCGATAACTAAAAAACGGACCTTCCCAGATATGAACCGCTTTGAACACTCAGCGGGGACCGGGGAGTAACTTGATAATACCTCGGGCTGTGGGTTGGTGGGGCAAGGGACGTCAAAATCATAATCGTCAAATCCATAGAGGTATTAGACCAATGTTCTCTGTTAAGTTTAGTGCAATTAGAAACCCATAAATGAACAAATTACCCTAATTAAACACTAATTAATAAAGTAAGGAAAATAATGTATTCCCCCGTTCTCAGTATATTTACAAAAGCTAAACAAATGATTCATCCAAATAATTCATAGCAGTAATGTAATTATTAAACAATTAAGAACACATTAACATTTAGTGCGGGGAAAACAGATTTTAGAGTAAGTACCCTTCTAGAGAATCTATTGCTAAAATTATTTTCTCAGCAAATTGGTTTAACCGGTAATAAATCAATTTATACACTTTCAAAATTGAAATTTAAAATCGTATAAATTAGTCATCTTAATGTGGTGCAACCACAATTTGAAAATGGCATTTTTAGCCGAAGCAGCTGTCACAATAATTTAAAAAAAACCAAAATATTTGCAGAACTTAATAATAATATTATGAAATTTAATTTAATTTTTTTTTTAATTCTCTGGTATAAGTTCAAATTAATATGTTGTTTTTGTTATGCTTGGTTTATATTTGGCGCATAGAATGTATATTGTATACCCACCCACAACCGTTTTCAAACATATACATTTTTTTTTAAATCAAGCAGAATTTAAACATAATACAATCAGTATGTAAGTTTTTTTTTAAAATCACAAAATCAAAAAAAAAACTCTTCTTTAGGTATCGGTATATTATTATTATTTTTAAAGATATCACCGTATGAGCGCCGGTAGTTCAGTATTTTTTAGAAATGGCTTTTCAGTCGGCTTGTATTAGTCGGGATTCCTACAGGTGAGCAAATTGACGAACGTAGATATTTCCATAGTGAGGTTAAAGAACAGCTGAAATTCCGGCCCTCAGTAAACTGCCTCTGGCTTTATAAATAAATGTGTAGTACGTAAGACTAATAAGCTGTTAAATGATTTAGATAAGTTTGCACTTATATATTTAAGTGGTTTAAATTATTGTCATCCCAGTAATGATTTTTTTTTATCTAAGTTGTCTTGGTAAATATAATATCATTTTGATTTAACGATTTTATCGTTGGTTTCTGGAAACGGTAATATATATTTTCACGATATAATTTTTTCTAATAGTGTCTGAAATTTATCAAAATTATTTAGAACTACCTCAACTTAGACAAACAAAAAAAATGCTACTAGAACAGAGTTTCACAACCGAAATTTGGTTTTTAATATCTCGTCACGCATTACCTACCTCTTCAGGTAGGTGCAAAATATAGTCAGCTAAGTGAAAATCTCTGATAGTATTCTTTGTCAAATTGTTTTTATTGCTAAAACTAATGCAATAATTTTATTAGAAACCCACTTATTTTATAACAAACCAGGTTATTTGTTATAAAAAAAAAAAAAAGTTTTTTCTTTCATGCTAACTAGCTCTCGTACACTATAACCCGACAAATAATTTGTTGGGTTAAAAAGATCCGTGTATATAATACGTAATGGTTATTTTGGATATATTGTAATGTTCTATTTAAAAAAACTTGGTCTTTTGGTAACTAGTCCGTGAGTAGCAAAAAAGATTTGTGTTATATACCTAATCAAATGATCACAATGTGTACACAGAATATTATTTTTTGGACAAAACTGTCAACCAATCTGTACCTACAAATAATATTCTGAATATGTAGATTATATTAATATTTAATTAAATCTCCTTTTAGGTAAAAAAACAACTAAATTCCTTTAGACCTAGGAAAAAATATGTATAATTATGGAAAAACCAACATGAGCTTTGAAGATGACGGAATATGTTTCTCCCTTTTAACCCCGATCAAACTCCCAATGATATAGACCACGAACCGCCACTGATTACTACCATATTATGCCGAATATATGTATACATAAACAGGGTGTTAAGAGATGTACCGACTTCAAGATCACCCAACCCATGGTCCGTGGGCCGGTACCGGTCCGCGAAGATTTCCTGCCGCTCCCTAGCTTCGTCCAGAGTCCAGACTGCCTGCACGTGCACAATGCACGTGCGCGATTCACAACCAGCAAATAAATAATTAAGCATTTAAAAAGGCAAAATAAATTATACGAAAATCAACTGTGATTCTTGCAATACAGTGGCAATACTGGAAAACAGTGCCATCACCAATTTGTGATTTGGAGATACATTCAATGACATTTAAAAGTGTAAAATAGTTGTAAAAATTCATAATACCACAATCATCATTATGTTTGAAAATATTCTTTTGCATAAAAAATTTAGAAAGTTTAAATAAAAAATAGATGTTCAACTTTTTTTAAATGTGTAGCTTAGTAAGTCTTTAGTTTTTTTATACCTATTTAGATATAAAAAAATACTTGCGGATCCTGCACATTAGTCCCAATTTCACTAATCTCAGGCCTGTGAAAGTATAACATCCCCAACTGGATAAGCTATATAAAGTCACAGCAATGTATACGGAGTTCATTTTAATAAATGCTAATTCTGAGCTACACCAAAGCAAAAACAAAACGATTTACTATAACTACAAAATGTTTTGTTCGTTATTTCTAGCTAGAGATTTGGGAAACACTTTTGTGTCATTTCATGTCCACATAGAAACGATATGCAGCAAAGCTTCGAGAGTGCTGGGATTTGTGCTAAGCAACTCCAGACACTTTTGTGCTAATGGTAGAGAAATTACAAAAGTAGTTTCTGAGATATTTATATCTTAGAGACCTCGGTTATAATCCCTGGTTATATATCAATCAGCCTTTCAGTCCGGTTTGCTGGGTATTAACAGCCTCGCCTATAGAAGAAAGATCTTATCTGTATTCCTGATATTTTACAAAGATTTAAGTTTTATGTTCCCGACAACTTCACAAGTTAGTTCTCGATGTAAATTTTTTTTTTAATGTTATTCTGTATTACTTAACTAAATATAATTTATATTTTATTGTTGGTTATGTAAACTGTGAATGTATATTTAAAATAAAATAAATAAATAGCAGGCAATTTTTTTCCTTGTTTATTTATGTGAATACAATAATGTACATGTACATGGATTGGGGTATGTTTTGAGGCTCAAGGTAAGTGGGGAGGGAAAGAAGATGGGAAAGATGTAGGTGGGGAAGAACCTGGCTATTCAGATCTAGTCACCAAACACGACCAAAGCCATTTCAGGCAACGTTCCAATGAATGATGGTCTTAGACTTAGATAATGGTGGACTCTGGAACGTTCGTCAAATATACCTTATATCATTTTAAATGATTAAATTGTGAAAATACGAAACAATCAAATTAAATTTACTTGCTTATGATTTGATTTGAGCCCGCTACCTCCGGATCTCTGGTCAAGATCCTTGCCCCATGACCACGGAAGCCAAAAATTGGTATCTTCAATTGAAGAACCTATGTAATATAAACCTATGGAATATGAATTATTACTTTCACACAGACATGGAAAAAGCCAGAGGGCAAACAAATAAAAGCTTTCGATTTTTAAAGTCACAACTATATTTAGATAGAAATCTTTTAGTATTTTCTAAAATCGAAATCTTTTAGCATTGTTTAAAATGGAAACCTTTAAAATATATCTGTTTATTCGTCTAGTAACCGAATTAGCAAATTCAGCGGACCCTGGTGTCATGAGTTCAATCCTCTGCTAGAGTAGTTTCACCACTATAAGATCCTCTGGTATAGGATGGTTCATATTAACCTAGCTCAAAAATACAATAATTTATTTAAGGGTACCAATTTCGAACAATGAGTAAAGCCGTAGTCGTCCCGAAGCAGAACAGCTGTGGTAAGGCAAAATGGCCGCCCACGACATATAAGTGGTCAAAATACTTTTCCATATCACGAAGTTTAAATAGTACAAATTATTAAACAATATTGCATTCACACGGTGACAAATGTCACTCCACTCCTGTGGAATCATCATCTGTATCTTTTCTTCTGCAAGTTTTATAACATCATCCATCTTCAAATTTAGGTTTTGTGATACTACAAAACCTTTAATTTTTCTCAGATTAAACCACGGATGGTATGATGTTGCACCGCGTGTCCATACTCAGACATAATTGTGTCAATTTAATGTACATATCTTAAGGCGAGGTTTATGCAGTAAACACAAGGTTAAATATTTCCGACTTTAGCAGTCTCATTGTATGATATATTATTCAACTAGCTGACCTGCCCACGCATTGGTTAATGAAACACAACGCCAACTACTGGATGGTTACCTAACCTAGATAACTGTAATGTACTGTTATTTATCGGGTAGATCTATCACGATAATCCTCTTGTTTACTCCTTGATAAGGGGGCCAATATCTCCCTTATCTTCTTAGAATCCTTTTGGTACCTTAATAATAACTATTTCTAGTATTTAAGGCTGACTGCGAACTGCCGAAGAAGTGTCGCTCCGCAATCGCGACCGCTTGGTTATATCTGAGCCTTCGGGTATCTCCGCCGACACTCGGCAAGACCTGAAACTAATAATTATAGCAATAACCAAGTGTGTCAACAAATTAACTCACACTGCCATCTGTCAGAAACTTATAGAACTAACAAAAAATTTCAAACCATTGTCGCAAAATAAACATTTTGTGAACATTTAATTCGCAATAATAAATATTGAGGTCTATAATCGAGATAAAACTATCCTACCTTTTAAGTTGGACCAAATTACACACAGTAAGCCAAATTTCATCAAAATCAGTTAAGTATTTTCGAAGTTTACCTTGAACTAACATATACTGACTCTGGTATAGGATGGTTTTTGTTATTTTTATATATAAAGATTATTGTTACATAACCACTCCTTCATAGCCGCTTCCCGCCACATGCACAGATTTCGGCTCCATGTTAGGGATTCATTTCGTTCAAAGCCACTTCTCATAATTGTTAAAATTCATGTCATCATGATAATAATCTGAAATTAAAAATAATTTTGTGAAATGAGAAGATCCAAAGATGTCGTATGAGAATGACTTCTAATAAACCTACGATAGAAACAGATTTAATTAAAGAAGATAACGGAAAACTTCGGAAACCTCCTATAATTTTGGTGAAAATATGACAGTTTGGACGAGGTTTGAACATGTGTACTGTTGTCCATCGAATGATGTGCCTCAGATTAACACAAGAAACATTTTCCACTAATATAAAAATGCTAAATATTTTCTTCCGAGTACCGCATCCCTAATGTGCATAACTGTCATCTAGCCCCCTCTGACTACGGAACCAAGGAAAATTTGATATATTATTTTCCAAGTTTTGTGACCTCAATGTGTACCATTTTTACAGCATCCCCAAAGATGACATTTTATGCCATAAGGAACTTTATTTTCTTATCGGGCCTCCTTGTGTGGAGTTACCGCAAAAAAAAATCGGTCAGCTTAAATGTATTAAAAATATAAATCTAACCTCCAATTAGAAATAATTAAACAATTAAATTTAACACAACAAAATAAATATTTTTAACTTCACAAAACCCTTTGCTAAGAAAATAGATTGATTTAATTAATATCTGAATAATATAGCAGAGCGGTGGGGCATTAAAGTTACTACATACCGACCCCTGTGAACTGAGCCTTCTCTCTAAGTACGACCAAAGATAATAACTGTACCTGAAAGGATACACCACGCAAGTACCCTTTTTGGTGGTTTTAAGTTGAATATGCAGAAAATGTTTTATGTAATTTATCACATTATTGGATAAAACAATGAAATCCAAAAATAGTATATTAACTGAGTTATCTAATTACAAAACCAACGGAGTCCAATTTACTTTAGAGGATAAATCAAAATATATTCATAAACGAATGAAATTATGAAATATAGAGACCTTAATTATTGCAGTAAGTAAAAAGTTGTAGACCTTCAAACATTTAGTTCACAAACACAAAAATCGCTTTCCTGAACAAAAGTCCAAATCAGGACTCCCATGGTTTATCCTAAGGTACAGATAAATTAAGATAATGTCTGATGGTCTGAAACTGGTGGGGAAACCAACCACTACTTACCCTTTATACAGTACTAGTCAAATAACTGGCGAGTTTAGGAAGGTGGTAAATGTGAATGAAAAACCTCGATTGATTTGTTTATTTTATATTTATTGGTAGAATAAATAATAATACTCTTCCTGTTGTATTCTAAGTTTAATAAATAACCATTATTTACATTTCTAATTTTATAATTTAGTATTAATTAAATATGTTGTCATTCATCATTCTTAAGAGGAAATAATAAACAATAATTGTATTTACGTTTACTTTGGTAATAGTTAAACCTTGATAGATTAATTACATATACATAATGGTAGGAGCCCTGTGGGTTAGTTACACAGAGACTGGTATTAAATACATTATACTTAACTTATAAACTCATAATCCCGTGCTGCAAATTGATAGAAATGAGAAGCGTTTGAAAGGCTTCTAGTGATGCAATGTTCCTTTACAAAAGGCATATAGCCACGCTTTATCGAAACAGTTCAAAAAGCAGGTAGTAGCTCCTGAAATCTATCAAAATCGCAGCACAACATACATTGGTCCGCCTGGCATACATTTTTCTTTACGTGGAAGATTAAAACAAATTATTATAACGAATGCCTTCATTAATAACAATTGGCAAAATAATATAGCTGTCAAACAGTTGTCTTAAACAAAATCAATGTTTCGTTGTCTTGAATATTATTTTACAGCCAAGGATGACCACTCCCAATTACTTAAATTTGGACTAAAGGGATTAGAACATAAATATGTGCGCTGAAAGGTAATAGGCCGGATTTTTTTTATTTTTAGTACATTTAATTCAACAAACCATAAAAGTTATTATTGAGACTCTTTAGAATATTAATATACTTTAGACACAATTAATAGGAATTGAAATTTAAATGGATGGTATTTTATCAGTTAAGTACATACATAGAAGTGTATGTTTTGTTAATAGTTTGGCGATAGGAACCAGAACATTCATATATTATATATTTCTATAAATTAATATCGCTCTGTAGTTGTTTACTTATTATTGATGCTACAGTAATTACTTCGGTAATCGAATGGCATATTGGTTTCACTCCACTCTACAGGATTGGAAAAAAAATATATATACATTTATATATATTTTTTAAATATGGATGGGTTACATAATGTCAGATAAATATTGAGAGTAGATTTCAAAGTTAAATAAGATTTTACTAAACAATAAACAGACGGCATCCATGACTTATAGAGCTAAACCATTTGACACATAATTTGCCACATATTCATATTTTAAGAACCTTGTCCAGAAATAAAATTTCATGGAAAGAATGACATTGACCGAATGTAATCATTTAAAGTTAGGTTCAATCTGGAGTAAGATGAGGTTGTTTTAATTTTTATTAGAGGTTAATCTACATATAAATAATCAAAGTTGATAATACACACACAACGATATAGTATGTAACTTCAACCATTCCATTTGTCGCTGCCTTGAATGATAAATATTTCCAAGAAAGCAACCGCAAGTCAAACAAATAGTTAGTTTGATTTTGAAAGACGAGAGCTTCCAACCTCTCGAATACTTTCGCTCCTTTTAAATCACTCAACATTATTTATTTCCACTACATATTATCATAAGTGATATAAAATTGTCAATATAAAATATATATGATAGTTAAAACTGACGGGTGAGGACATATCCTTTTTCTTAATATGAATTATGTACAAGTTTGTGAAGGGCACATTTAATGTGACACACGGGCATCATCCAAAAGAAGCAGTATGTATGATCTATGTCGAAGGACATCACATGATACTCTGAACCTGGAGCCAGTCCTTCAGCATGCAGCTGTCCATTAGCCTTTCACAGTCAGGATACACTCATCACGGTGAAACATATTATGTATATGTACCGATTGGTGTAACATATTATTATAACATGGAGGTGTAACATCAAAACTAACAAACAATCAAAAACATTGTTTGTTAATCTATACGAATTTTATTTTAAGTCATAATATTTTCTGGAGTTCCTTATTATGTGTTCTCATCCATGCAAACAACTGGATACAATGTTTATAGATATTTTTCATAATACTTCTGATACTTAGTATAAGTACTGAACCGAATCATGAACGAAATCAAAAAGGCATCCAGAATATTAATCTTCACATAATATTATATTTACGACAAAAAAAAAATCTTAAATAATTTATTTCATAGAAATTATGAATTTTCAGAAGGATTGATTAGTCTACGCAATTATACATCATGAAGTGTTAATATGTGATATAATATTTAAAACATCAATATCACATCATGCGTATGAAAGAAATTCATTTTTATCAAAACTGACAGAGAAGATAAATGTTAAGTTTGATAACATGTGTGTGGCCATCAGATACTAAATTACAATTTCTAAAAGTGGGGAAAGTATTTACCATTCAAAACAATAATAATATATATTACATAAGTAAATATATATTACAAATCAATAATAAAACATTAGGCTAGGCCAAGGGTTTAACAAAGATTGAATCTTAATTCTTATAATGAAAACAACATAAAAAACATTGCAACTCACACTTTTATAATAATTTAATGAAAAACATTCTTTCACAAATATTTTTACAGCACTTGTGAATTTGTAAAATAATTCACAATCTATAAATATGTTATCATCTACTATCTTTGCAAATCAAGAACTAAGGTACCTACTAAAGGTACTCTAAGTCAAAGGTAAATATAATTTACAAATACTTTTACTCATAATAATAAAAAGGTTAAATTTATTGATACAAGAATCAATTAGCTGGCACAATATAATGTTCAGCCTGAGAGATTCTCGGGCGGTTCCTCCTCAGTCGCAAAGATTGGAACAACTATTTAAAAAGTCGTTACCGGATCAACAAATTTCATACGTTTTGATGTCACAAAACTATCAAAAATTAAATAGAGAGCTCAAAAGGTCATTTTTGGAAATTATTGGCTTATTTGTGATATTGAACTTACATAGACGATATTGTATCACCTACATATGTTCTATTTGAAGTTTTCTAATAAAATAAACTATATACTGAAAAAGAAAAAATCGCTAGCACACATGAACACCGAAATTCTTAACTTCAGTTAGTTGCTGATATAAAAAATTAGACATTTTTAGTCATTTCGAACTCTACTACACCAAAAGCCCATTTTTAGATTTTTTGCAGTTATTAAGTTTTTGTTTTTAAAAGATGAAGATATTGTGGAAGATTTACAAGGAGCAATGTTCTCTTGAACTAATTTGCTTGTATGTATTTCACCTTTCTTACCGACCTCAATACTTTTCATCTGTCACCTTGAATTATGCACACAAGGTGTTTTAGTTATTCATGCTAGTATAAAGTACTAACTCGAATTATTCTATTTAATTTATTTTCTGGATTTAACATTATACAGACTCTCCTGGTTTTACATCAGATAATTGAAGTTAATAAATAATAATAAACCATTTTGGGAAAGATCTCATCAAGAGCGTTTTACTGTTTTAGAATAAATAAGTGGTTTGTTGCCATAAGAAGAAATTCATTTGCAGAATCTTTAATCTCAGTACAACTTAAATATTGAAAGAAGGGACCTGCACAATTTATTTATTTATTTATACTGGGTTTTTACAGATGTTCGCACTTACGTGAGAACAATCCAGTTATAAAAAACTCAGTTATTATACAAATAAGGACATACAGTTTGGACAGTTTTTGTTGTCACTAATAATAATTCTGAGAGAATTGGCTATCAGAGATTTTGTACTAGTGAGGATTTAAGCTACAGTGCCTTCTTTGTTAATAAAGTTCTACCAATAAATTTTCACCATAAAAAAAATATTGCACTAAATTATGTTATCTTTGGAATGTGCGAAAGGATTATGCAAGAGCAGTATGGAGTGACATAAAAAATGGAATGCTTTTGTCAGGAAGACATACATTAGACTATTACGGGACACAGTCTTTACCCTTCCTATTCCTTCGATTCCCGACTTGTCTCATGTCAATGCCATTTCTATGTTTACGAGCTATGTATTATACAAGGCTCTAAGTCCGGGTAACTCCTTACTTATGGCTGTTTTAGCTTTTTGTTAGTGAGTTATGATTTATGAAGGATATCATAATAACAACCTCTTCCGGAAGGTAAATTTTAAATGAATATACCATTAGGTAAAGCATACAGAGACAAAGACTTCGAGTAACGAAAAGAATTTTTATTTTTTTTTAATATAGATAAACGATAATAAATTGAACAGTAATAAGAAAACGTTTTAAATTATAAAAATACTCTCTTGGTTTTGAAGGAGGAAGTCCGTGAAGCTATTGATGGAAGCAATAGTGGAGAGGTACATTTGTCCGGTGACAGGCCAAATGAGGTTTGGGCCAAACACCACGGCCAGGTTGCTGCTTGTCATCTTGTTCAGGTCACATCTATCCATGACCTGGGAACATAACAATCTAATTCAAGTAGTGTTGACAGATGGCATGCCTGTATATGTTCCATTAACGATTCAAGTAAATGAAAAATATCTTCCTTCAGAGATGGTTTCATTGGAGATGACAGAAAAATAGAATAAGTGTCTACTTCTTTTGGGAATATACTTCTGTTGTTAGAACTCAAGAATCTTGATGACTAGCATCATACATCTGCAAGGAGGTTCATACACAGGCAATTGCCGACATTTTGTAAACTCATCAGTGATGCCAGTCTCCCGCGACCAGTTGTGCAAGGTTGTATTTAGTCATGTCATCACTTTAAATATGACACCACTTTTGTCAGACATTTTGTAACAATGAATGTGCTTTAGATCAAAGATAGGACTAAAACAGTCAACAAAGAATGAAAGGATAAAAAATTCACCCCTCAGATAACATAAGCAATAGATTCAAAACTAAAGGCTTAATAACCATCCCTATGCTTAGAACCACCACGGCTCAGCATCACTACCTGTATTTAGGTGTGAAATGGTGCAATTTATTATTGTCCAAAAACAAAATTAGTATAACCGAAACTTTGAAATATGAACAATACAAAAAAACAAATTAAGTCCCTGAAATTGGATAATGATATATTGTAACATTAATTTACACTTAGTTTACGCTTAGTTTAATCTGCACTATTCAATGTAAAAAAAATATATATGTATTGTTGTCTTTCAATAAAAATTTCTTTCTAAATTGTAAACCTATGTAATAATGTTTGTATTTATCTTATAAGTTTTTGATTATTGATTACAAATTTAATTAGAACGTTATTTTTTGCTGTAAATACTCCTCCCATAAACACGAGCTCTTAGAGCTCAACTTATGGAGTAGTAGAATAATTATGTATAATTGTATAACTTTGCACAATGTAATCACCTGTATGTAAAATCTTTTTCTTATTAATAAATAAATAAAAAATAAAAAAATATATATACAAATGATAGATACAGCAACTATTTGGTTGTGAGTGAATTAATGAAAGCATTCTAGATTTGACATTTCAAGAATTCAACAATGATTGCTGACGATGTGGGTCTCATGATTTCGTGACAACGTGAAATTGTTTGTGACTTGAGTACACAACATGAGTATTGAATTCTTGAGAATCCCAGTGGAAGAAGGGTCTAAAACAGCATACCAATCTTATTCCAATATATCGAACGCCTTTTATTAATTCTTCGAATAAAAATCGATCATCCATCCAAGTTTGGGGCAAAATTACAAATAGTTACCTTCCACAGGAACTGCATTACATACTTCAGCAGCTTGTAGTTATCAATGTGTAACTTCTCTAGAATAAGTATCTTGACCTTCCTGGGCTTGTCTTCCTTAGTCCAGGCTGCAAACATATATTAAAGCCATTGTTTCACAGCTTAATGATACAATCGACCAATGATCCTTTTTGAGGTTGGTAGCTAGTTTTTACAATAATTTTCATGGAAATCAACTTCAAACAAGAATTTTAGCCAATGTTTTTTTTTATGTTCTTCAAAACTAATAGAGAGGACAAGCTGATTTTGCTACATTTACGCTTACCTGTTAATGAAGCAGTTTAATGGTCAAAGTTTTGAAGAACCCAAAAAACATTTCAAGATTCTTGTTAGAAGTCGATCCCCATGAAAAGTCCCCATCCTCAAAAAGGTTCAGAGCCCTTGCAAATGCAATGAAAGATTTAAATTAGAGAAAAAAATCAAAATTCTAAAACCAAGATAGCACAATGGATTTTTGGGGTAAGTAGGAAAAGTGAAAATGAAATATTAAGTTAAGGATTCCCATCCTTTTTGACGTTCGGAGCTGTGTATGTATGTTTCGTCAAAATTTTCATGGAGATCAACTTCCAATAAGATTTTTATTGTCCTTTTTATAGTCAAACAAAATACAAAGGTCCCTGAAACCATTCATAAACAGATAACTACAAACCTAGCAAAAACATTTTTTTTTTTACAACAAGATATTATTTCTTAGGAAAAACATGGAAATTATCATTATTTCTAAATTTCCCAATCGTATTTAAGATCACCCAAATTTTGTTTATGATCGATCAGTTGGAAACCTAATGTTCAACTGCTGCTTCCCAAAATATGATCCATTTTCTGAAAAGTATTGAAAAATGAAATATTTGCATATAATAATGGTGTTATGTGTCTACATATTGCATAACACCATTACTATTAATTTACACATTATCATAACCTTGCCGTTAAATGAAAAGTAGTGTAAAATTGATACTAATACATATTTTACTATGTATTTGCTAACACAACTGTATTACTTATATATCTATCTTTGTAAAAGCCCAATAGGATGTAAATAAATAAATATTTATAATCCAATACTTACAGCTGGAGATTGAAAAAATGAAACTATAGATATTTAAAATAATATGCTGTAAATTATGAAATAATATAGCTCTACACAAAAATATGTAATTTAGAGCAAATGTTTTGTATTTTATAACTTTGAATTTGCGCATGTGTTCAAACATTGCGTTTTTAAATAATGTGTAGACATTCAATGTTATTTTCATTTTAGAAAAACAAATAAAAATTGCTCTTACATGGGAATGCGCATATTTCATCGTACAGATCAAAGGTCAGGATGGGTTCCTCCAAGTCTCTCAGGAAGGACTTGAGGAGGACGGCCGGAATGTGAGGATTGTTGTTGAAGTCAAGCTCAGCTCCGGCATCGCAGCGGGCCTGGTACTCCTTGATCAAGGCCACGTTGGCGGACCTCCTGAATATTCCCTCAGTTTCCAGAGCTGATGGCAACATTAGTTATGATATTATTCAAATTGAGTCTATTGGCTTTGTGAAATGGTAGGTGCAAGTAGCATATAAAGAATTATACTGATCAAATCGCAGATAAATGTAGGGACGCATAGGAAAGGACATGCAAGGGAAGGGTGACGCAGGGGTGGGGGACGAGGGAGGGGTAGAGGAAGGGGCAGAGGGAGGGATTGAAAAGGAGACATAATAGCGGTAGGGGTAGCAGGAGAAAAATTTGGAAAATCCACACGTGGACAGCTCATGCATCGGAAAACCTACTGATTTATTTGTGTACACACCAGACGGAAAAACAAAATAATATTGTGTATCCAAAATCACTATGCTGCTAAACCTTCAAGAAATTCCAGTACCCAACACTTGAATTAGGGAGCCGTCTCTGGGTTGGAGCCCCAAAATACTCGATAAACTACATGATTCTGTGCAAAGGAGGACGGTCCGTCTGATTGACGATCCGTTGCTAATAGACCGCTTGTTATCTATAATGCACAGACGAAAAATGGGCACACTGAATCTGTTCTACAATTATTTTAATGGAGCATGCACTAAGGAGCAAGCAGCATTGATCCCCGGTGAACAACAATTTAATGTTCTTTTAAATCGGATAAAAATTCAATGAGCTAGGATTCCAACCAACTTGAAAAAGGTGGTTTTGAGAAAAACGCTTTTAAAGTTTTCGCTTGTAACCGGATCGCTTCGTTATCCGTCTTCCTGCTTGGCACGCACCACTCTTAACTATATTTCAAGGTGGAATTTGTTTCCAAAAGTTAGTGAACGTATTCTCTACATTATGTATAGGAAGATTTTTAGATAACAAAATAAAAGTCGATTTTTTGGATCGGCTGGACCAAGACTCTCCCCTTATCTTAACATCCCTGTAAAATACATAAATTACCTGTCGTTAATGAATATTTTACATATTCCAGCTATAAAAAAGACAAAAAATAAACAACCTGACTTTTTTATTAAAATTATTAAACTCTAAATTCGGTTGTTGTGAACTCCTGCATTTAATAAATCTACATGTGTCTACACGAACAACTAGACAAACATTGACATTTTAAATATATGTATACATCTCATTCCAACTATAGTTTGCATTCCCCAATACAATGTTTACATAGTCTTGGTAACAAAAACTTAAACAATATGGATGTCTTTGACAATAATTTATATGTACTGCATTATATATGTAAAAGCCCTATAGGTGTTTAAATAAAATAAATAACTAATTAATATCTAAAAACCCTCATGTTAATTCTTTCTGCAACATAGTTGATGGCGAAATACATGCCCTAACATCTCAACATATAAGATGGCACCATAATGCCATAGGTATAATATAATATATTATGTGGTGTATAAAAATATAATATTTCAAAAGCTGTACTGTATGTAATTCCACATGGTATATGCAGTATATATTGTGTACTTTTGATGTAAACGTAAATAACAAAATAGAATAAATAACAAGAAATAAAAATTACATAAAAAGAATTATTATTTGCGAAGAAGTTACGCCGCGCACTAGTGAGTAGATGCATTGTATACTTTTATGCAACTAAAAATAATAAAATCTTTTTATGAGTATTTTTTTAAAATGCGATTTTAACCCTCATGTATAAAGAAACTGTACAAGGACAAGGTCAGAATCGCTTGCGCCAATATCATTCCAGACGTCGCTTCTAATTTTAAGTATGTGTAGCTTCTCAGAATGCTTTGAAATTAATTTTCTAAGGAGAATGACTATCACGTGGCCAAATGTCTTCCCACATTCAAGAGGTTAAGAGAAATAAAAATTATTATTTGCGAACAAGTAACGCCGTGCACTAGTGTCGTCTTACCAGAAAGTGTCATGGTATATTTCACAATGCAGATACGTTGTATAATGATATGTAAAAAAAAAAAAAAATAATATAAAATACAGAATTAAAAGAAATAAAAATTATTATTTCCGTAAAAATTATTAAGTAATGCCGCATACCAGAAAGTGTCAACGCCCTCTAAATGAATGGTAATCAAAAAATTATTACCCACATCCACTTAATAAATATCAGGGATCAAATTGAACATGTTATGTTAAATTGAACATGTTTTTTTTTTTTTTTTTCAGGTGTATGCGGCAGGGTTGGTATTTATTTTTCCCCCCTTTCCGAGGGGGGCTTCGCGGGAGGGGGAATAAGGGAGAGGAGAGGGGAAGGCGAAGACGATGGAAGACGAATGCGTGAGATGGGGGGGGGGGTTTGCGAGAAAGGGGAAAGCTAAGGGGAAAAGGGAACGCGGGAGGGGAAGGGGATGGGAGGGGAAGAGGAGTCGGAAGGGGAATGGGGACGAATGGGAAATGACACGAAGGGAGAAACAATTTATTTATTTAATTAGCATAGCCATGCCGGGTATCAATCAGCTAGTCCTAAATAAGAATTAACTATGTACATGAGGTGATTTTCATAAACCATTTTACTCAGTTGAGTATGTTGAACAAGTATTATTTCGACAGGGCGTGTGAACCTTAAAATTAACACGGAAACCAAACATATTGGTTTAAGAAACATGCATGAAAAATAAAGTGCATTATCTCACGGTTGAAAGATTGGAAGAAGCATTGCTTTTTATCCTCGGTCGGTCTGCACGGAGCAAATTTGTATTCCAACAAGTTCGTCCCAACATTCAATAGACTAGCTGTGAAGATCGTTTTTCAAACACGAATTTAAGGCAGTTAGAAATATTTTAGCTAGAGATTTTATTATTAACATTATAATCAGCTATATGAATATTTAACAAAATATATATGCGACACAAATAAGTTTTGAGGCGGCGTATTGTTAAAGTAACAATTGATAAAAATCTTACATTTAATTCTAGCAAAACAACTACGTCACGCAACAAATTACTACAACACTTTTGTCACAAAATGAACAATCTTCACTGATATCGAGTACATTTTTAGAAGTTGGTACAACAAGTTAACATCAAATTGCAGATGTATTATGAAATAACTTAGGTGGTGTTATTTTTAGGTTGAAATTAGAAATGAAAGGGTTTAGATGTTACGTATCGATGGTTGAGCCTGTTCCAAGGTGGTACAAAATTAATCTAATTTTAACATCTTAAAGTAAAAAAGTTTTAATAAAAAATAAAGAAATTTATAGAGATAAATAGAAATAAGAAGTAGAAAAATTAATTAAATTTAA
The DNA here is from genome assembly GCA_951813805.1 of Limnephilus auricula. Lineage (NCBI taxonomy): Eukaryota > Metazoa > Arthropoda > Insecta > Trichoptera > Limnephilidae > Limnephilus > Limnephilus auricula. The sequence continues at coordinate 16,517,777 of OX638391.1, read as the reverse complement.
AAAAATGAAAGAAATGAGAGCAATAGAAAAGAAATAAATAATGCTAAGAAAAGAAAAAAAACAGGCGTGGATCGTGTTATATCGTAGAAGTTAGTCCGCAGTATTTAATGCCTTATTTCTAGAATATGGTTTTGTTAAGAAGGGGCCCAAATAAGAAGGCTATATTCCAGGATGCTACGAACAAGTGCTTCATACGTTCTACATATTGCAATTCCATTAGTAAATGATCTCGCATTACGAAAAACCAATGCAAGCATTTTGTTTGCGCGGGAGACAATGTCAAATATATGGGATTTGAAAGAGAAATTTGCTTCAAAAACCACGCCAAGGTCTCTAACCTCATTTTTGCGTGTTAATATATTTTTATTAATCTGGTAGGGGAATAGGAATGTATCTTTGGATCTTGTAAATGTAACGACATTGCACTTCTGGATGCTGAAGGGTAATTTTTTCAGTTCCGACCATTTGACAAGAGAATCAAGATCATTCTATAGAAGAATGGAATCGATGTAACTTTTAATAGCTCTGAAAAGTTTGATATCATCAGCAAAGAGGAGATATTTTGAGTCTTGCCTATATCATTAATGAATAAAAGAAAGAGGAGGGGTCCTAAATTGGATCCCTGGGGAATCCCGGAGTTGGTTTTGTATTCGTGAGAAAATTGGTGTCCTTAACTGACATACTGACGACGATTGAGTAAGTAAAAGAATCCGATGTCACTCAATTTTTTTAATAAAATATCATGGTCGACTTTGTCAAAATTAACTTTGATATTGAAGGAGAAAGTTCTAGAAGCTTTCAGAAATGATCGGCGGAGTGTGGTGGTGGGTCTAGAAAGTTCTTCAAAGTTCTAAAAGGTTCGATAATCTTAATTTTTCGATCTATATACATTATTAAAAAAATATATTCAAGAGCATTCCACAACGTTCCAGAACATCCCGGAGCATTCTGGAATGTTGTGAAATGTTCGGGAATAGGGACAGGAACATCGTAGTGGAACAATCCAGAACACTCACGAGTGTTGTCTTGAGCGAAGCCGGGTAACCCAGCTAGTTTCTATAATATTTGTGATCTATCGTTAACTACCAACTGATAACCTTAGTATATTAAAAATACACTTAGTTTTTCAACATTTTAAAACTGCGTGCACCAGATAAAGTAGCAATCTTTCAAAATCAATTTATATTTTTTTGTAAAAAAGTCAATACGTCAAGAATTTGATTTAAAAATGACTAATTTCCGGTATTCTCTGGTATATACAATTGTGTTTATTAGGTGTGGCATTTAATTCAATAACTTATCTATATATACTAGGTCATTGCGCTAAATTAACCAGGGCAGGCAATTACATAGTATTCTGTTTACTAAAAAATTAAACAATGAAGTAAACAGTAACTAAACTGTGACTAAACGATTACCCAGAATCGCTGCAAGGGCTCACCTTTATTATGCTATAAATATGATCAGTTTGTTTCATCGACCCACCGGTTAACTTTAATCTTTCTTACGACAGCCATTAAGCGGTAAAAAGTAAACACCCCTTGGTCAGCAAATAATGAACTTTTAACGTCTCATTGTCAGTTAATTTTTTTTGCTTTAAGTATACGCACATAGTTGTAATTTGTTATCATTGCTCCACAGTGACGCAATCAAACAATTTATAAACAATTTTCATTAGCAAAAATATTACGTTTTTTAGACAATTTATTCAAGGAGCGATTTTTTGTTGAAACTTAATGTAACATCAAATAGCATTTCTGCTGTAGAAATATTATTATAATTATGTAAATTTAATTAATTTAGCTCGCAGGTTCGGCTCGGTTTATAGGCAGCCTAATATTGTGGAAAATTAAGGCCACTGAAGTTGATTCTATTTTTTTTTATTTATATGTAAATAATTCAAAATACAATGTTTTTAAATGCACACTTTTTCGGTTAACACCTTTGAGGTATAATGAAATTTTTTTGTTGTTGTTTAAATTACCTTTTTTAATTTTAGCTAATCTTGAAGTGATTTAGAGCTCTTTTCATGTTATTTTTTAAATCTATATGCGCAGAAATACTTGTCGTTGGTTGGTATTTGCCTAAGAGTATGGATATTCGAGAGACGGCATGTGAAGTGTGCCCGCGCGCTCCAAGTGTGCCTTTTCGAGAATTCTGCCCACATGGCTGACATTGGCTGTCACCATGTAAAATAGCTGCTGTCGGAACGTATTAAACGGCCAAAAACCAGCAGCCAATGTAAGCCGTTTGGGTAAAATTCTCGAAAAGGCACACTTGGAGCGCGCGGGCACACTTCACATGCCGTCTCTCTAATATCCATACTCTTAGGTATTTGCGATAAAATCGTCATTTGTTATTTCTATACCTGTTATAATATAATATGTATTAAAAACCAAAAAACAAAATACTACATAAATAAAGTTTCTATTCCTGGGTTACCGGTCTGCAAAATATTTTTTCCATTTTCACCGGTCTGCGGGCTTAAAAATATTGGGAAACGCTGAACTAGCGGTTAACTTATGCGCATGGTTTTTTTGATAATCTGACAACTAACTAATATAATAAAACATTGAAAATCCAAGAAAGATGCGTAAATACATTCATCAAGGGAAACAGATTTACTTATTAATAACTCAGGTCCAGGCATACGTCATTCCTATGTCTACCTACGTTAAATTGTCTTGAAAACAAGCTTATGTGCCCAAACGGTTAAGACAGAGATAAGGCCCGGGCCTTTTCTGACCCAAGTCACTTCCTGTGTTGAGTCTGTAATATATTAGATACAGCAAATCAGAGGGCTTTGGTTAACATTAATAAACCCTAGTGTGAAAAATTTATAGTACAGTTTTGAAAACATATTTTTAGCATCATGCTGTGGCAGTTTTTCACACACAGCTACAAAGGGGCCAACCAACTAAAATAAGAAAAAAAATTGATGCTTCATCTACACCAAAATGAATGAATTGTTTCATTCATTAATTCGCCGGAGACAAAAACGTCTTTACATTTTTTACTCCAAATAATGTCAGGAATCACTGGTTAAATAAGTCAAGTACTTCCCTTAACATCCTATATAAATTGGTAGCAATATTACTGCATGTGTTTAATAACTCAGATCCGGGATATACGTCATTCCTATGTCTACCTCCGTTAAGCGGTTAAGAATATGTCAAGCATAGTTGAAAGAAGCGTTCAGTTATGTTTATTGCAAGAATCATTGTATTTAACCAATAAATTAAATGTTTTTAAATCACAAAATTTTAATTTATTATTTTATGGTCTACTAATGTGTGGTGTTAGTAAAGGAACATATTATTAGAATGTGGTTTTTTTAAAGATTTTTGATCAAATAATAAAAATACAATATAGATTACAAAATCGCAGGACGCACAAGGTTATATAACACAACATGAAAGATAAACATTTTATGCAAACATAATACATTTACCCTTTCTTGTTTATAATATAGGAATTTTTATAGTATTTATCTGTTTCATTTGGTGCCTTAGTGTATTTATGATGGAATGAGTTCATTATGGTATTCAAGGAAGTCTGTGAGAAACTGACAAAATCGAACATTAATAGTGAGATGCTTACAAAGAATTGTTAGTGAAGAATGTAGGGTGAAATCTGTACAAAATTAAGAAAGTCGCGCAATGCAATTTCACTCACACGTGAAATATAACTCATGTACATAGTGGTCATAAAATAATGCAAGAAATGATTGATTTAATTAAAAGTCATACCGTCTGGCTTGGACAAAAATTCCACGCAAAGTCTCACGATGGGTGGAATAGAATCAACCATGAGAGGATTGTTCTCCCGGATAAACTGTAACGATACTCCGAATTGCTGAGTGGGGGGCTTTAGGATTTCTGCGGGGACCTCTTCTCGGACCCCTTTACCCGTGGAAGATCCTGACTTTTTATTTTTGGACAGCAAATCTGCATCGTGCCTGTCACAACAAAAGCATATTAAGTTAGATGCGCGCCTTAAAATTGTGCACTGGTGGAATTCACGATTTGGTATTGATATTCACAAGATTGTTAATTGCAACATTCCTTACTCTAGTACTGGTTGGGGAATGCCAATTTTATCCAAGTCCAAGTGTTCGCGGAGCTCATGCAGGTAATTAACATACATCATTTTCTTTCCAAACTTAGCACTTATGGCGGGTCTTAGCATTTGCCACACTATCCGGATGAAGTTTGTGGGGTGGACTAGGTATAGGGCCTTCAGGTTCTTCTTGTATTTCCTATCAAATGTTTTATAGGCCTTCCACAGCCAGGACACTGTTGGCTTGTTTTTGCTGGTCAGGCCATGGTGGAAGTAGACAACGCTGTAGTCAAGTTCCACATATTTATCCAGAGTGAACATAAAATACCTGAAATTATTACAAAAACGATATTAACTCACATTGCCCGTTTTCTAACATTTCACTGGTGTGCCTATTATTGCACCATTTTAAAAGACAATTGTACAGATAGTACCCTAAAGCAACTGAATATTTTGAATTTGGTCATAAAAAATTCTGATTTGGTACGATTATTATTTTCTACTAGAAAACGAAAGATCAAGACAAAAGAGTTATAGGATAAAATAGACTCCAAATTGATATAGATTAACCAGTTTTCCCGCTTTCAACATGAGTTTACAGACATAAACTGACATAGACTTTTAATGAAAAGACAAATAATTTTGTTAACATCACTTTTATTATTATTATATAAGTTTACATCACTTTTATATATATTATATATTATATAGTAAAATAAAAGTGATGTAAACAAAGTTCATTAAAATTCTTTTCATTAAAATAAAAATTCTTTTCATTAAAATAAAAAATTCTTTTCATTAAAATAAATAATACCATCACAAAGTAAAAACCTTTTCGAAGAGGTTTTTTTTGAAAAAAAATAATTAATATACATATTTATAAAACTACACATTTATTATGTTAACTATTGTAATTTTAAGAATTAATGAAGATAATTTGGTTATTCGTTGAATGAAAATATAAAAATGTGGAGATAACCTCAAAACCTTATGAATATGAATAGTTAAACAGGTTGTTTATAGATTATAGATGAGAAGCATGAATGGACAGCTATCTGTCATCAATACCAGATTTGTTTCTGAGAGTGCTGGTTACATACTTGAGCAGTTTGTCTTGAGGAACCTCTTGGCTGCTTGGCAGGCGGCAGGCCGAGACAACGATGATTCGCCGCCCGACCGCGTCGTCCCCCACCACCTCAATCAGCCCCTTCCCGTGCAAGTCGGCAAAGGTATCCCCATCTGCTATGCCCACACCATCATTCAGTCCAAAAATCCCAGTCTCGAGGTTGGATTCTCCTTGATCCCAAACCTGCATACAAAACATAACTTCAACAACATTCAGGCTAATTTTTACAACACAAGAGTTCCAACTGCCCAGAGAAGAGTATGTTGTGAGGCTGAATGCAGTAGAGCATAGCTGGTCTCCAAAGAAGGCTAAAGCTATTTCAAGCCATGTTTCGATTCTGAATGGTGGTCTTTCACCAGGGCAACACTTAAGAATATCTACCGATCTGAAATGCACCGCAATCATGATTTATATCAAATATTTGCACCCACTGGGTTTCAGCCCGCGACTTCTGGTTACAAAGCAGAAGATTTTTACCGTTCAGTTATAGAGTATAATTCTGAGACAATGTATTATTAAATGGAAACCTATAATGTATCTGGTTCCATGACCAAACAGAACCTTGATAAAACAGAACACTTTTGAAAATCATTTCATCCGTAATGGTTTCAAAAATATCATTTCCATATTTTGTATACTAAAAACGACTCTCACTGCCATAAAAGGCTTATAACAAAAGGCCACACTCTCAAAGCCGGTAAGAGTCCAGTCATTAGGCAGTTTGCTGAAACAAAGAGTGGGGTAGTTCTGATTTTTTTTTCGCCGTTTATGTAATTTGGGATTCTGATTACAAACTCAGGTTTTGCTAAAAACTAAAAAAAAAAAAATTTTATTAAAGAAAAAAGGTTTAAAATAAGGCTGGATTTACATTAGGTGTTTCGTAACGCCTAATGGCCAGTGGTTTGTTCTGTTCAACAAATGAAATGGCAGAATTCAAAACTGTTTGAAATTCGCACATTTTGAGTACCTGCGTTTACATACTGGTAACAACAAGCATGGTATGGTTGCCGGGGGAGCAATGACGGCCAGTCTGAAAATAATCGTCAAATATCAAAAAAGTTATATTTCACTCCGCAACAAAAGTGATTAAAAACGTTACATCTCGCACGCGTGCAAATGTTATTTCATATCGATTATTGTGGCATTAAGCAGATTACTTCTTTCATAGTTCTTATTGTTTGCTTAATGCTAAATTCTAAACAACAGACTCAAACCGAATCGCTGTTACATAAATATCGTCAAAACCCTAATTATCGTACGTCTATGGTGTCTACGAATGATTAATAAAAAATTAACCAATATTCTTTTCTTTTTTTTTTAAATTGCGGTTTGAAACATTGGTTTTATAAAGGTGTACGTTTTAATTCTTTTGTGTTTTTTCCTTCTAAAACAGTAATTCTTTCTGATAGAAAGGAATAAAAAGTCCTCCTTTGAGTGAGATGTTCCCTCAATATTCAGGGACAATATTTTTAATTGTTCCCCGATATTTAGTGATTCCCCTTGGCCGGGAGACCTGTTGGTCTTCGGCCCCTTACGTACCGGCATAATTTGTAGTCGGAGGCCCTCTTAATTCGGGTGCCACTTCACTCATTACACACGCGGTAACAGTATACCTCTCTCCACGGCGACGCTCGCGCAACTGTGCTTCGCGCAGTGTGACAGGCACACAAACATTTTTTGTACTTTGATTCCTTTTTTTTTTTTTAATGTATAAAAAATAAAATAAATGTCAGCAGGAGATTAGTTCCACAGAAAATAATGATAGAACAATAATAAATGAAATGCATTTGATGTGCGCTTAGAAAACCGACACGGAACGGCAAAGCGCAGTTAAGTGATCAAATATGTGACAACAGTATCAAATGCCTGTGTCACACATGTGAACACTTATTTGATCACTTATTTGAACTCATGTCTGGCGCCGGCATTAGAGAAATGTGTTATAAAAGTTAAAATCACGTCACTTTTTTGTCGTTTCATGCAAAATATTTAATAAAAAATTCACAAAGTTTCATAAATTTTTCTCAAATTGCGGTCAGAAAGTTTAATTTTTATAGATTTTTTTGTTATTTTGTGGTTAACTTTGAGAATTGAACATAAAGTGTGGTGATATCTCTTTTTAACAATGTTTAGATCATATTTCTCACTATGTAAGTTTTTTCACTAAGCAATTTTTTTTAGGAGCTACGATTCTCATGCAATCCTAATGCCCCGTTATGACTGGGCGAGTATTTTAGTCGAGTAGCAAGTAACTATTAGTAACTAAATGTGTCCGAACACCACAATTTTAGTAGAGTAGGCTCTAGTCAGCTCTTCAGTAGATTGAATTGGATTGAATCCATTTGGTTCTATTTTTTTCGGCGAGTAGAGTCCCCCTTCACGCGTCCCTGCACATTAACATGCGCAGTTCATTTGTAGACGCAGACACGCGCGATATGTTGTCCCCGTTGGAGCGAAAATGCTACTCTAAAATTATTTATTTTTGCGGCTATTAAACTATTTTCCCGTTCATAGTTTATTTAATTTCATCTCAGTAATTTATTCTTCCACCTCTTGTAAAATAAGCTTTACAATCAGTTTATTTAGCGTACCTATTTACTTTATTGCGTTGCAGCCCGTCATGTCGCAGCACGCCGCTTACTGATTACGCTTAATGAACTCTACTTGCCAGCAATGTGAACACTCTTTGTTGAGTCAAGTAGCGAGTTACTCGACACCCTTCTTGTCAGGTGCAAACAAGGCATAGCGCAAAAAAATAAAAATAAATTTGCTTTTTTTAGGCCGGCATATTTAGCATTCATTTCTATTTTTAAAACCTCCTGAATAATTAGCATTCATTTCCATTTTTAAAACCTCCCTTAATTTTTTTTTTTTAGTGTATTTTAAGAAGGTCAGCGACTGTTACTTGTAAAAACTTGCATGTTCCATATTCAGTACAACGCGTGTCGAGCCTTGCAAAGCGCCGCCTGCAACGCTTGTTCAGAGGTGCAAAGGGACGAAATACGACTTGTGCTGTGCTTGCAATCATGCATGTCATTCTATTAAGTCGGTTATCATAATATATTATTTTAATAAATAGAGCACAAGAATATATACCATTTTTCTTTTCATTTTAACACTCCGAATTTAGGGTTGGAACTCAGCAGCGATGCAAATTTCCATCATTAGATCTAATCTTCACACTTTTTGACGAGTTTTTGGGAATATGGTAGAAATGTAGCAGCAGGGGGTCCACCGAAACCAGTAAAATTTTTAAAGTGGTCTACGAGAAAAAAAAGTTTGCGAAACTCAGATCTAAATTGTAGGAAATTTTATGAAGATTAATTTAGTGAAGAATAATGTTTTTCAAAGGTTGACAGTTTTTTAGTTTAATACAAAGATCTGGAAAAAACTTTTTTCATATTTTCTGGCTGTAACTCAAAATCCAATCAATTTTGTTGGCAAAACTCAGATTCGCAATCAGCCCAAAATACATAATGAAGAAAAAAATCAAAACTACCCCACTCTTTGTTCTAACACCCTCTTGCAGCACCTAATGATTGGACTATAAGAACACTATAGTTTAACTCACCTGAGGGTACACTTGAGGAGCTCGAGCTAATTCCTCTTCAAAGTTTTCCTCAATTGTCCCGTCACTCACCGGGCTCTCAATGTAATCACCAAGGGGTTCCAGCAATGCATCTGACAAACATATTTATCATTTATAAAGAGAACCTATTATATTTAAAATTCTCTTCACTGCCTTAGTTAGAAGTAAAATAGAATACAATTCCACTATTTGGTCCCCATACTAAGAGCACATCAAATAAAAATTGAGAGAGTTCAACATAAATGTTTAAGGTTCATTAATTTCAAACTCTCCATACTCATTTTCACACGGACTTAATTTAACTGACTTATCTTGTAGAGAACCAAGAGCGATCTGGTACTTTTATTCAAATTAGTTAATGGCACAATTGACGCACCGGACTTAACAAAACTAATAACATTCCGAGTACCAAATCGTAACACGAGGCTTTCAGAGCTGTTATTTGTTTATCCGTCGAACACTATCATTAACTATCATTAACTCCCCAATCCAAAGACTACATAGGCTTGGAAATAAATTTAGTTCAGTTGATACTTTCGTTTATTCATTACCAAAATTTATTTCAGAAATTTCACAAATTCTGTTTCCCGCCCACTAATGTAAAGGAAGAGAAACAATGATATAACATAATTTGTATATTACTGTATCTTTTTGTATTATTATTGTTGTAAAAGCCCTAAGAGCGTAAATAAATAAATAAATATTTTAATACAGAGGGTACAGCAGCACATAGACAATGTTAACAGAAATAGGACTGAATGGATGGACGCTGGCCTGATGAGACACTGCGTCACTTGAGCCAGTTGCATCTAATGGCCTTCGACAACACGGTGGTGAATGCAGCACCAAGCCAAGCTCCACTCATTAGTGAGCGTTGGGCCCTACATAATTGATTTTTTTATATTGTTTTTGTTATTTATTTTTTACTTTTAATATTATTCTATTCACTCATTTTTTATTCTTTAATATACTGTACTGTTTTAAATTAAATTAAATATTACCCTATAAATGTGTATAACTATATGGTACTTGTGGGATTGTACTATTATTCTTTAATATTGGAATAAAACACTATTATTATATGAAAATACCAAAAATTGCACATCTCTCAAAAGCTTTTAACAACAAAACTTATAGAAACAAATGGTTTTTGATTTGAAAGTGCTGGAATTGGCTGTAATTAATTTTCTATTGTACACGGCCATCGTGTGTGCAAATGTCATCCGACATTCAAGAGGTTAATCTACAGGTTCTGTTTTTTGCATTTGCTTTAGAGTAAAATTTACTGATGATAAGTAAGTAGACGGTAAACACATTATCTGGTAAGACGGTACAATTTACAAAAACATAATTTTGCAAAAAAACAAGCGAAAGTTATTACGAAAATAGAATTAGCTAGTGCACTAAAACTTTTTTATGTTTCTGAATGATGTTTTTGTTTTCTAAAACATTTTTTTTTTTCATATTATTCAAAGGAAAATTATAAAATTATGGTCTTTAACAAAGCATTATAGATAATTTCCTTAGTTACGGTAGTTTTCTTATTTAAATTCTCAATAAAAGCTTGCGAAAAACATTAGTTTGTATCCTTCAAAACATCTTTTTCCATTAAAACCTTTTTTTTACCCCTGAGACGTGTTTTTTTTTGTTATTTTTGGGACATGGCATCACTAATTGATAATTATTATTGTCAACAGAGCCTAGAGCACGGTGGTACATTCATCTGTTATAAACCAGTTTGACATTTGATGAAAATCACTTAACTGTCATGGAAGACCTAATAAAATTTGACATGATATTTAGTTTAATATTGAGACTTTTGCGAACTTCTGTATTTCTCTGTATTTTTCTTAACGACTAGTTGCTCGATCCAGTGTGATGCAAGAATGTTGCAAAAATAATTAAAATAGACGATCACCCCCTTCATTTTGGAATTTTCCAAAAGGATATCATATAATAAAGGTAAGTACATACTAGGTCGACGTGCACCACCCTAGGCATTATGATATCAGAACTACTTGGCAACCATACATTTTCTTTGGGAATAAATGCTTTAGAATCACACTGGCCACACGCATCGCAATGTGTGGCTAGTGTGATTCTGAAGCATCTATTTCCATAGAAAATTAATGGTTGCTGAGTAGTCCAGATATCGTAATGCGTAGCGTAGCATATGTACGTCAATGCAGTATGTACTTACCTTAACCTCTTGTAGGCCGCACTCCCCCCGGGTCCAGATTTTTAAAGCGATTTTGCCTCTTATGTATAAAGAAATTGTATGAAGAACAAGGTCAGAATCGCTTGTGCCATTCTCGTTATTGACGTAACGAGTTACTGGATAGCATTTAGCCATTCCGAATAATTCATATTAATTGCGAATGATTCGCCGGGCACCAAAGATGACGTACAAAATGGCTTCCGCTTGATAATGTGAACGTTATCATATTCGAAGTCTATATTTATTCATTGTTTTTTATATAAATCCATTGTGGAAAGCATAGATTTGAGTGATTATTAGGAAGTTCGTTTTATCTACATTATTTTGATGTCATTTTTGTATTATATCACAAAAGAAATGTTATAAAAATTGAATTCGTAAGAAAGGTGAGAACTGTCAAATATTTTACGTTGTATTGAAAAAATATATTTTTCGTATACTGGCTTTCAACAAATTAAAGGCTCCGTCAAACAGAAGGCGTACTTAAGCGCGTTAAGGCGTTAAAACGTCCCGGACGTATAACGCGTCGTTGTGTTGTACTGAACACATCAAAGCCGTTCAAATAGAAAGTACGCGACGTTACGGTGTTTTGGTGCCTGTTTGAAGGAGCCTTTACGCTGACGCCTTGACGCGCGGTAAATACGCCTTCTGTTTGACGGAGCCTTGAGGGTTTTAATGGAAGTTTGGTAAACATTTTATTATTTTACTAATAAATATTAGTAATTCAATCGGACTTTCATGTTTGCTTGAAATCGCACATTTTTTCATTTATAATTTTTGCACAAAAAGTTGAAATCAAAAAATTGTAAATTCCAGAAATCTGAAATAACTAAAAATATTCCATAAAGTCACCTAGCAATCATCTTCAATATACTTGTCTGATTATCAATTTACTTGTCTGATTCAGACCTAAATTTTCCATGGAATTACTGACAGGTAACAATATTTATGAAATCAGATTTCGAAATAAAACAACACAGATTTGTGACAGATGTCAGACAGCAAATCTGTAATTATATACTTCCAGCGCTTCCGGCCGCGCACACGGAAAGACAAAGATTAGTGTAAATTAACATCGACTGTCAATATACCCTGGATAAAATATAATTCCCATATAACCTAAATTTGAATGGCATGGAAGATGTTAATAAATGAGAACTTACCCATGTTCCCCGACGGGTTCATCAACTCGGAATCATCAAACTCCAGAAATGGTTCATGATCATGATTATCTGAAAGACTTGGAAAGGGATCTTCTCCTTCAGGATTCCACCCTCGAACTTTAATTTTAAAACATAGTATCAATACAACATTTAGATTTACATATTATAATAATACGAGATAACATGTCAAAAAGGAAACTACAATAATTCCAGCTTCAACTAACCTTCTTTGGGACCAGTGTCCATGGTAGATTAGTTATTTGTTGTTCAATCAGCTATTAAATCACGATTTGCCAAATGTCACAGCGCAAACTACATACTTACGTCGAACACCTGATAATAGTGTAAATGTGACTACAAAGCGAAATAATTCTTTAATGGTTCATGTAAAATCTAATAATTGAGGAATCTTGTCGAAAGTTGATTTTGACGTATTTATCAAGGCGTATTTGCAATCGGAAAAAGGACACAACACCCAAATGACACACTGCAGAAGTCATAGACAACATTGAGCTTGAACCACATAGAGTATTTACATACATGGCCAAGGCATAGACAGTGTGTACAAATATAGAAAACAGTGCGGTGCAGATTTGTAGATTCGACTTTTTTTTTTTAGAATTCTCTATTGTAAGTTATGCCACACAATATTGCCACACTTCGGGCGACGGCATGGCGCGCCGCGCAGAAAGGTAAAGTCCGAAAGTAAGGTAACCCTTTTCTGGAGCGACGCGTGGTACCGTCGCTCAGAAGTGTGCGTGTAGCTGTCAACTGTCGCCAATATGTAGGTATACTTTTAAAAAAATCATGTAATGTATATTGATGAAATCAAATCAATCGTTTGATGAACGGCGACGGGCCGTATATCAACCATAGCCATAGTTAAGCTGTTTGTTATTTTACGAACAATATGAAACCATGGGCCGTGGACGTAAACAAATGCTTTTATGAGTAATGTATTATCAAATATTGTTTTAAAATTGTGAAGTATTTTGTATAAAAAATGTGGATAAATCCGTGGACGACGACAAATTTTATACCTAACATGAAATAAAAATAAACTTGTTTTATTCAATTTGAATGTATAAAAATAAATAAAGACGTTTTGCATTGATATAGCGTGGTTGCCAGAGTCATCTGCATAATAAAGTAAATAAATATCTATGCTTAAGGTGGGTAGTTAAACTTATAAGAATAGGCATTATTTTTGTATTGTGTATTTGATGTAAAATGAAATATCTATTTGACCTTAATAAAATGATGTTAAAATATATTAATTTTTACGGTCCGTCTAATTGAATGTGGTCATTAAATTATTTTTTCCCGGAATAATTACATTTTTTACCTTCACTTTTCTTTGAAATTAAATTGGGTACAACAGATCTGTTCACAATACAATTTTCAACGCGGGATTTATGACATCCATTTGAGGATGGTGTAATAAAATACAAAATGGTGTAATAAAATCATACATCATTTTTGATAAGGTTATCAATAATAAAATAGTTGTTGTACTCAAGAAATCCTGTTGAAGTCGTTCTTCTGCCCGAGTAAATAAATACCTTTTATAGATTTTCACAAAAAAAAATTACAAAATTACTCTGGTGCATTCTCGTATTTATTTAAAAGGCAGAACAAATCTTTTGGGTTAAGTTTATTTATACAATATAAACTTTGCAATACTCGGCTTAAGCAATGAGTGCACCGTCGGTCAGTTAAAATCTTTTGGGAAAACCCTTTTTGACCCGCACAAAAGTTATACGGCAAAAACATACCGTACTTATGGTTCAGTCAGTATAACTTTCACCTTGGTCGAGTAAGGTTCTCCAAAAAACGATCTACCTACAGTGAAAATAAATTGTTTGTTGTAAAATAAAAACAAAGTGTTTGTTTTATTGTTTCATTGTGACACGCCGCAAAAAATCATTTGTGTTAAATAAAAACAAAGTGATTGTTTTATTTAGTTTCGTTATGACACGCCACTGTATAACAAGCGAACTAATGTGTAAGTTTATATGCTTCCTGAGTTTTAAAGTAAATTTTATTATAAATTATCAAAGATTAGAAACCAAAAAAATTATATGATAAATCAGCATTTTCTTTTTAGATTCAGACATTTTTACGTACAGAAACAATGGATTGTTATTTCAAACTGTGTTAGATACCAGACAGGTCATCAAACTTTTCTAAACTAATAAATTAATTCCACCTTTCTCACAATAACAATGTTTATTTACACATTTTATGCCGTCATTTTGTATCAATGGCGTAGAGAGAGGAAAATAAAACATGTCAGGCTATTTAACACTCTCTGAAACTCTTCCCACATCTGTAAAATATTATATTATTATGATGCGATTGTATTATTGCAATCGCTGTGTTGTTTTTTTATAAATAGCCATTTTTCGTGTTTCGACATGAATGGATGCTTTTATGATGGGGGTGAGCAACGATATCGATTGACGACTCAAACATTATCAATTTCAAAAAGTTGTTTATTTTATAACGATTTATTTAATTCTTCTTTGTGGCGTTTTTGAATAAATATGCGACAAAGTTTTATTACTTATCTTAATAAAACGATAAGTTTTTAATTAGCTTCATTTTCATATTTTATAAAATAACTTATTTTAAACAGTTTTTTTTTAATTATCTGAATAAATAAACAAATCAATAGATTAGAAAAAAGTATATGATGTGTAGCGCAATCCGTAAAAACTAATAATGTTTTTTAAAAACGTCTACGTATTCAGTCCATTGGCGTAGAGTTTAAAAAAAATATATTTGATTGCAAGCAGAAAGTTAACTTAGAACTGACCTATGTTCAAATTTAAAAACTAAATATTTGATAATGTTTCTTTAACAGAGCATTTAAATATCATGACATTGCTTTATTTTTCTGCCTTTTATGCGTAAATTATGAAACTAAAAAATGCTGACTAAAAGGATAGTAAAAAATCAAGTGATTCTCAACATGATTATATTACGATAAACAAGTGATTCTCAATATGATTAATTGAAGATTTATACATAAATGTACGCGCATTCTTTATACTTCATTGTAATGAATATTATTATATTATATTGTAATACTATAATAATTAACAAATTATATTATAATATAATATTATGATGGCCGTTGCTTTAACTATGAAAACGACGAACCCTAGCGGAAAAAACTCTAAGGTCCGTATTGATATCTTATGTTCTAAAGTCCCGGAGGATTGCATTCCTAAAAATAGTGTCAATAAGTACTCCACAGTAGTTATTGTTGTTATGATATTTCTAACTAACATTCGAGCATTTTAGAAATATAAAGAGCAGTTTGGATAACTGTAGAATATCGATGTTTTGTTATTTAACCTCAGATCGGAATAACGAAGCAAAATAAGATTAAAGCATTTCTGTTCAGTTTTCTGCCATCCCGAAGCTCGCCTGCGCAAGTGAGTCGTAGCGGGTCACGTGATACTAAATGTATTTACAACAATGGCGCCAAAGGGCTCCTTAGTGAAAGTGTCTTTATTTTACGGACAAGGGACTATTTGGTTGGAGCGTGTATTAACTTAGTAATTCCAATGTGCTTGTAATAAGAATAAAAAATAATTAGTTCCGGGGCTTCTCAAAAGATAATTATCCGATTGGCTAGAACCACGTCAGTCTCTTTGCAACGGCGCTGCTCTCTTGTGTTGTCAATTTAGCTTAGCTTACCAAATGGAGTCTGTGGACACTGCGACTCGCATAAATATTTACCCGAAAGAATTGTTTCTGCAAATGCGCTGTGTTAACAATTGTATTACAATTGTGTGAATGATGCTACTGTAAGTATTACCCGTATTTATTTGTGGAAATGTAGATTTAAGTGTTCTATCCGGGGCGGGCGGTGTTTACAGGGCATGTATACAGAGATCGAGTGGAGGCCCGCCATACATATTCCGTTACTATCGCGTAAACGTCAAATTCACGTTTGCAATTTGATCTTTCGCCGTTTTAATTGATTTGTCGATTACTAACTGAAGCTAATTGTTTAAATAAGACAGTCTAGAATCGTGCTAGGGATTTATAGGTACAATGGCTGACAAAGGTATTTTTCGGCTGTGTTCGATTCCGTAACTTTGGTTGGGTATTGTGATGTTTGCTTGACAGTGTTGTTGTGTATTGTTCCAGGGGGACATGTAGGCAGTGGTTCGAGAGAGAGTGGCAGTGAGAGCGGGCAGGAGAGCAGCAGCATGTCGGTGCGAGGCTGCAAGCGAGCGCTCAGCCGCGGCGAGGAGGGAGGCCGCGACGGCTGCAAGCGCCGGCGCCAGGACCCCGAGGAGTGGCAGCCGCGGCCGTTGTCTGACCTCAAGATCTCCACCATCTACAACCGCAGCGCTCCCGAGGCTCCGGCTGAGCTCTTCAGGTTAGTTTCCCAACAACAACATGTTCATTATCTGTCAATCTGTGCGATTTCTTTACCTATTTATGTACCTATGCACTGCGTCATTTGCTCATTGCCGGATCTCTAGCCCGGCGGCGGTGTTGTAGCTAATATTTTGCTTGAAGCTGCATATGTTGCGTTTATTAACACTTTTGTTTTTGATTTTCAGATTGGTAAGATATAATGTAGTGGATGTCATTTGAACTTGCTATTTGATAAACATTGTGTTATTAATAATTAGAATAATAGCGATATACATTATTCGAATATATTATTATATTTGCGATTGCTTCCAACTAACGATTTCTTTTTTTGACCTTTTTACAAAATGCATTAATGACTTAGAAAGGTGAATTCTTAATTTTTTTTTAACTATTCACCTTCCTTAAAAGGAAAACCTCACTTACGGTTCATAATTTACCTTGTTCAGATGATTGTTTTAATTCTGCAATGTTGTATGTCGAAACATTGCATATTGTGATGCGCTTTATATACAGTCGATTCCGCTTAATTGGGACACATCCCAAACACTTTGTACCAATAAAATGAGCAAAGTTGAAGTAGGGGGGTTACAACAAAAACATAAATATTGAGATTTTTTAAGTATACATATTACATTTATTATTTGAGTTCTCTCCAACATGTTTTTTAACATTATAAAATTGTTAAATCAAAGACAGCTAAAAATAAAAATAACAATTATTGCTAATATAATAACAGTAAATCAAAAAAAATATATGAAAAGAATGTACATATATAAAAAAATATTTCTGCGTGATTTCTTCAAAATCGTATTGTAATTGTAAAAGCAATTGATGTTATAAACTTGCTGCAGTGTACAAGGAACTAAACAACTTTATGTTGATGATTGTTTGGCATATGGAGAACAACCGACGTGAGCGAAATATACATAGCCGAATGAACTCGAAACTCCCATAGCATGCAACCCTTCTTAACTAAAATTTGCTAACTGAGACATGTTTTCCATCGACTTCAGATGGGAATTTGTTCCAATTAAAGGGAATTTGTATTAGTTTCTTTATTTGTTTTCTGTTCCTTGGGTATATATTATAATAACCGGTGTATCAATTAAGCAAAATCGACTGTATTGTTAATGTAAATCTATATTTCTTAATTAAAATGTTTGTTATCCAATTTTGTGCAAACAACTGTACTTTGGGGTTTTTCTTGATATGTTTTCATAAATATTAATTGCAATGAATTACATTTTATAGGATTTTTTTTATCGAATGTAAGTAAATGCGATACATTTTATTAAAAATTCATAACTTAAGTAGCTGAATATTTATATTTGTTTGATCTTTATATATTATATAATATGCTTGTGTATTAAAATTTAAATGAACCAACCAACTTCTTAACAATCGAGAATTTAAGGCTGACTTTATCGTCTTTTGATTTTAGAGTTAGATTCGTATTATTTTATGATTTGACAGGACAGGATAGATAAGTATCATTTAAGTTTGGTTTTTCATATTCAATTCCTCCCAATTTGGATCCTGTGATCTCTTATCCCATATCCGAAGGTGTTATCCCTTAAATACAGGCATAGAATTTTACCATTTCATATATTTTACTTTCATTTCATATATAGTTTGAAGTCAGCTTTTAGCAACTACTTTGTCACAACCTATTAGTATCCGTCATAATTATAGGGTTTCTGATTTTTTTTTCTCCAAATTGGTACATCCAATAAGGAGCTAATCATATTTATTAATATTCAATCAATCATTCAGTTTCTTTTCACACTTTTGATCAGTTTTAATAGTATAATAATGTTCAGATATTATGATATCAGAATCTATTGCATTGTAATAACAGAGTGCAATGTGCAATAATTGGCGTTACGTTGATTCCTCCTCCTGATAACCCCGTTCAACTTTCATATTAAACAAATGTTAAACATAGTTTAGCAGATTGAGGAATACTAACATCTCGCACACACTTCAATTGACTTTTGGCTATATTTTGAAACAAGTTAAATTGCATTCCATATAAATCTATAGTTTATTTTCTCTTTTTTTCTTGATAAAAATTAGGATAATAATAAGCTTTTTGGTCATGTTTTTATTTTTAAATATAATTTTCTATAAATTTCTATATCGTTTTAAAATGTGTAATTTTGAATTTGCCGTCAAAAGGATGTGTTAGTTTATAGTCAGGCTGTTTGCTACGTCGCACCGACCAACTTTTGTAGGGGCAGTGCGATTGACAACTGTCTTAGCAGTTAGGAGCGATACCTACATCGTAGCAAAATTTGTAACCATTCAGGAATTAGCAATATTAGATATTTTTTAAAATCGATAATTACAATGAAAATATTAAAATTTGACATTTTAACTCAAATTAAAACCAAAAGAAAAAACTTTAAATATTCAACAGATTTTTAACAACGTCCCTTCTTATTTATGAAAATACCCCATTCTTAAAAACTAGACAATTGACTTCTTAATTAAAAACCAAATGCGACCAATTTTTTTAGTAATACTTATAGAGACACTGACCACTATAAGTATATATACCACTACATCTATGAAATAACATTTCAACTAATTCAGATGATGCAGTAAGCAAAAGCCAACCTTGGCATAATATCATTTGTTATTTATATTTACAAAGGAGTACAATTACAAATTGGGTCAAGTTCAAGCATTGCAGTTCATTTGCCTCACCATGTGTTGTAGTATTTTTTCTTTACTCATAGCAAATGTGCTATGTCTAGTAATATTTGTAAAGCCGCGTCAATGGAGTAGACGAAAGAAAGAAATTAGTGCATTGTTGTAGTTAATCTGCCTCGTCAGCTGTTGCCTTATCGCTGAGCATGGTTAATGTTTTAGTAGTAAGTTTGTTCTTGAGCGTGGAAATACCAAATACAATATTCAATGGAAGGTCGTATAGTGAGAGAAATGACCTTGTCGAATGCAATCTTCATTGATAATTGAGATGAGTGCATATCAATTATCAGGGGGCAGCATACCCCCTAGGTCAAATAATATTTAACCCCCCCCCAAAATGCTGTCTCAAATACAAACACTGTATAAGCCATTTCTTCCAAAATTACTTTTAGTGAATTTAACCGCTTGGGCACATAAGCTTGTTTTCACAACAATTTAACATAGGTAAACATAGGAATGACGTATGCCCCGCACCTGAGTTATTAACGTTTAAAGAAAAACATTTTTTAAAAGTATCAAAAGTTAGGTAGTTATTGGATGGCACACGCCTAAACATTTTACCCGTTGTAGCATATAAAATATGTTTGTTTAAATCAGTCGATAGTTCATGCAACATTTCTTACAAACACTCGAGCTTTTTTTGTCACATCATGGCACTATTTCCAAAACCTCGGATTGCTTTCTTGCCAAAATGTGGCAAATATTAAAAAAAAAAAATTCGAATAAAACGACTATATAATGTATTGTACATTCAAAATATAACAAAATAAATATTCTCTAGATTCTATAAAATGTTTTAAGGTTAAAAATTTAATTATATATTTTTTATAAATCCTATAAATATGTGATAATAGACAAAAGATAGGGGAATTCATTGGCTACATAGAACTATAATCAGTTTGTATGTCTCCATATTCAAATTCGGAGGTATGATTTTTTTAATGTGGGCGGAAAAAATTCCTTTAGCAATCCGAGAAAAAATATTTTAATTGCTCCAGGGGTTATACCAAAACATCTGGTAAAATTCTTAATTAATTTGCATACCGCCATAAAAGTAGATGCTCTACCCATTCTACACAATATAGTCAAAAAGTTCAATGTATATTACCACACAATAACGAAATTGTGATATATTCTATATAGACAAAATCTCACAAACTTGGGTCATGTCAGTGAGGCTCGTGAGAGTGACAGCACAATGAATATTGTATGTGTTTGAAAGAGATGGTAATTAAGGCAGGTCGGTTTTGCATATTGCACGCTTGTTGTGTAAAACATTTTGAATTTGGACAGTTTGGAATTTGCTGTTGTGGACGTAATTTGCGACGAACTATAATTTTTTTCGATTACAGTTAATTTCGATTATAGTTTGACAATAGATAGTTTCAATGATTATCATTATCACTTCTTACGGAACATAGAAAAACAGCTCAATCTATTGCTTTTTATGCAATGTTTCATTGTTTTTTTTAACTTTTGTACCTAAATAATAGCAGATTTAATAAGCAAAATTTATTTTTTACCTTCATGGTTTTCTGTTGCGATTTTCAACATTCTTCGAATTAAAAGCCATTTTTTTTTTTTTTTTTTTTTAACTTTTACAGGAGTCTGCTTTTTTGTAATTAGATCGCTTATTATTACACATACCAAGTTGAAACCAATTCTGTGCTCGGATGTGTTTATTAGTGCAAGTGATAAATAATATTAAAATTTTTTTATTTTGACTCCCGGTTTCATAATGTACCTAAAAATAAATATTATATTGGCACACAACATCAAATAAAGATTGGTCACACATTTATTTTCAAATCAAACCTTTCACTTCTGGACCCCAAGAGCCGCCAGTGTCTCTAATAGTTAATAGTTCTTATAACATGACTATAGTTAACAGAACTAGCTCTCTTTTGGTTTGCACAAACTAAATAGAAAAAATTCTCTGTAAAATTTTTATGCTTATACCACTCATCTTCCTCATAGCGTTTTATAATAAATTAATAATATATATTAGTGTTGTCCATATTTTGGCAACATTAGTGATGTACCCTTAGCCGTCTGTCTCAACATTTGCTAGGGTAAAAGTAAGACTGAAATAAATTTCTAAAGTTAAATTTCACCAAAATGCGTCTTTCATTACTTTTAACTTTTGCTTTTACTTTTGCGAAAACCGATAGTTACGCTGTAGTTACTCCGCCATTTTGACAGTTCTGCTCAGAGGTAAAGTACGAAATTGCGCACTTCAACATAATTAATAATATAGAAGATGATGTGTATAATATAGTGACGATGAATTCCTCATTAACACGTCTTGCAGTGAAAATCAAAAACATTTCGACCCCTTCGTAATAATACGATATGATTATTTGGGATGCCCTGAATTTTTGGCACGGTATCGCATGTTGAATGATCTTAAATTATATTTTTTCTGTGTAATATTGTATATATAATAATAGGTCGTTGTTTATTTTTAAATATTCATACAAACTCATAATATCTTTATAGGAACAAACTGTCAGATCCTACAAAGACATGAAAATACAGCATGAAATTTTGACAGTTGTTGTGGTTTTCAAATTTATTTTCGATGTGGCTGTACGAAAAAATAATGCAGTGCGTTTTTTCACATAATTTCGAGGACTGCCCACATTAATAACATACTTTAGCAAAAGTACACTTGACACTTCGCATGGTCCTATTTAACATCCTTGATACTTTAACTGGCAGTTAACATTTAAATTGAGCTCACATTTTAGCTTTCCGTTGAACCTTAATTCCACCGTAGCTGTTTGTTTTGTGCAGGCCTATAACTATCATTTGCTAACAATTATCCATTGCTGGACCAACCAACGTTGATTTTTTCCAGTCCTCCGGTCATCACTTCATCTTCCATCAACATTTGTACTCCCTACAAATATTAATTTTACATATATTTATTTTATCCCATAATTAATGCATTTAATTATATAATATTGACAAAGCTACTTAAGTTATGAATTTATAATATTTTGTTTTAATGTAAATCAACAGGATTTTTCATTTTCATAAAAAAATATGTGTTATAACAATGTCCAGACAATAAAGTGTCAGGTATGTCGTATTTACTTACATTTAAATGAATCCAAGTTTTGACTTATAATATTTCAAACTTAAAGAGAGTAAAAGTAAAGTAAAAATCAATAACAAATCGACCCTTTGGAATAACAAGGTTCCATCTTTGCTTTAACGTCATGCGATAATGAACTCTAAGGTAGCTCACCATAGATCCCATAACCTCATGACGTTTCCGCAACAGATGGTGCCTTGTTATTTCAAAGGGCCGAAATAGTAAAATACACAATTATGTTTTGATTCAGATGTATGAATAACTTTTGGCACATAATTTAAGAATTTTTTTAAAATTGCAAATTGAGAACTGTAAATAAATAATGGTTGTATTTTATACAGGAAAGACTTGATAAGTGCTATGAAATTACCTGACTCGGAGCCACTGGCACCCGATAATTATTGGGTAATTACGGATCCGTGGAAACAAGAGTGGGAAAGGGGAGTGCAAGTTCCAGTTAATCCAGATTCCTTACCAGAGCCAACCGTCACCGAAATCAAACAAAATGCATCCATCAACAGGAATTCAGAATTCAAATTGTAAGTATAAGTAACTAACACCCACGTAAATAAACTATCATTGTTTTATTGATAGTTATGTTAAATCACGCTATTCGAACCTATCCCTTTTCCTTGTGCTATATTTATTTTAACTTGGTGATTTTATTGTAACTTATCAAAAATTGAAAAGGCTGCTAAATTAATATCAGCTATTATATTTTCAAAATCAAACGATAATTATCCTAGCACCGAAAGTAGTCGGTGATAATATCAAAATAATATATAGTTTTTTTAAAAATAAATTAGACATAGTTGCATCCAACAACTGCCACTACATGATTGAATGTAGTCTAGGTCTGATTACACAAGTGAACACAATACATTGTGAATTTGAGTTGATGTAACAAATGCATTACATATCCTTATTTTGTATTCCAAGCAGGATTATGACCCTTGGATGGGAGAGGATAACATTCTCCGTCATTCAACCTATTAATGTTGTGGTCATTTTGCATTGTCCATTTGTTATTGCCCGATGTAATAACAATCATTATAATAATATATCTACTAAGGCAAGCATTGATATAACATTTAGTTGTCCCATTTGCTGTTGGCTTTGCGCCTTTTCAAGCAAAGCATTGCAACGCACGCACTTTCTTTATACTATGGAAAATGTTTGCTGTGCGGTCAAACAACCAAATTAAATGAGTTACCAAATGAGTTTGCCAAGTGACCCAAAGTGTTGGGTTCATCTCCATCATTGTACAAGAAACATTTTCTACTATTACGATGAATTGAAATCTTGTCAGGTTATTAAAAATAATAATAAATATAAGTAATATAATCTTAATCTTAAATTTAATGTTTGTGTATTCTTAAACTTTACGGTTGACTTTTAAAATATCTATAATATTATTAGTCGAGGATGATCCAAGAAGATATGACATGATCAGTAAATAAAATACTTAAAAGGGATCATGCCAAGAGTCAGATTAATAGATGAATAAAGAATGTTTGCTGTAACAAAAGTTTCTTTACCTGTCTTTAATTTAACACTGAAATGGTTATCTTATGAATAACGGGTGTAATTTTAAATTGTCAGGCCCAAGCAGAAGTATGTGCGCCTGTCTCGCGATGCTCATTTCTCGTCCACGGAGCACTACCTCAGCAGCGCCAGTGCGCGCGCGGAGGCCGCGTGTGCGTACGACCTGGATGGGTGCGACGCCACATGGCTGCGCGCACTCAATGGTGAGAGGGCCCGGGCAGGCTCGCAGACCATCAAAGAGGACCAGTTCGAGAGGGTCATTGAAGAACTGGAGGTGAAAATCCACTTTTATTTATTGGCAACGACAACCCTGGTGAGCTCAAGTGTTTATGTGAGCAAAGCCGAAAAAAGTTCTCAATTTTCCAATCACGCATAGAATGCACGCATAGTGAGATTTTCTGTCAAACCTGTATTATCTTCAAATCAGACTTGCATTCATTTACAACACTCATTTACCCCTGCGCATTGAGAATGTACGCAGGGGGAATTCTAAAAATGGATACAATCAATTACATTTTTATGACCTTGTTATATTAAAATCATGTAAAAAGACTAAAAACCGAATTGACTATTGATTTCATTTTCTTAAATCCATTTTTACCAAAGTAACAACTTCACTTAGTCTTTCCTTTTAAGTTCCTGCGCAGTACACCTTCTTCAAAGTTTCCCTACAAACAATATTTAATTTGTTACACCACCATAAGAAATAATGATGTTTATTAATTAGTGTTGTTTTTTATGTAGGTTCGGTGTTGGGACAAGATCCAAGCCATAATGAAATCAGAAGAAGGTCTGGGCATCGAGTATGATGAGAATGTAATCTGCGATGTATGCAGATCACCAGATTCAGAGGAGGGAAATGAAATGGTTTTCTGTGATTCCTGCAACATATGTGTCCATCAAGCTTGCTACGGAATAACAGCAATACCTTCAGGTAAGCATATTTCCTGGTCTCTAGTGGTTTTATTAAAGGCAGATTGACCATATAAATATAAATTCAATGCTAATGTGTGTTTGCTCACTTGCAGGACAATGGCTGTGCCGACCATGCGGTGACGGAGAGAAGCCTGTCTGCGTGCTGTGTCCCAACCTCGGTGGTGCCATGAAGTGCACGCCCTCTGGACACAAGTGGGCGCATGTAAGTTGCGTTCTCTGGATCCCTGAGGTCTCCATCGGCTGCGCTGAGAAGATGGAGCCCATCACCAAGATATCGGCTATTCCCAGCTCACGTTGGTCTTTGATTTGTGTGTTGTGCCGCGAACGCACTGGCGCTTGTATTCAATGCTCAGTAAGGACATGTAAAACTGCATATCATGTTACATGTGCTTTCAAACATGGCCTTGAAATGCGTGCCATAATAGAAGATGAAAATGCAGATGATGGAGTGAAACTACGTTCTTATTGCCAGAAACATAGTGTTAATTGTAAGAAAGAGAAAGCAGGTTCTGGTTCTGAAGAAGATGATTCTAAACGTAAGCGGCGTAAAGATATGACTTCCGAAGAAAAGTCACAAGCGAGAGCACAACGCCTAAGTGAAATTGAAGAGGAATTTGATAAACACGTGAGTGTCAAAGATATAAGCACCCACCTTCTTGATGTTGACCAAGATGGGATTCAATACATTTACAACTATTGGAAGCTAAAGCGTAGGTCCGGTCACAATAGACCCCTTCTACCTCCAAAAGCTGATGAAACAGATATGTTGACCCACCGCCAAGAACAGGCAGATTTAGACAAGATGAAAATGTTTGTTCAATTGAGACAGGATTTAGAAAGGGTACGTAATCTGTGTTATATGGTCAGTAGGAGGGAAAAACTATCAAGATCCTTCTTTCGCATGAGGGAGCAGACATTCCACAAGCAGGTTGGAGTTTTGTCTGAAGATAATGCCATGACTCCAGCCGCCATGACTGCTGTGATAGAAGCTAACCACGGGCCTTCTATTTATGATCGGCTTTATTCTCACCCTGATGCAGTTGACCACTCAGGAGACTTTGACAATTTGCTGGCGCAAATAGCCGGAGTAGACTCTGGAGATGAAAAGAAGAAAGATCTGAACGGGTTGACCAAGAATACCAAGTCAGCAGAGAACCCTTATAAGCGTCTATATTTGAATGGATCTGCACGCAGAAGTGCCAGTCTCTACAGTGGCTTGTCTAGTGGAGCCGAAAGTATTCCTGACAGAGATGGCAAATACCGTAGTAGACCCATTTATTCAACGACAGATGATGAAGATACAAATGCTCTACAAGCTCCAAAGAAAAAGATGTTCTCTAAAGATAAAGAAAACAATGAAAACACAAAACTGTTGGAAAAGAAAAAGACAAAACCTGCAGCCTCAAATAGTAAAATTGAAAGTTCAAGTGAAGATGAAATTAAGACCAAAAAGAGGGAATGGCCTAAGAGTCGCACCTTACGTCAAATGGAACGAGAAATGAGTAATCGACCTTTATCTGGGACGGAGAGTGATGAATTAATGCCAATGCGCTCAACAAAAAAGTTGAAATTGACTCCTGCAGATATTTATTCTGACAGTGAAAATAGTGACAATAAACATGAAGATGACAAAGAAGATAAATCTTCAAATGCCACAAGTGATTCACAACAGCATCCATTTAGAACAAAGGCAGCAGTTAAAGAATTCATCCCTTCGCAGAAAGGTGATGGCAAGGGTTCCAAAAGTAGCAAGAAGTCTGGTGCCAAAGACAAAGGTCCCGAATCCGATGAAGACTTGAAAGATAAAGAGAATATGAAGTCCTCCAAGAATAAAGATTACCCCTCGGATTTGATAGTTCCACAACGTCAAGCTGCCAAGAAAGCTTCTGAGAATATGCGCTCTAACACTGTCAATGTTAAAACTAGGGATATAAATGAAACTAGTACAGAAGCTAAACCCGTACAACCACCAGTGGAAGAGGTCAAACAATCCAAACCTAAAGCCAAATTGAAGGACAAAAAAGACAAATCAGAATCAATTAAAGTAAAAAAAGATAGGAAATCGTCGATGTCCGGTAACGACATATTTGAATTTGAAAAAGAAGAAAGAGATACACTTGATATTATCGCGTATGTACCGCAAAGGCAAGCTGCCAAGAAAGCAGCTGAACATATCAAGAGTGGAATGGCTAAGCCACCAGGTACTGAAAATCCCCCAGAGGAAGTTGGAAAGAAGAAAGAAACAGAAGTTGCAGCTAAGAAACCATCCCCTAAGAAAGAAGAAGAAAAACGCCATAGATCTCCAAACAAGTCTAGTTCAGGTTCCACTAATAATACAAGTAGTAGTAGTAGCTCCTCAAGCAGTAGTTCAGAAGACGAAGATGAAGTAGTTAAATTAGAAGCTAAAGGAACTGCAGATAAGAGTAGTGTTGTGAAATCGTTTTCTCCCCACAGAAGAATGAATGAATTGCCCTTTCTTGACAAGGGACAATCAGTCATCTCTTCTTCTAGTCCATCCAGTGATTCAGAAACACATAAAGATTCATCCCAAATCCCCAATAGTGCAAGTGATAAATCCCCTGACAAAAAGTCACCAAAGCAGGTCGAGAGTGTCTCCAAGGCCAGCAGTGGTGTATCCCGTAAGGCCCCAGACAAGAAGCTCAAAACTTCCGACGGGCAGCCTGAACACGGGCTACATTCACCGACTGCTGAAAGAGAGAAATCTGCTAGACCCAGTCTTCCACTGCCGAGGCCTTCAGTACGTGCTCGGACAAGAAGTGTTACTGCAGGGTCGCGAAATCTGCCTGCCGTGGGGAAATCCCGCAAGGATAGTAAACCACAGGAGCCCAAGGAAGACAGCGAGTCCCGTGAACTTTCATTTACGCAGTGGGAAAAGGACAAGAAGTTAAAATCCACTGAGGATTCCCCTACTAAAGATTCACAATCCAAAAGAGACAAAGATACTACGAAAAAATCCAAATCACCCAAATATTCTGATGAAACTATCTCAACAACTCCTAAAGTTAAGGATAAAGATAAGGACAGTAGGAAATCGCGCAAATCGCAGAGCCCTTACCAAGCATCTCCATCGGTGCATAAAACACCGGAATCTGTCGAACAGCCTTTGCGCAGTCGCAGTCCTGAGAATTCCCACAAGAAATCCAATTCAGTTATTGAACACACAAAGGTGAAGGATGAAATCGTAGAAAGTGTCAAGCATTTGACCGGAGAAGAATTAATTAGTGAGCAGATAGATGATAAAGAGCCCACGATAGTAATTGAGGCTCAATCTTACACCAAAGCACCGAGAAGTGTCAGTAGCACTAACGTAATAAAGTCACCAAAAACTCCTTTGCATGTTGAACATAATATAGCTGAAACTTATGAAAGAAAAACCCCCACGGAAACGAGAAGTAATAATTTGAAAATCTCACCATTCGAGTCAACTGAGAAACCCTCAACATTTGAAATGGTTCCACCAGAATTCAATGAACTGCAGGAAGCAGAACAAAACAAATTATATATTAAAACACCCATTCTTCCTCCACCATATCCAAATAGATCAATATTTTCACCTCAACCAACAGGTAAAGACACCGGTTGTTCAGAATTTTTCGATTTTAGTCATGATATCCTAGCAGTTGATGAAACATTGAATGATGATGGGTTCAACATTTCTCAAGGAAATGAAATATTGAAAGCTACTCCTTTGACATTCTTTGGATCAGATTTCTTGTTCAAAGAAGATTCAAAAGAAGATAGGGGTGTACGCGAAACATTTAATCTAGTAGAGAAATTACGATTGCAAATGAGTTCTAAAAAATCTAATTCTTGTGTTCAAAATGAAAATTCTGATCAAGATATGAGTGATATAAAAGAATCTGATATTCCACTACCTTTGTCATTTATAGAAAATGAAGCTTACCCAAAGAATCATCCGTTGGATGAATCAAAATCCTCAATTGATACCACTATAACAAATTCTATTTCCAAACACGAGCCAGACCTAGACTGTGTAATGCAGCCCATTGCTGCTATTGACAGTACTGAAACCAACTACGATGAAAGCAGCACTCAAGCTGATCTCACTTCTGTTGAAAATCTGGACAAAAGCAAAGATCTACCTGAAAGTGAAAAGGCATGGTCTTCTAATGACAATCACTTCACTGATTCCAGCAACACCAATATTGACATTGAAAAGCAAATGCAGTATCATGTTGATGTTGTTCAACATCGTGATTCCTTGCACAACGCACCCGCAATACCCGTAAACTCCGTTACTCAAGGTGAATCACTTGATAGCTCACAAGAAGTGAAGCCATTTTTACAAATTCAAGAAGAGAAAGGTTACGAAAGTAACATGGAAACTGATTCAAATGTTGCTTTGGATCCTCTTCACATTTCCACATCACAATCAAGCGAAACTAACATTAGTAGTTTACAGCAAGAATCTCAGCGCCCTCATTATGAGCGAGACATAAACAGTATGATGATGCAACCAGAATGCACACCAATCCCATCACCCTACAATAGCATGCGACGGCAGTCCAAGTGGGCGGAGAGTGAACTTATCCCTGTTAGGAGATCCTCTACGTCAAGCTCCAATTCTGATTCCTCAGTTAGTCTTAACAAACATGGCAATGAACATTCCAATATTAATGACAGTATGGAGGAGCGAGATATTCACAAGCATTCAGAAATACTTCAAAATATGGGATATTCATACCACTCTTGCGCTATGGAATCTCACCCCTACAATCCGTTTTCTTCAGAAGCTTCCCAGTTTGTGGGACCCGTGTCTTTATTTCCTCCCACAACCATTGGGTCTCAATTACCACTCTCATCACCTGGGGCAGCACTATTTCCACCAAGCTTACCATATTCCAATTCCTCGTCGCTATTGTCTCTTCCAAAATCAAGTGAAGAATCAATACCATTCAGCACTCCGTGTACTGCAGCATTCACCTCTTCGTCTCACAACATGGCTTTAACAACGGCCATGATAGCCCCACCAACACCCAAACCCGTCAGCGAACATTCCTCCACCCACGATGGTGAATCCGAATTGACTCCACCTAATTCATTTTCTATGCAAGAATCTCCATTGCGGTCTAATGAAGATCTATCCAATAGTACTCTTCTTCATGGTCAATTGCTCAATGATAAACATTTGACAGATAATGACTCTCCTGTGCAAGGAAAGAAATCTCCTATCAAACCCACAAGAATGTCGTCACGTTTTATAAGTCAAATCAAGTCACCTGGGAAGAGTCCTACTAAGTCTCCACGCCAACTTGAGGTGGTAATCAAAGTTAGCGGGAATAGAAGAGGAGCTTCTAAAGGTTCTCGCGGCTCTAGAACTCGAGGAAGGCCAAGAGGCAAGGGCAGTCAACACATGCATAATTATGATATTGATTACCACACAATTCATAATAAATTAGCAGGTACGGTTTATGATTTAAATAATTTTGATGAAGACATGACTAATGATAGCATAAATGACTTAAAATCGATGAGGGAAAGAAGACGATCAACAGATATTCATGAAAGAAAACCTGACAATGCCTACAGAGATTCATCACAATCACCTAAATTTGCAAGTCCATCCCAACAGCAAGCATTGAAGAGACCTTCGTATTCAGCTGATATCAGGGATCTGAGGCCACCTGCACCTATTTCAGAATTACCTGCCCCTGTGGAATCTTCCAAGTCGCCCATCACAAATACCAACAATGCTCCAGCGGGTGCCCCGCAGCAGGGCTTTGGTAAAATAGTTCAACCCGTACTACCAGGACCTGTGGACATGCGAACCTACAGTGGTTTTGATGCTACCATTACAGATGCATTCAACAACCTTTTGGGTGCTTTTGCTAGTGGAACTGCTGACCAGCAACTTCCAGATATTGATGAAGAAATGGAAAAAGAACTCCATTCTGCTTTGATAGCTAGCAGTAATAAATCTCAAGAGCCACTGATTTTAACTCCTAAATTGTACAACGATCCCAGAGGACTGTCTTCTGAAAGCAGTTCCCAACAAGGCCAAGACTTAACAACACCTAAAGTTTTACTGTCAGATTCAAGAAATCAACTGAAAGTAAAGATTAAAGGGCCGTTCTTAGATGCTAACTATCCAACCAGTTCAGTTGCTCCTGTGATTCAACAGCCTACTATTCCTATACTGGAACCACCTTCTGGTATTCCAATACTGGGAGCACCAAGTGCTGTTGGCTCAGTAACATCAGCTATGATCTCAGGAACATCCAATTTGAGAAGAATGCGCAAGAAGGAATTATTGAGACAGTATTGCACACAAGACATGAATATGGATGATCCAATGATTGGAACAGTAATTAATCAAATAACACCTCCTACTCCCATATCAATGTTTAACCGAACTGTTATAACAATACCGAAAGCCGTTGCATCAATGACAAGCATCCCCACTCGAGAAGATTATAAAGCAGTGGTGGATGCTAATATGGAAAAGAAACGGCGGAAAGTGTCTGGAAGTCTCATTCGTGATATTCGCTCTTCAGATAATGAAGTTGATGTCCAAGATATTCGTAATGCTGGTGGTTTGTCAATACCAACACAAATGGCTATATCTTATAAACGTCGTGGTAGAATATCCAAACCATCCCCAACAATAATTACTAGTCCAAATAATATTTCACCGGCGCCTAAACTTAAAATTAAAATTGGTACTTTCCTTAGCAATGTCAATGTTGATCAATCTATACATCTGAATGACCCACATTATGTCAGCCAAATTAAACCCCCTAAGAAAAGACTGGCAATCATTGCAAAACCCAGTGTTGAAGATCTACGCAGAGAAAGCATGAAATATAGAAGAAAGATGTTTAATGAATTCGAGGAGGGTAAAAAAGATAAAAAGAAACGTTTGAAAAGTGAAAAAAGTGAAAAAAGAAAGAAAAAACGAGACAAAAGATCCGAAATGCACATTGTCAAAGTGAAAAAAGAATCGGAGGAAAGTAATACAAAGCTAATCATACGAATTGCGCGGAAGAAGGAGTCGGGGGGATTGACGGGCATTAGGACCGAGATAAAGGAGGAAGACATCTCTTCCCAGTCGGGGGGCGACAGTTTGGCTGCACCGGCGGTATCGGCCGACCCCTTTGACTACGACCCCACTGCCCCTGACCCCCTGGCGCTAGACTCGCCCGCCGGCTCCTCCAAGGTGTCCCCCATCCGCCTGAAGCTGGCGCGGGGCGCGGGGGGCTCGGGTTACGTCATGAAGGACTCCCCTTCCCAGCAGACCCCGGTGGACAGTCCCAAGATCGAGCCCCTCAGTGCTTCCATGTCCAATAACAACAAGCACTGCGAGGTGAGATGATTACGACGACCCCTTCCTCTCAGAATAGGCGTCGCGTTGTGGCTCTCTTACTTTACCTTCTTCAATCCCAATTAGGTAACAATCCTTCACTATCATAGTTTGTTTAGAAAACAGTGCATTTAAATGCCAAAAAAATGTACAGTTAGATATTTCATTATTGATGATTTTAGAATTTAAAAGCCAATTATTCATAATATTATATATGATGGACCCTTGTAACATCACACTTAAATTAGGACCGTGGCTTTAGTGAGTCAGTGTAAAAAAAAATCTCTCTGAATCACATTTGCCAATGTTAGGATTATGATATACATACTATAATAATTATTACATGTCATGTTTTCTACGGCGTGCAGTCGATAAGCATTGTCTTTTTATCTATTTAGAATTAAGTTAAACCATATATTTTTATTTCACTTTGTTTTATTTCACATTGTTAAATATATGTATAGTACTTGTACTTAGTACAACATTACATGAAATGTAAATCATGAATTTTGGTCTTTTTGTATATTTTTCAATCAATCATCTTATTAGTTAATTATCATCTAATCGCAAATAATATGCAAATCCCTCACAAATGAATTTCGATCATTAAATAATGCAATACATATTTTTTTAGTAGGTACTTTGTATATTCATTTAAGCTCACTCTACATTGTAATAATATGCAATTATGATAATTTTTTCTTATTTTTTATTTTCAAAATATCACTCATGACAATAATAATTCAGAAAAGAATTATATTTAGGTTCACCTTTATTAATACTTTTCACCTGAATGAATTCTTATTAAATAAAAGATCAGCCTTGTTCAAAAATTTTCAAAACGCTCACATCAATACTGAATTTTGTTAATTAAATAATATGTAATTTGTAACTTGAACCATTAATGGATTTTTACCATTATTTCTATTTAATTTATATACAATTAACACAGCCTTTTGCAATGAACTCATCACAATAATTGAATTCTATTTCTTAATGTTAACTTATATACAGGGTGTTAAGAGACGTGCCTGACTCACCTAACCGGTGATTCCTAAAATCCCGCAAATTTTTTTTCAACTAAAAACATACCAAATCAGTATGTATTGTAGGTACCAATAAGTAGGTAATGGGTCGGGGGTCGGACGTTTACTCGGTTGAGTGATTAATGTTAACATAAATTTTTCATTTGTTTTTCAAAAAAAAAAAAAAAAATTAAAAAACAACCAAAAATGTCATTGGAGAACAAAAATTCATTAAGATTTTTTTATTCCAAATAATGTCCAGGAGTCAATGGTTAAAGTAACGTACACCTCTTAACACCACATGTAATATTATTTCTATCCACCCACTACATGAACTCTTTACTTTATTGTAATAAATTATTAACTTTTTGGTATATTATTATATATATATATATATATAATTTTTTTTTTATTGATACAATAATATTATGTATTTTTTAAACATTATATGATAATGTGGGCCTCACTGGGTACTTTGCCATGTTTGTTTGCAATAAAAGGCTAGACCCTCATCATAATTGAATATGACTTACTTTCTCGCCGAAAGTTTTTGCAAGCTAAACTGTAAGAAGGAGTGAGTTTCTTTTCCATTAAATTTTTAATTTAAAAAAAATATATATATAGATTAACTGATAATAATCTTATGTAGTGAATACAAATGTGATCGATATCAATCCATGCTGTAAAACTATTTTTTTGTTGTTGTAATTATTTATTAATCAAAAATACATAGTTTACGTAGGTACAAGTACATTTTTTGGGTATAAATCACCTCAATGGGCTAATCATGTTCCGTGGTAAAAAACTGATAGCAGGTTTTGGTAATCTTTGTCCATCAGTTTTCCAATACAAATCGGTATATTTTCTATGAAAAATAATTCACTTTCCATAACAGCTGCCCACATACTGTGCGTCCATATTCCTTCGGGGATTTTTTCGTTCAGGCTCGCAGAAAATACACATTACCTAACTTTAACCAATCACTGAATTTAATATTATAAGTAAATTATTTTTAATTTTTTTTCAATTGGTGGGTACTAATTCTTTTCATTACTACAGCAACAACATGCTACTCATTTTGTCTTTGAAATTTGTTTTTAGTGCGTCCGCTGACGAGTCAGCTGAAAAAAAAAACAGTTTGCAACTAAATTTGCTATCCTGTGTATGTCAATGTGTTGGTCCACACACTACACAATTTCTCAAATATGGGTATTTTGATACTTAAATTTCAGAAAATTAAAAAATCTTTTTCGGCAATTATCTTATTTGCAAAGTGTTAAATAATAAAAAAGTTTTAACATAAAATTGTCCTAGAACATGATGTAAAATCATCTCCTTTCGAAATATACTCTGACTTCTGAACATCTTTTGGTTAAACTAAAAATTTTTACACTTGGAGCATTGTCAATTTTTAAACTTACATTCATTTTCCTATGAGCCATCTTGGTGTTGCCGTTTAAAACCCTTTAAACTAATGCAGAACCACCAATTTTTGTCTGCAATTAACCCCTAGAGACTTCACAATTTGCGATATATTTCTTTTAACCAACTGCCAGGCGCGTCTTTGTGAGTCACGACAGGTCAAAAATACAAAATTTTCGTAAAAATGTTAAAAGATTATAAATATCAAGTTGAAAGTGATTATTCCAGAAGTTTATCTTCTTCTTTATATATAAAAATCTCACATCACAATGTTTGTCCAAGATAAACTCCGAAACTACTTAACGGATTTTTATGATATTTGGCTTACTGTGTGTAATTTAGTTCAACCTAAAAGTTAGGATAGTTTTTATCTTGATTATTGAGCTCAATATTTATTATTGCGAATTAAATGTTTGTTACACAACAATGATTTGAAATTTTTTGTAAGTTTCATAAGTTTCTGACAGATGGCGGTGTGAGTTAATTTATTGACACAACACTTGGTTATCTAGGTTAGGTAACCATCCAGCAGGTGGCGTTGTGTTTCGTTAGCCACAGCAATGCGTGGCCGGGACAGCTAGATCTTTATAAATTCACATTTATTTCAGTAATTTTAAAATCCACTTAAAAATGAAGGTACATGACCAGGCTACCGGCATACTCACTCTGTGTAGTTTAAATGCCCCGTTCTGAGAGGGCGAGTATTTTAGTCGGGTAGCGAGTATATTAGTAACTAAACGTGTCCGAACACCACAATTTTAGTAGAGTAGGCTAGTCAGCTCTTTAGTAGATTGAATCCATTTGGTTCTATTTTTTCGGCAAGTATAGTCCCCCTCCACACGTCCCTGCGCACTGACATGCGCAGTTCATTTGTAGACGCAGACACGCGCGATATTTCGTCTCGTTGAAACGAAAATGCTACTCTAAAATTATTTATTTTTGTGGCTATTAATCTATTTTTTTGTCCATAGTTTATTTATTTTCATCACACTAATATATTCTTCCACCTCTTCTAAAATAAGCATTACAATCAGCTTATTTAGCATATTTACTTTATTGCGTTGCATCCCGTCATGTTGCGACGCGCCGCTCACTAATGAACTCTACTTGAACGCAGTGCGAACACTTTTTGGTGAGTCAAGTAGCGAGTTACTCGCCACTCGACTTACTACTTGTCAGGTGTAAACAAGGCATAAGGGTAATGGGCCCTTCATTCTGTGCGGCATTTACCAACTTCTCACTTTCTAATTCGATTCCAGATAAATTGGCTGTTTTTTTTAATGTATTTTGAAAGCAGACGAGACTCTTTCAAGTATTGAGTACAAGTCGACATGCAATTAAAAATATTAAACTTCTTCGAACACAACTTAATTTGTGGCATCATTTTAATTCAAAATTAATAAATATTTAGTTTTATCTTGTTATATTGTTTAAAAAACCAACATGTTTTGTAAGCAATGCCTTCTTCAGAAATTTATTTAAAACATCAAATTTACTTTAAACTTTTAAATGTTTTTATTAGTAAACCCTGCCGAAGTAAAGATTGCTTATTGATTTTTTAAACAATAAAATTGGTTAAAACCGAAGAAAAATAAAAATTAATAGAAACGTAGATAATGTTTTTAAAGTCGCTTAATTGTGGTTTTAATCGTGTAAACTGTAGGTATCACCTCACATAAAACTAAAAAAATATATTATTTTATTAAGCAAAGGTATTTTAAAAGTTATGGTCACTTCACTTTTTTTTTCATTTTATATTAAATATTTATAAAAAAATTTGCAAACCTTGTCAAATATTTTTCAAACGCTAAATGTTGTTTCATAGAATTATTTTTAATTTGTCAGCAGCATGTATGGCAAACCTTTAGATGTACATATAAAGCGCGGTGTTCACTCTTTCGAACACTCTTTAAATCATATAACTTACCGTAATACAGAAAGAGATAGCATAACTTTTATGAGTCCATGTCAGGCTGGGAGAAATATCTCCCAAAAAAACTCTTATGAGTGTTTGACGTCTGGGAGAAATATCTTCTAAAATTGCCCTAGGGGTTAAACGCAGACTGTACCTACATATTATTTATTATTATTAACAATATTTGTTAGTTATTTTTACAGTAATGTGCAATCAATTCCTCATTACAACTATTGATGATGTAATATTGTGTGGAGGTTTGTTAATGGATGAGGAGAATATTATTATGGCATGTACGGTTGGTTGCCACCAGTGCTTTTATGAAAGAATATTTAAATCAAATATTTATATAATATTATAATGTGTACCAATATATTTTTAAATTTAATTTTCGTAACATTCATGTACAGTATTAAATGTTAAACATAAAATGAATACGATTTATAATACTGTCATATTTTTTTTGGTTGTGAAATGGTTCACATTAAATATTACTTGACATCTGATCATTACAATTCCTTTAGCAAATTAACAAAAATATTTTGTTAAATACAATATAATTCTCTACCCACAACAGCTGAGAGATTATTTTTATTATTTGTCTAATTTATTAATAATAACCTTTTACCAGATATATTATGCATCAATATGTCTACTAAATTTATATGTACATATTTAAGGTAAAATATTTCGGTTTAAACCGTTCAAAAACTATCTAGATGATGATGTTTTTATTTCATTCATTTTCATACAATTTAAAATAAAAAATGTTGCATGAAATATAAAAAAAAAAATGAATGTAGTTTCCCCCTATTTATTAGTTCATTTTTGAATTGAGGTTTTAATGGAAAAGTATCCATAGGTCAATTAATTATTCTATAGAATTAAAATATTTTTTGTAAATAATTGAATATTATTATAATATAGTAAATGATGGTCGTACATGTAACGAATTGTTACTTTCTATGTGTGATAATCAAAAAAGGTTGCATTATTTTAAAAATCTAAATTATAATTAAGTTAATAAGTAGTTTTAGTGAAATAATGTAGTTCATTTATATTAGGTACCTTTAATTAAATTAACATTTAAGATTTGGTCAAACTGTATGTATATAAAAATATTAATTTTAATTTCACAAACTTTTATAAAAACTTTACATTATTAACTATTTGTTAATTCAAATTGTTTTGTTCTTCCAACAAAATATATTTAAATTAAATGAAAGTAACCAATTTTGTTTACATTACTATTTTTATTAGAAATTATCAATATGTTTCAAATTTAAAGGTTTCTTCATCAGGATACAAGGTACACTTATTTTTATCCTGATGAAGAAACCTTAGGTTTTGAAACACGTTAATAGTTTTTTATTGAAAATAGTGGTGTAAACAAAGTTAGTTATTTTAATTTTATTTATAATCATGCCACAAAGTAATTTTGCAATTATTGATGAATTGAAAATATATTTATTTTAGAGAAAGAAATTAATTATGTGTGTAAGTTGCAGCCATAGTTCATGTCTTTGTTGGTTGTGAGCTATTATTTTTATTTTTGCTGCAATAGTGTCTAACTTATATTTTGTAAATATTGTGTTATTGTTCCCAAAACGATTCTTTGCAGTTATACTGTCTTAAAATTTTGTGCTTATATTGATTAGACTCACCCAGACCAACACTGCGGAGCGACGGTACCACGCAGAAAAGTCCTACAATGGACTGCTCTGCAAACCGCTACTTTACTTTCAGTCTTTACTTTTCTGCGCGGTGTCCTAGAGTGGCACGCGGTACTGTCGCTCCGAAGTGAAATTGTAATAGCCACTAAAACATAACATGAGTAGGATAAATAATGAACAAAAAATAATATATTTCCTCACTGCATATTTTAATTATGATGTGCTATTTAATTTAATACATCCGAGATAGTCTTTTTAAACTGAAACCCTTATTAAATAGAAAGGATATGATCACATAAAATTATTTACAGTTTCAGTCACATTTTTTTTTTTACAGAATCAAGGGAATAACCAAAAATTTTCCAAATTATACAATCAATTTTTCAATCAATTAAAATTTTATAATCCTGATTTATACTGAATAATATCAGCGTCAACCTCACACAATTTGTTATTTGTTTTCATCCTAAAACTGTAAAATAAGGGAAGTTGACAGTATCTGTGAAAAAGTCAAGTAATAGGTTAAGTATTTTTAATTACCAATAACAGAATCAATTCAACACACTTTATGTAATTTATTATGTTATACAAACTACATTTAAAAATAGTAATTTTTTGAATTGCAACACAAAATCATTTAATTTAATAGGAACTCAACATCACATTTTTCATTGTAATATTACGAGTAGTGAATACCTAAAAATATTTTATAAATGTTATTTTACAATTCACTCTTTATTTTTACATCTGATTATTTATTATGCATTCAGATATTATGACACTTATTTATTTCATTAATAGCTATATAACCTTAATTTGTAACTATGTAACAATACCACATGGAAACTCGCAAAATTGAGTTTCTACATAATATATGTGTAGCTGTATACCTAATCTAAAACCATCACTGTCGACTTATACACATATAAAACATGATTGATACTCACTATTGGTAAGTATAGCGTACATAAGAGTAATAATTATGATTATGAATAGTGAAGATGCATGTAAGATTATTATTGCACATAAAACACGCTAAAATATTTATATTTTAACTCTCCATATTTCTGGAGAGGTTGTACAAACTACTTAAAAATATGTACAGATATAGATAAATAAATTATAATGTTAAATAAATTGTTTTTATGAAGAAATTACATAGAATGTGTTTGGTGTACTTATGCTTAGTGTACTGACAGCAAAGACGGTATTATATTGTATAAACGTGTCTCCATCAATGTGCACATAGTCACCGTCATTCTAATAAACTTTTTTAGAACCATAACTTTTGTGTTTTATTCTGCAAACAAGAAAATACAGAACTGCTAAAAACTGGGCCGCGCGCCCGACTAGGTTATCATGAGTTGAGTTATTATTATTTCAATATATTATTGATTCGTTGGGAGAAAAACAGGAAAACTCTGCCGCCCAGTCGTGATGACGCATGGGTTGCGAACATCGATTTATAGTTATTATTGGTCGATATGTTAAGTCTTCTAAAATGTACTGTTTGATATAGAAGGTACTTAATTTATTGAGGTATTTATTTATTTAATATCAACAGTTGTGTCACAGTTAAATGTGTAGCTACCTACTAGAAATTACCTACCTGCTGGCAATTATCTCACCTACTTTCAGGTATTCAAATATTGGAACATGAAACAAATTAAGACTACACAAGAACATTTTGATTATTCCTTCAAATTCCTTGCCTGCTGCATGGCCTGCTGCTCACTGCTGCTATGCTGCTGCTTGTCCAGTCCATATCATTTCATTTAGTTGTTTTCATTATCATACTTAGGACCAGTTTCGGAAAATTTCATGTTTGAATTTCCTTTAAATCGTCATTCACCGAAAAATTTGGTTTAATCCAACATCCGTCAGAAGAAATTTGAACAAAAATTTCATAGAAATGTTTCAAAAAATGAAAAGATTTTTTTTTTTCATTTCAAATTTGACACGCAATCATGTCTTTCTCCATTTCAAATACGAAATGGGTTATTTCAACTCCAAAATAACATTCCATAAATTTGAAAATTTCACTCTGGGTTCCCGCCGAATCACAATTTTGATGTCTGCGCATGCGCCTCCCATTGAATGCTAAACGTTCGAATTTGGCTGATCACATTTAAAAAATTTCACATCATATTTCTATGGTACTTTTGTTGAAATTTCTGCTGACGGAAGTTGAAACAACCCAATTTTTCGGTGAATGACAATTTGAAGAAAATTCACACTTGAAATTTATAAATAAATAATACATGATATATGATACCTTTTCACAACAAATACAAGCAAAAGAAAATACTGGAAATAATCTTTGAAATCACAGTGTATAAAATGAACAGAAACTGTAGATGGATATAAAGTAAGAAATAAAAAACATGTAAGTAGACTTAGGTTAAATTAATTGTTTTTTTTTATTTCTTGCTAGAGCAATCCCGATGAGTTACAAAACTCAATATTGATTGAAAAGATATGATAGTATAGCCGTCTTGTTAAATACCTCACCACCTCATCAGCTGGGTATCTATCTATCATCTTTCTATCATGCAATCTAGTTAAAAGCAAGCTTTTGAAATGCTCCATCTTGGTATTGTTACATTTAAACAAGATTTTGGAATGAGTAGCTCCCATACACATTATGAAATTAAATCCGGACTATCTGTACTACCATTTACAATTTGTAACATAAATATTAAGACGGATATAATTCTTCGAGCTGAGAGTTTAAATAAATTTAATTCTATAAAGTAATTGGAATACCAAGTTTAAAATTAATGTCTTAGGAATTTAGTTTGATACAAAGTCAGTCAGATGTTGTGTTCAGACAGTAAAGAAGGTTGTCAAAGGAGATGAATTACCAATATTGAATGCTTACAAAACGGGTTTAGATATCCAATTAGCCTTAGGGGGTTTCTCACCATCCTCTCAATAGCTTATCTACACTAATAACGAATATTTTCGATTTACGGTTTATTTATTTATCAAGTTGGAGTTTATAATTCGCTACTCGAACCTATGAATAGTGGCTATATATTGGATAAGTTGGCCGAGTTTTCTAACCACTGCGAGTATTTTATTTTTATTTTTAATAAAATTCGTTATTTGTGTAGATAAGATATTGGGAGGATGGTGAGAAATCCCCTTAGTGCAAAACCTATTTGCAGCTACTAGGTGCCCCATACTTTTAACGCTGATGCTTAATATTTATTAAACTGATATGAATCTGCATCTATGAAATTACAAAATAAGATAATTGTTAAATTGCCAGCATTGCTTACAAATAGTTTAAATATGGCAGAGAAGCATAGTAATATTATGGAATTATTACTGCTCCGCTGTATTAGGTCATGGGTCACATAATCTGGAGATGCTGAAACAAATTGCAGAAAAAAAGAGAAGTAGGTAGTGTTTATAGATTTACTAAATTCGTGATTTGTAAACTTAGATGTAAAAACAACAAAAATGAAAGTAATAAATAAATATACACGTATAGTGTAGGTGTATAACTTCCGACAAGTAAAAACAATAAATATATAATATAAAAACAAGTGAGTAACCAAGTAAGGAGGAGGAAGTGACAAGTGATTTTTTCGTCACAAGCAAAAACAAAAGAATTAGGTATATAATATTAATTATTTATTGATCGAATGTTGAAATTATTCTTAGTAAGTAGGTGTGGTGAATTATTATGATATGAATAGGTAAGAAGGAATTTGGCTAAAGTGGGGTCAGAAATAATATTGGTTAATTATTATTAAAAAAAAAAACAGATATTTGTCATTGTCGTATACTTGTCTTGGAAAGATGAAAAATAATTATTTTCATTGTTTGACATTTTGTGTAGACGTCACCATCAAGGTCAATTCCCGCCAATCGAACGCTCCATTACAAAACATTGTTGCCAGTCAACAAAATATACCAATACTTTTATATCCAATTTTTACTAGAAAAACAAAGAACAAGCACTTTTTAAATAACATTACTACCTGTGTACCTGTTTTATTAGACAAGATTTAGGCATAGTTTTTTTGTTTAGCTAATGAGAGCCTATAAAAAAGGGTTGTTATTGCTCTTCATTATTGCTAAGGCTTCAGGAGCGAGGTATGTGGTTGACATTATCTAAAAAGTCGCTGGTTGCTATTTTACGCCATATTTGACGTTTCGACCACTGAGTAATACTTGACTAGAAAGGCAAAAAACATTAAAAAGGCATTTTCATAAATAAAAGCTTTATTTGGGCGTTATTACTCTTGGGAACAAATTAGTTTTCGGTGAAAATGAGATTATCGATTGGTTTTGAGGGTTTCGTTTTTTATAATCATCTCAGGTTGAGCCTTTAATTATAGTTACGGTTAGTTGGGGGGATTACAGGGTTTTTAAACCTCCGCAACAGATTTTTATTTTAATTTTGAACCACTATCGCCCCCTTTTCTCAGAACCAAACCCTTCTTCTGAACACCTCCATTCACCTCGTTTAGATGCCGGAGAGTCATTTGGACACAAAACAAGCATTAAATCAGAATTTACAGAATCAAAATGTATTTTTTTTAATGTGAACATCTCACAAGAGTCACAACTGCTCCCGTCTGGAGTGAGACTATGGCATCCTCAATTCGGGTATGTTGTGAGGCTGAAGGTAAGTGGCGAGGGGAATGAGATTGGGGAGAGGAAGGTGGGGAAGTACCCGGCTTTTCAGATCTAGTTACTAAACACGGCTAAAGCCTTTTCAAGAAACGTTTCAATTCTGAATGGTTGTCTTACACCAGAGCGATATTGAGAGTATCTTCTACTCCAGAATCATCTTCAGATTAATCTTTGTGAAGTCCATATCTAAAACATAGATAATCAAGCCTCTTCTGGTGTATAAGCACTGCGTAACTTCCCATCATCTCTATACGGCTTTTAAACATCAGTTTAGTCTACGTAAAATTTATTAGGAAGGTTTTTGCCTTGAATGCCTTAATGTTAAGCCTGTGTCAGACCACGTGACCACGCAATGTGCGCGCTATACTTTCGTGGCTTGGCTTATTTCAGAATATCGGTCGCCAAACATTTCTATTGGGAATTCCATTTAAAAAGCTTTAGCCTACCCCTGGTCAAGGAGTGAATGCATGCCACGGCTAGATAGGTTGGGACTTAATGTAAGTACTAATTTCACTGGAATTAATAATCGTAATACCACTAGAAAATAAA
Source organism: Limnephilus auricula (assembly GCA_951813805.1). Taxonomy (NCBI): domain Eukaryota; kingdom Metazoa; phylum Arthropoda; class Insecta; order Trichoptera; family Limnephilidae; genus Limnephilus; species Limnephilus auricula. Next base: position 16,474,352 of record OX638391.1, on the reverse strand, counting down.
AGAACAACCAAAATCGCATTTTATTTTATATACCTACCTATGTGTTTGTATATAACGTATACACTTCAAAATATTCATGTTTAAAACAAAAACATTATAACCAATTATAACTATGACGGCCTTCGTGGTCGAAGGGCAAGGCTCGCAAATATTTTTTATTTTTATTAATTTTGTTATTTCACAATACATTATTTAAATATAATAATATGTTTGCGGCACGTTGAAGAGTAGAAGTTACTCTCAGTATCACCCTGGTGTAAGACCACCATTCAGAAATGAAACGTTACTTTAAATGGCTTTAGACCTGTTTGGCAACCAGATCTGAATTGCCAGGTAATTCCCCCCTTCCTTTTCCCCGATAATTTAAGCCTCCAACATACCCCAAATGGGGATGCCATAGTCTCACTGGCTTCAGACGTGAGCAGTTGGGACTCTTGTGCTGTATTCACATAAGAATAAAAAAATATATTAAACACTACAACATTAAAAAAAATACGAGTGTGCTTTATAACACACGATTGAAGTAAGTACTTCTTTAGCTCCATCTATATGTATGTCCATATATATGTTTATATGTATAAAATATATACATGTATATACATATATTAATTTTCTGCAAATATTTATTTAAATTTTTCATCATTCGCCTATCCCGATCAAGCCGTGTGCATCGACGTCCGCTCCCCGCTGCGTTTGGCGCGTCACTGGTATTTAAAAATACTGACTGAAATATTTCATGCAGTGGCTACGAGAGGTAGAGAGAAAGAAAATGTGCGCGCGCACTGCTCTCTCTTGCTTCTACAGTGAGCCCGTTCGCCTCGCAACGCATTTCAATTTCCGTTACACATTCGCCAGCTTACCCCCCAAATCAAGCATGCGTAAAAAAGTATTTACTTCAAAAAACATTTAAAACTTAAATAATAAGCTGAATACAAAATACGGGAGATCTGCAATAAAGAAAACGTACTATCACCAAATACAGACTGAAACAGATATAATACATTATAATACATTTTATTTGGGTTCGAACCCGCGACCTTCGGAATGGCAGTACAACGCCCTACCGCTGGACTACGCCGGCCAGTATACTCTTTAAGACTCCACGAGGACACTGTGCTTCCACCCATGGTGGCAGTATTATACATATATGAGGTTAGTAGCCGTGTTGAGATAAACGTCATAATATTAAATAGACACGATATAGCAATTTAAGTCAATTTGGGAGGCGGGTATGGGTAGGTACCGTCGCCCCGCCAACAACACCACCCTTCCACAGGTCACGTTTGGTGACTTAACAGAGATGCCCGGATTCATTGGGTGAGGTGTGTCAAGATCTTGGCGGCGGATGCTTTTACCCACTGCGTGGCGTGCCGAGTCAGGAGAAACTGGTTGACGGAGACCTTTTGACCTCTCCAGCTCCACTCTCTCGACCCATCGCCTTGCACCGCTGTGGAAGAGATGGATTCATACGGTCGTCACTCCTGAACATATCGACCACCAGATCCCTGCCCACCGTCCATACCTCTTTCCTTTGCAAGAACTTCCTTTCCTTTCTTTCCCTAAAAAGATCTTCCAAATAGCGTACCCAAAGACAACAGGGAATTTTTTCCTCAGGGCCTTATGTGTAAAGATAATGTCAATTTTTGTTTGTTAATCATAGTATTATAAATGTAGTAAGTTGAGTTAAGCTTCATAATATTACAAATGATAGTAAGTTGAGTTAAGCATCATAATATTACAAATGCTAGTAAGTTGAGTTAAGCTTCATAATATTACAAATGATAGTAAGTTGAGTTAATCATCATAATATTACAAATGATAGTAAGTTGAGTTAAGCATCATAATATTACAAATGATAGTAAGTTGAGTTAAGCATCATAATATTACAAATGATAGTAAGTTGAGTTAAGCTTCATAATATTACAAATGATAGTAAGTTGAGTTAAGCATCATAATATTACAAATGATTGTAAGTTGAGTTAAGCATCATAATATTACAAATGATAGTAAGTTGAGTTAAGCATCATAATATTACAAATGATAGTAAGTTGAGTTAAGCATCATAATATTACAAATGATAGTAAGTTGAGTTAAGCATCATAATATTATAAATGATAATAAGAATTTTTGTAAGAATTCTTTAAATAACTTTTAAAGGTTATTCCCATCAATGTTAATATACCATTGAAGAAGAAGAAAACACTAATAATCTAAATTAAAATATGAAAATGAACAGGAAACAGAAAAATAATATTCTCATCTTACCGGGACGGCGCTTTATCCAATTCAGTCATTGACCGCTATTATAATTAATTATTAAATTAAATAAATTGAGTCAAGCATCATACATTACAAATGCAGTAAGTTGAGTTAAGCATAACGTAGTTCATTGTAGTGAAAGGAGTACTAATATTTGTACAAAAAGTATAATATAGAAAAATGTTGGTATGATATTATTATTAATGGGAGTTATAGACCACCACCCTCTAAAAAAAAAAAGAAAAAAAAAACCTCAATATTGTAACTTTCAATACTAAATTAGAGGAGGCCTATTCCAAGAGGCAAACTGAACTTCGGGATATATTTTATAACAAGCAAAACATGTCTAATATTCAAATACCTAATAGAAGTTCAGAATAAAATGCTTATTATTAATGTAGAACGATCCATATAGAGAATTTTGGTCTAGATAAATGTAGAACGATCCATATAGAGAAAGGCAAAATTATAGATGGAGATGAGGGTATATTTAGAAATTTTAAAATTAAAAGTATGAAAGGGGATGAGGTTTATAAATACTTAGGATACCCGCAATCGAATAGATTAGATCATACTAGTATTAAAAATGATATTAGGATTAAATTTCAAACTAGGATAAGAAAAATTTTAAAATGCAATCTATCTGCTAAAAATTTAGTAAAGGCAATAAATAGTTGGGCAATACCTCTATTAACGTACTCATTTGGTATAATTAAATGGTCTAACACAGATTTAGATAGCTTAGAACGATTAATTAGAACTACGTTAACAAAGTTTAATTGTCATCATCCAAATTCAGCTATAGAACGAATTAATTTACCTAGAAATTTAGGAGGTAGAGGTATAGTCAAAATTACTTCTTTAAAACAAAATCAGGTAGAAATGTTAAGAAATTTTTTTCATAGAAAAGCTAATAGCTCAGAGCTGCATAAAATAATTTGCAAGGCAGATAGAAATATTTCACCTTTAAATTTATACGACGAGAATGCCAACATTTTTATAAATACCAACCAGGAATTATTAGATTCCTGGTCAAATAAAATTATTCACGCAAAACACTTCAATTATCTCAACCAAACGTATGTTGACAAACTTTCGTCAAACAAATGGTTGAGTATTGGAGAGTTGAGCGCAGAAATAGAAGGTTTTATGCTTGCTATTCAAGATAGAGTAATTAATACCAAAAATTATAGGAAGCATATAATCAAAGATCCAAATCAAATTGATGATTTATGTAGAAAATGTATGGCTTTTCCGGAAACTATAGAACACATTATATCAGGATGTTCTATATTAGCACCGTCTGAGTATACATTTAGGCACAATCAGGTTTTAAAAATAATTCACCAAAGTTTGGTAATTAAACATAACTTGATTGACTGTCATAATATAGTACCATATTATGAATACGAACCAAATTCATTTTTAGAAAATAATTTCTTTAAAATTTACTATGATAAAACTATACTAACAGACAGACCAATTGGTCATAATAGACCTGATATAGTTTTACATGACAAAATTAAAAAAATAACTTATATTATTGATGTAGCTATTCCAAATTCCTGTAATATTCAAAAATCTGTTTCTGAAAAAATAAGAAAGTATACAGATTTAGGAAATGAAATTAAAAGAATTTGGCATTCTCAGACTATAAAAATATTACCTTTTGTTATTTCGGCTACTGGCATTATACCTAGCTCTCTTATTAAAAATTTAGGCATATTAGATTTGTCAAAGAATTTGTATATAAAAATGCAAAAATCAGTCATTTTAAATACATGTAGAATTACGAAAGATTTTTTAAATATTTATATTGAGGGATCAGTAGGATTTATCGGTCAAATTAGGAATTCCACAGAGCCGAACCCTCTGATATGAAAATATCTGGAGACGGTGAATTATATTCCCATTTAATAGTTTGGTAGATTAACGTGTTGTTCTTGTATTGTTTTGTATTAATTATACTTATATAATACACTTGCATAACGTGGATTTACTAGATGATCATTTATATGGAAAAGTGTATGAAAGGGTTTAGTTTTTCCTATGGGAAAAACTAAACCCGTTCCTGTAAATCTGGTGAATAAAAAAAAAAAAAATATTATATTGCATAGTAAAAGTTTTCAACTAGCAATAATCGCACCTCGGATAAACCTCATTGGTTACGATATCGCCACTGCGCAAAAGTTTTCTACTGATAAACTTATGTTATAGGCCTCCGTGGTCTAGGGGCAAGGCTCTCGACTAGGGTTCAGGAGGTCGCGGGTTTTATTTGATGTGTGTTTTACTTGTGTTTTCACAATTAAATCATTTAAAATAATATAGGGAAAATTTGCGACACGTTCCAGATTGAAATTTACTTTCAGTATCGCCCTGGTGTAAGATCAACATTCGGAATTCATACGTTACTTCATATGGCTCTAGCTATGTTTGGTAACTAGATCTGATTAGAAAGGTACTTCCTCACCTACCTCTTCCCCACCTCCTTCCCCACCTTCATTTACCTTCAGCCTCTTAACATACCTTAATTGGGGATGCCATAGTCTCACACTGGCTCCAGCCAGTTGTGATTATTGTGCAGTATTCAAATAAAAAATATAAAAAAGGTAATTATTATCAGGTTATGAAGAGTTTATAAGTTTCATAACAGTAAGATAATTTTCTGGTTTTGAATTTTGCATCCGTATCCATTTATTTTGGAAAATTATTTTCAATGCAATAATAAATAATATATAATAATTTTAAAAATAGTAAATAATTTTTGTAACACATATAGATAATAAAATTCATAAAATACATTTCTTACAAATCACAAAATCGATTTGATAATTATCTGTATGCAACACAAATTTTCAAAACTAATACATTGAGTGTACGCAGACAATTATCTGATGCAATGTTGCTACATAAAATCATGAACAACATTACCAACTGTCCTGAACTATTTAACAGAATTGATTTGAAAGTACCTAACGGCACACACGTTCTTGTAATCTATTTAAAGAAAAACATATAATTTTTCCAGAAAAATTCGAATAAAAGTGCTTGTCTTATAAGAATATGTTCAACATACAATAATATTCAGTCTGATGTAGATATCTTCAATTGCAATCAAAATAAATATAAAAACTGTATCAAAAATGTATTAAAAGTGTACCAAACTGCATAAAATGTTATGATATATTATGTAACGACATATATTATATCGTATTTCCTGTAATATTGATATAACTCTTGTTAAAAAATTTAATTTTTTTAGTTGTAAGTACCTTTAGTGTTTAAATTTTTAGATAATATTATTTATAATAGTATTTTGAGGAAATCTACAATTGGTTTCTCAATTAGGTAAATTACGTATGTATAAATAAATCACATTATAAACTGTTGATTTCCCTAAAATAAAATAAATAAATAATGAAATTCTCACTGGGATCTCCCGAGCTGAAGGTTTCATAACAGTAAGAATAATATGAAGTAATTACAAATATATTATGTAGGTAGTGTTTTTTTTTTCTGGAAAAATTATATGTCCATCAAAGCTAAATCATTTAATGGTTCTTGATCTCAAATACGTCTTTTGATTAATTTAAGTTCACACTGGCAACTGACACTGGAAGAGTTTTACAGAAATGTTAAGTTAGGTAAATCCGGCCCTGCGTTTATTGTTCTGATAAAATACTCAATCACGTTTGGTGATTTATCGACTGATTAAAAATAATAATTATTATAATCTCCGTCGGTAAATTATTATCTCTTGAATTATCTGCAAACACAGAAAAAACTCTTAATAAACTTCATAATTTATTTGGAAGTTTTATTATCGATAGGAAAAATCATACAAACAAAATAGTTAATATTTAGGATTAGGATTTAGTAATACCGATAGCAATAATTCTAAAAACTTTTAAAGGGTGTAGAGAAATGAAATACACATAATGTATTTGAAATTGAGAATTTTTACAGAGAAGTTCATATAAATATTTTTTATTGAAGTAAATACTTCTTTACGCACGCTTGACTTGAGGGGTAAACTGGCGAATGCGTTACGGTAATTACAGCGTTACAAGAGGCGTAATATCGGGCGTTACGAACGTTACGGAGGCGAACAATAATAAATTAAAATTAATTTTAAGGTTTATTCCTAACAATCGAATCGTAACTACAGTGCTCAAATCCATAGTAATGACGTTTGGAATGGGTACTGGCTTTTATGCTGACAATAGTTGTGTTGTTGTTTCTCACACTCTAAACGTTAAAATCTAACTAATAACTAGCAATTTTTCGATTGTTTTTTTTTTTAATTTCTTGTTGCAAATGTGAATAAACGTCGCTCTCTAACTAGAATCCGCATCAAAAAAGTACTTTGTAAGAATTAAATCAAAAATCCCATTCTAAGCGTAATTCCCAAAATAAAATTAATCAAATTTTCGTTTAGAGTGTGCGAAATCAGTGCATTGAAACGACTGATTTGTCACGATGATTGGTAACAATCCAAACGAATCTTCAAAGATTACCAAATAAATATTTACTTCAGTCGTGTGGTCTAAAGCACACTCGTATTTAAAAAAAATTACTTTCCGTAAGTTAAAAAAAATCTAATGATGGAAAGGTTGCTCTTTTGAGATAATTAACAGAATTTTTGAAATATTATTATTATACTATCTATTTTTTCACCACATTGTGATTTATTTATAATATAATATTGTAAGACTAAACATGTTTCTAAAAGTCACATTTATGATTTTTGGAATTGTGGTGGTTTTTTTTCTGTTTTATACTATTGAAGAGAAACAAAAAAATCAAAAGGCAATATGCAACTTTAAAATTTGAATATTAATCGCACGTGATCGGCAACACTGTACGTAGGTTATTGTAGGTAGGTAGTTATTGTAGGTAGGTAGCCTTATCATATATCGATGATCGATAATGGGTCTGCTATCTTATTCAAGAGCATTGATTAAATTAAATGTTTATACACAAAATACGTTTAGTTGCTGACGACCATTGGAGCAATGGAGTCATCAGAATTCAAACGCACTGTGAAAAGAGTTAGAAAAAAACGACTCTCAAAACGCATTCAAAAAGTTTTGAAGGTAAGTGAATAGTGGTAGTGTAATAAGTTTGCATTTTTACCGCTACGAAAGTAATGCAATCTTGTGCTTTGCTCCAGCACGTGTGTGCGTATGTGCGTGACAGTCTTCTTAAAATATAAACAGAGGTAAAATATGCAATTTTTAAACTACTATCTTAAAAATTGTATTGTTATCGTGCGTTAGTCCTTTGGGAAGGTTTCTGAAAATATTTGTAAACAAGTAATATTATTTACATACAATGTATTTTGTACCCGCTAAGCAAGTAGGTTGTCGACAATAATAATAATAATACAGATAAAAAAATATTCATGCATAATCTCTTAACGATTTTTTAGTAATCGGTCTGATCAGAGAATTGGAAACCTGAAAATTTCGCTTTCGCGATAATTTTTGCGGGAAATTTATAATTTTGAAATTTTATAGAAAATAACGCGAAATTACCAAATTTTTGATCAAATATTAACATATGGTTTTGTTACATCTATGGTTTTGATTCGACACATCTATTTTAACATTGAAAATTCGATTTTTTAATTTTGTAAAAAATAAATAACACTGTTTTTCGCCATATTTTGGCGGCAAAATGCCAAAAACTTAAAATAACATAATTTTTTTTGCAAAAAAAAAAAGACTTTTGCTGAAAAGTGACACCAGTTTTTCTAAAATCTACAAAAAAATATCCCGAATTTCACCAAAAAAAGGCGAAATCATCAGGTCACTAGTTATAAGACGTAATAGATTTTAAATTGAACTCTATACTATTTGAGGAATGTAAGAAATTGGTCCGGGATGGAAGCAACTGTCCTTTGTTTCATTTAGGTAAAACCCCGGTTAGCGACCGAGTTGGCATCGCGTTTGGGTACCACCAAGGCGTCGTCATGTGTTCAATACCTCGGCTGGTCAAGTCTTCCATTACGATACAAGCAACATTTTCCGCTGAATGCGGTGGTAGTAGGATTTTTAAAATATTGTCTGGTTATTCGTAACCCGGGACGTTTGTCTTTCTCGAATGCCTCACCACAAAAACAAACAAAAAACGAGACAATTAGCAAGAAATGAAATAATATAATCTTTTAGTTAGATCTTAGATAAGTATTAAACGATTTAGAGAAGACTTTTAATAATTCTTCGACTTATCAGATAATTAAGTGTAATATAATATTTATATTTACTTACTTACTTAACTCTTTTAAACAGCTAATGCTGGTAGATTATAATGGCTTTATTTTGTTGAGACTAATCACATAAACAAATTAATAAATAATGTAATAATAAAACTATTATTTTCATAGATATGTTAATGGATAAATATGTTGGATAAAATAATATAAGTGAAGTGCTTCGTAATACGACTATGTCAAATTATTTTCAAATGAAGTATTGCCATAGTGATCGCGCTGATCACTGATCTAGCAAGATTCACATTGGAGAATTTTCGGGGAAGAAGCAACTGAAAAAATCAATTTTTTGGAGTAAAATTGTATAAATACTTTGAAATAAACGGAACTTTATTTGAACGGGATAATTTTTTTTTTTTTCAGTTTCAGTGCCGGCAATCCGGGCGTTTATTTAATATACATTAAATAGTTTACAATTTTCAGTTCCTTTACCTGCCTCACTAGACAAAGTCTGTTCCGAGGCGGGTAAATAACATAATAAGTATATATATTTAAAAAGGATATCAATCATAAGAGACATGCATTAAAAATATGTATTAATATAGATATGTATTAATAGAGATATGTGTTAAAGCTTTTATTTTGCTCATCAAGGAATGAGAGGTTGGCACAACATTATTATCATTATGATACGATGAGAAGTCCAAGAGGGAATGATCTTCGATTTTGTTGTTCTTCGTTTCGGCTTTTTAATTAAATCAAAAATTATTTTACGCCCCTTTAAAAATTAACTAAAAACAGCAATGTTTTTCGCGTTTTTATACAATATTATGTTATGGTAACATTAGGAAAACTCTGTAAAGTTAAAATCGTCAATAACGCATTTATTTGAAAGGAAGAACTGGTTATAAAATTCACCCCTTGCCACACCGGTCCAAGTTTCCCTCTCGGAGAGCGGGAAATTGCACTGGACGAATGCATGTAGGGGGGCGAGGCGCATGCGCGAGGCGACGCAATCAATAGCCGTAGTGGGGAATAAGCCCGTCATCTAGTTGGCAGGCCTCAGCCTGTATGGGGTGACATAGCCAGCATGCAGCCTCCCCCGAGAAAGGTGAGCCACTTCATTACTTCCATATATCTCACACGAGAACCACTACTAAATACAAGCCGTGTTATGTCAGTGCCGGCGACTTCGCGTGTAAGTGGCTTTCCGCAACTCCTTCCACTCTCAGTTTCACTAAAAACTTCCACTCGCCTTTCCGTCCGAATATTACGCTCTCAATGCTTTATTTTTGTATTAATCCGCACGTGATTGAAACAAACGTAATTTAATTACGCTGCGAATTACAGTTCAAATCGGTTTTAATGTAATCCGTGAATCGATATCTTTCAGTGAAGTTGTTTAGGTTTCATCACCGCACCACCCAAAATGTTGGCTCTGAAATGAATAGATGTGTGCGTGCGATAATAAACGATATTTTATAACAAATATATGTAATTTAAAAAAATAGTTTGTAAACGATGACACAGTTTGATATTATATTATGAGTGATTAAAATAAAAGATTCATGAATGGTAACTTTACAAACTTGTAAAGAAAATTACAACATGGCGCTCTCCTTAAATTCGGTTTGCCTAACGCCCAATAGAAGAGTAGGTGTGGGCCAGGATATCTGAGATATCAATAGGCCCTAGCAGTTCGTGGTTCAGTGTACTTAATGTTTTGACCATACCGTTATTTTAAAATGTCTTATATGTACACACTCACACTAAAACCAAAATTACTACAAATCTTGAAAATTTTCAGTGGCCATTTAGTTAACCAAAATATAATACCTACGGTATATAGCGAATGTTTATATTTTTTTGTGATAAATAAATAGAAATTCAAAGATAGAGGTATACACCGAAAACATTTTCATTTGAATAAGTGCATAATATAAAACATTTGACCTGAAAATTCATTCGTTGAAAATAAGTTTTTTTATTCAAATTTGTAATATAAAAAGTTCTGACGAGCCATTTTTAAAATTAAGTTAATTCGACTGCTGGTATCAGTTATCTTAAATAAAGCATTCGTACTGATGAGAATTAATACATTTCCAAAAAAAACTTTTATAGGGCGTATCTATTCACAATATTATCCCTTTCTCAAACGTAAAATTACATTTTTATATTTCATATTTCAACATTATTATTTGTTCTGTTTCCATAAAACTTCTGCAAAATGCGAAGTTATAATAGCGTTATGGTTTTTTTTTTGTAAATTGATCAGACTAAGAAAAAAATAAAAAACGCGATTTAGTCAATTATGAAAATATATCAGTGAATTCCATTTGATGTCAAGTTCACAATCTTCTGATAATAGTAAACAAAACTCAAGTAAAGCCACATAAATGAAAAGTTGAAACGGTGGAATTCATTACTGGAATTTACTAGCACGATACAGGCTTCTTTATAGAAACTCGAAACAGAAAAACACGTTCACTGTAATTTTATTAACGAGCGGACCTCACAATCCACAGTAATATTTTTACAATTATTATAACTAATTAATGTCTCTTTTTTCCCATTACACAGGGTGTTAAAGAACGTACTTGACTTACTTCAATTAGTGATTCCTGACATTATTTGGTGTAAACAACTAAATGAAATTTAGGTCTCTGTTCTATAAATACATAAAAAAATCAGTAGGTATTGGGAAGTTAGGGACAGGGTGAGGGGATGGTTGGTTACTCGGCTGAGTGACCAGTGACCACATGTGGAAGAAAATATTTTTTTGTTTGTTTTGAATAAAAATATCACCGGAGACCAAAATTTCACTTTCATATTTTTCTCCAAATAATGTCAGGAATCACTGGTTAAAGTAAGTCGAGTACGTTCCTTGACACCCAGTATATTGGCTAAATACATAGCTATGCTCACGACCATTGATTCCTTCCGGAGAAGAATATATTCAGTAGTAATTTCACATAATGGGTGGGTAATAGAACACTACCAGCACCGACCCGTGAAAAATCACGGGATGTTGAAATTTTTGAATTTGTGAAACTGAAAGTACTGAAGTGTGTCAGAATGTCAAACATTTAAACAAGACATACACATTTCAAATAACAAATTATTACCTGCTTTATCGGTTATCTGATATTTGATTTATATTTATCAGTTTCAATTTTTCAAATTGAAAGTTCATTGAACTAAAATTAATATTTTTTCGCATTAGGTACGCAAGAATACGTATCACTTCACACATGCACACATGCACCGACAGCCGAAGTTAGTTAGTAGTTAAGCCGGGTCTCCACAATATTACAACAAACATTGAACTAAACGTTTTTGCAATCATTAAACATTGAGGCAGGGCCATAATATATCGATTTTCAGTGACCGATCGAAAACCAAAAACCCAAAAGCCCCGACCCAAAGTTTTTACTTTGATCCCATGTTTTGAAAACATTTGGTTGATGGAGACCCTCCTTTAGTGTAACATCAAGTATTTAGAGAAAAAGCACAAAGTAAGGAACAAAACACAAGAAACAAAATACAAGAAAACAATCCTGTACACACGTAAAGCCGTAATTAAGGGCAATTAACTTAACAAAGTAAGTACTAATGAGACCTTTCTTTGACAGGGAAATTACGCGAAATTCCTGAAAAATTTGCACAGCGAGCAGGTGGCAAAGCTACAAGCGAAGAATCAACATGAGTGCGAGCTACTGGAGGACATTCGCCAATTCACCATCAAGAGATCGGCGATCGAGAAATCATACTCCGAGGTATTTCAAACCCTAATATTTCTTAGTATTTTAATACATGATACATAATTTATGACTGATCCATTGTACGGTTCTTTGAGCACTAATCGGTTTCGTTCCAATCAGTTATTATATTTTTATTCATTTACTCTTTTACACGCCCATAAGGCTTTTACTTTGGGTAGGTATATAATGTTTATTTTTTTACGCAAGGGTTAGTAATGTAATAAACATTATAAACAATAGGTTGAAAAAGGTGAATTCTTTCATTATAGTGGTTTATAATGGGATAAATTTGGAATAAATAAAATGAAATTATCAGATATAACTTGTTGACATAAAAAAATGTTTAAGTATGATTTAAACTTTGAAATTTTTATATAAAAAATGTCGATATAATTTGTATATTTGTTTGCCAAACTATGTAATAAACGAGAAATTGACGAGTTTGATACATAATTTGTTTATGAATGATATTTATTTATTTATTTATAAGATATACACAGTACATTAAATATAAGTTTTAAAGTATGTTAAAAAAATTACATGGTTTTGTACCTATTACGTAAATCTGTAAAATGTCATTAAGTAATTTTGTCTGGGTTTTAAAACATAATTATGCTGAAATTAATGAAAAGAATCAAACATAACTAATAATAACAAAAATTAAAGAGTGTTGGGTGGAGAAAAAGTTACGTTTTAAAATAAAAAAATTATATGCTCATTAAAGTTTAATAAAACGACAAGAAATTTAATAATTTGGTTTTGTATGTTTGCAATGAATATGTTAAACTAAATGTAATTGTAGGTACAAAGGTAATTTTTTTTCACTTATTATTTTAGTTATTTATTTATTTAGTTAGAACACCTCTCGCTGTTAATCCACTTTACCCCCGGAAAATTTTGTACATAAAAAAAGTTGTAAATTTTCAAAAAGTAGATTGCATTCGACATAGACACTTCTACCATCGTCTCTTGAAAAAAAGCTTTTGCACAATTGCACCTCAATTTACATTATTTCATTTAATAACTTTTCACCGTAAAGGAACTAATATGTCATTTAAAAGAAAAAAGCACAAACTCGCCAATTATCTAGACATACTTTACTATTTTTATTATCCCCACACTTTCCACAAAGTGTTTTGCTAGGTGGCAGTTTTCTGTCACTTACACCATTGGATAGTGGCCCATTAGAAAAAAACACTTCAAATGATAATATTAGGGTCATTATAGCAGCCTGCTCAATATCAACTCATATCCCCTGCTAGGTTAAAAATCAGTAGCATTTATTATTAGCAAGTTAAATATTCTACATGAACGATTTTTATCATATTTTTTTTATCTTCTTTCTCTTAATTTGATTCTTCATTGCTGAGGATAGTGACCACTTCTATTTCCATGGTGGACTAGGCTTCTCCATTCCTCGCGGTTCTGCGCTGTGTGAAGGACATCGACGTACCGCACGCCAGTGAAACTTGATCGCTCCAACGCATTGGTGACCTTCCTCTGCTTCTTTTGCCAAACATTTGGCCAGTGATCATGAGTTTCTCCAAGTCGGAGTTTTCAGTTTGGCGAGCAACGTGTTCAACGTATCTTAAAATACGTTGTAGGCAGATAGTTAAAAGCCTAGCTCTTTCAGAATGGACACATGTGCTTCTGGCTGTCCATGGAATCTCGATTTTTTTTCTCCAGCACTTATCTCCGGCATCTATCCGCTTTCTTTTGCTATTGGTCCGTGTATCTCACCGTATATAAATTTAGGGGAAATCAACGCTCTGACGAGTCTCATCATGGTGGTCTTCGTTATGCCTCTGTCACTCCACATCTTTTGTATTTTACTCATGGTGTCTTTTTCCGTAACCCCATTCATCATTTATAGCCGAGCATAGGTATATGAAATCGTTCACCGTCTGTGGGAGCCTTATTTGTTTTTACAAAGGTGTTGGCCCAATATTTTGGTTCTGGCCTTGTTGATCAGTAAATCTAGATTACGTCTTTCTTCCACTCATACCTTTTTTACGTCCATAATTATCTGTTTATATCATTTTTATAGTAGTAGATACAGACTTTCGATTTTGTAAAATTAAAAACTAATAGCTTAAAAATATTCGTTATCAAAACAACTAAAGTTGACTGTATGTTATTAAAACATCGACTGCAAACGAGAAAAACCAATGGAAAATATATACATCATTGAAGAAGAAGACAACAATAATAATCTAAATTAAAATATGAAAATGAACAAGACACAGAAAAGTAATAAAACATAATGGTCGCAACTGGGAATAACCTTCAAAAGTTAAAATAAGAGTTTTTCTTATAAAAAAAAGAAAATATATATTATTATACTAAATTCTATTGAATGTAATCTTAAAAACATACTCGATTTGAAACTGTGTAAAAATCTTCTTGTTGATTTTGTAACATAAATGAAACCATTATGTGCTTTGATGCTAGAGAACAAAATAAGTCGTTTTGGTTAAGTATTAGTTTGGCTAAATCACGGTTTTCGGATGAGCCAACCCGACCATATTTCCTAAAACACACATGCATAACGCAAAACCACACACTTGACTAATTATTTTGTTTTCTTACAGGCTCTGCTAAAGATATCATCGGCATATTTGAACAAAAAGATCCCGAATATTCCAGACTTGAAAGTTGATGGAGGTGAAGAAAAATGGTAAGTACTTATTTTTGTACATTTTTATTTTTTTCGGAAAAAATGAGTTATTGATAAACTATCAAGTAAACAATTATCAGAATTATAGAAAGGAATTATAGCATTCTTAAAAGCCATTGACCAGCGGCTGAGAATAAAAGTTTAAAAAATGCTTGCAACAAGGGAAATTCCAATGAGAAATATCGATTATTCCCTATTTTTTAAATTAAAAATTTAATATCGATTTATTTCATTAAAAACTTGCTTTAATATATACCTACATTTAAATATAAATATCGTGTACTTTTTGTAAATATGTTTAAATCACAAGTATATATAATTTTTTAATAATGTCTAAACAAAATAAGTGTGTAAAAAAATCTGAAATATTTTAGTTTGAGACCTTAAATAAAAAGAGAAAAACTGAGGAATTTCGTCACAAAACACGTTCTCGGATTTATTTTATAATGTTTTTAATTTAACTTATATTAAAATTCTGAAAAATGTGTTTACTAGATTATGGATTGATTTATTTTGTTGTGTGAAATTTGAGTTGTATAATACAATATGTCGTTTAAAAATTGAACAAATCTGCCAAAGACCAACGGTATTTATTACCTTAGTATATTAAAATATACATAGTTTTTCAAAATTTAAAAAATGCGTTTTCCAGATAAAATAATAATCTTTCAAAATCAATTTATGTTTTTTTGTTAAAAAAGCGTCAATACGTCTAGAATTTGATTTAAAAATGAAATTTACGGTACTCTCTAGTAATACCCTCTTAAGGTAAAATATCATTTGGGAATTCGGGAAGGGAATTGGAAGAAACGAAGGGAGGAGGAATCGTTTTGGTTCTGTACAGCTTTTTCTTGAGGTTGCCTAGTACCGAGACACTAAAGGAACATTGATTGTTTCTGTGAGTGATCAGTAATTTATTCATTCAGTTTTTAATACTTACGTTTACTTTGTACCATTAATTAATTCTAAGAGAAGTCTATAGTTTACGGTCACTTCCTTTAAACAAAAACGGGCGAATGCTAAGTAAACTACACATGTCATGTATTCGATTATAATCTCGTAATTTTGAAAATTGTATTATCATCATATATATAATATTATTAAATATTAAAAATTGTATTATCAAATCTTGATATAAACTATTGCAGTTATTATGATTAAGTACAAGTTTTATTTCATGTGTAAAAAAAGTTAATAGTTTAATTTGTTTTTTACTTTTTTGAAAATATTTTATAATTACGAGTTTAACTTCGGGGATCCAACATTAATAGTTAAAAAGGAGGTGTAAGTTAATTCTCACAAAAAACGTACATATCTAAGACAAATCAAAATTTTTGTTGAGTATGCAGTTACATGTAAAAGTGTAATCTCTGTCTGGTACAATACTCGGATTACTCATAAACCCCACCAATTCAATAATAATTATAATGCCGAGAAACTTGAAGTGAATTAAACAAATTGTTGAGGTTTCCTCGGTCACTAGTAGGATATTTAAAAATTCCAGACTAATGTACCGGACTGTTATGCCTCCCTGTAATATTTTATAGTATACTTAATATATAAAACACAGACACATGTAAATAATATCTATTTGATTTATAGTGAGCACTATGTGACACCGAGATTGGGCTGCGTTATAAAGCGCTTATACCTAGATTACATGCAGTTGGCAATGCTTACTCAGAAGTAGTAGATGTGTTCAACTGCACGAAATATAGTTATAAGCAGGCTATAATAACATACCTCAAGCACATAAATCATTGTTAGGCATGGTATCATTCTTCTGAATGGCTTCTTATTCAAATTTTACTATAGAGTCTAAAGTACTTTCCTCAGATATAATAAATACCAGACAGAATAGAGTTGGCAAAAATGTATAATCTTATTAAAATTTATTATTTTAAATCCAAAATTTTATATTAATTCTCTAATTGACAGCCCTGATAACAGCGTTAATTCCCAGTAGGTACTTACCCAGCCATTTCAAACTTGAATGACAAACAAATTTGAAGGTAACAATAATCCCAATACAAAATTACTGTAAACATTTCAACTCCTAGAATCTAACAAATGCAAATAAAACTATGTATGTATGAATAGATATGCTTGATGTTATTTTTTGAGATATATTTAGATATTATTTAAGAGTACGTATTTTGTTCATAATCTGTTTCTCTCCTGTGTATCACTGTAAAAATATGTATCATTTGAATGTAAAGGCCTTTTATGGCGTTTAAATAAATAAATAAATTAGCGATCGCTAAGTCGATTGGTGAAAGCGAAAGGCGGTGACTTTTGACTTTTAATAATTGGCATACGGCCCGAAAAGGCCCCCTTCTCCTTCAAAATATGTTTATATTAATTGGTTGATGTAAAAATGATATAATTTATAATTTGTTAAAAATTATTTGCAAGAGAAGATGGTTGCAGTATGAGGAGGTTATTACGGAGGACCTGCTTGGGTTTTTTACAAGTGGAAGGTACGTTTTCGTGCGGAAGGCAGTGTTATTTAAAACCTTTGCACACCTTCATAACTCTGCCGCGACTCCTAAGTTTTAACGAGGAGCAAAGTGGACTCTAAAGATACAGGAAAGTGTTCACGCTTTTAGTGGGAGCAAACAAAGGCTAGGGCAAGCAAAAAAAAATTATTATCACAATACCTAATGCTGGAATCCTAATCCCAGTTAATAATTATGATTTCGTTACGATATCACAAGAAACGTGTTCTTGCCACTTCAATGTTTGATATTGTTATTTTCAACCATAACTACAGTGAAACTTCTAACTATCGTTTTTTGACATGAAAATGACATAAATAGAAAAAAAACGATGGATGCGGGAAAACAACGGAAAATAAATGCTACATACATGTTTAAATGTTTAATATTCTAACGAATACTTATTTCACATAGAACTGATACAATAAATAATATTTTATATTATATATTCTTACTCGCTGACCCGCCCACGCGTTGCTGTGGCTAATGAAACACAACGCCATCCACTGGATGGTTACCTAATCTAGATAACCAAGTGTTGTATCAACAAATTAACTCACACCGCCATCTGTCCTAAAATTATGGAACTTACAAATAATTGTCCCATAAAAAAACATTTAATTCGCAATAATAAATATTGAGGTCAATAATCGAGATAAAAACTATCCTATCTTTTAAGTTGGACCAAATTACACACAGTGAGCAAAATTTCATCAAAATCGGTTAAGTAGTTTCGGAGTTTACCTCGGACGAACATTGTGACACGAGATTTTTATATATAAATATATGTATAATAATATTTTATATTATATATTAAAAATTGTACATAATCTTTCATTGTAATTTGTTTTTGGTTACAAGTGACGATTCTAATGAGCGTTATGCTGAATTAGGCCAAGCCACAAAAGTATAGTGTGTTCTGACCAAGCATGTAGATACGAAATATGGTTTTAAAATGTATGCTCATATTTAAAAAAAGATTAATCGAGATAAAAATATGTTCAAAAACCTGCGTGATTTAAACAAGCGATTTAATTTTTAAAGTATTATATGACATTAATTCGTGGTTAAGTATTATATGGAAGAAATAAACGATAAATGAGAGAAATTGATCTTTCCAGAAACTATCGATCGAGATTTCACTTTATATCCAAACGAAGAACAGAGCGGAAGGAAATGAGTGAGGGGTAAGACGAGGTATGAAGAGGACGAACGGGAAGTACTTTGCGACTCATATATGTTACTGAACAATGAAAACCTATTCAAAGCAACTGCAGTGGTACATAATGGTCATCCACCAGGAGAGAAACGCAAGAAGTAGGATATAATGTAGAGATCAACGAAGGAGTGAGAAAGTGGGCATCAGGGTTAACGTTTTGTCTCTGATTTATTATTGGTTTATTAGTGAAGTAATAAAAAATTGATGGATTTGAGACTCGTTTGTTCACATCATTTCTTGTATTCCGTTGTTTCGCTTCGAGTTCATTGTGTACTTTTTGAAAATAATATTCAGAGAAAATTGGAAAAAAAAAGAAAACGGGTCGGGAGGTTCTTATGTAAACAAACATATATTTTTGGTATTTGAAGTTTTGAAACTTTCATAGTGGGAAAATTTTGAATCCTCAAAATTTTTATTTTTCAATTTAAAATTCATCTGGAAATATCGGAATTTTTTTTTTGGAAAATATGTTGGGAAATTTTTTTTAAGATATTATCGCACATCCCGTAAAAATGTGTCGTCAGTCTAAAAAGTTAATTATTGAGGAGAACGAAAACAAATTGATGAATGATGAGCAAACGGTCCCGTCGAAAAGAGATACTAGCGACATCTTGGGGAGAGAGTGAACTAACTTAAATACGTTTTTCGTGGGGCATTGATAATCACAAACACTTTTCAGAGATGAAACGTAAAATAGAAGATTTTTACTTTCTATTCTACTTACAACAATTTTCTATGTGATGTTCTATTTATTTTTTTAATTATGTGAAGTTGTAAATTTTCAAAGCTTGGAAATTTTGATTTTTATGTAAAAATTATATTTTGTGAATTTGGTAAAACGGAATTTTTTTGATAGGTAAATTTTCATAAAAACATTATTTTTGATCTTCCGAAGTTTTAAACATTTCAATAATTTCTTCCGGAAAAAAAATGGGAAAATTGGTCGGGATATTGTATTAAGGTTTTTGCAAACTGAGAAAATTAAAGTTGTGTTAATTATGTTTTTGAAATTTTCTCATCCGAGATGCTGTTTGAAACGTAAACGACTCTTTTGGAAAATAACAGAGGGCGCCACTTATGTTTACAAGAATCGAAAAATATAGTCCTTAAGATATTAATGATCAGAGATTTATGTGAATGGTCGAGTCCTATGTCCAGTCCATGCCTGTTTCATATTACACATTATATTATTAAATTTATTAATATGATTTATATATATTCATATTATTAAATAAATACACTGTGGCCGAAAACTACCGGTACAAGCGGGAAACTGGTGAATCTTCATCACATAGATATCTAAAAAAAAAATTAAATCTGAACATATGTAATTTAAAAAAAAAAAATCGCTATTTAAACAGCGAAAGAAAACTTTACATTCTACGTATATGATATTATCCCCTTGCAAAGGATTTTTTTAAATGTGAATTATAATTACCAAATGTAGTCTTAATTTACTTGAAAACTATGGCTCAAATAAATAAAAATTCAACCACAAAATCGACTCCAAAAGTGATGTAGATTATTCACCAGTTTCCAACTTTTAGACCCGTTCACCCTGTAGAATAACTATAATTACAATACGACACCGGGTCATCCGTTATGATGTATGTAGGCATGTAGGTGATGTATCTGGCTATTCCCGTTGTGCATTGAATGAGGCATATTCAATGGATACTCCGATAAAAGTAAACTGAAGTCCGGGTTATACAAGGAAACTTTTTCCGGAACTTTAATTCCGCTTCCTTTATGGCGTCATGTCAACAGTCTGAAAGTAATTGTTGCTTTACAAAATACGATCATAAAGAACTTTGAAAAACACTTTCTAAACACTATATCCATTTTACGAGAAGCTAATAATAGTTTAAAATGTTTTATGATGTGTTGTTTAATCTTTCCAACCAACAGTGTACCCTCAATTTGATATCAAAACGCCCTTAAAGTTTACTATTCTAACGACATTCCTAAAAAATATATAGTCAAAAAAAATAATAAAAAAATAAATCACTAGATACTTTTTACCGTTATCAAAGTTATCGTAGCTAAAAAAAAAGAAAAATTTCAATATTGTACAAATAACTGTAAATTTGGACAATCCTTTTTTTATATTTTTTTAAATAAAGAATAACATTCCCAGATTACTAATAACATAACAATATTTGAAAACCTCGTAATATCACCACGGTAAGCGGAAAATGTTGCATGTGTCATGATGAAGGACTTGGCTACCGCCAACGAAACTACCGTCAGAATGTTAAACAACCCGTTCCTACTCATGTTACCTTCAATTAAAAATGTTTTTATTCGAAAAATTTCTTTACTTTATAAAAATCAAATATTAACATGATTATCTAATCTAGCTACCTTTTACGGTTTCAGCGGCATTAGATACGGAGGACTTACCACGTGATGCGTTAATGACTAAATGTGGCGAAATAAACATATGTTTTTTGTTTTAAATTGAAATATTTTAATTTTAATTGGACGGCAAAATGACAACATTTTTTAATTCCAATAAGTTTAGGAATCGCTGGTTAAAGTCTGTCGGGTACGTCCTGACACATAGATAGCGCAGCAAATCGGTGAACAGATTTTCTCTTTCATTGAAGAAAAGATATTTTTTGACGGATTAAAAAAAAGTTTTTCAGTTCTTGAAGGAATTTTTCGACGAAAGATGAAGAAATTATATTCGTAGAGCGATTTAGCGGGACGACAGGCAAAACGGAAATTTATCACTAACGCCCGGGGCTGCCAAGGTAAGCGGAATGACGAGTATGTGGAAAATGCATTTCGTATATCTTTGCACTTTTATCAGTTGCGGGGACTTTATGTATGGTTACGCGATCATGTAAACTGAAAATTCGGATGATTTACATTTTAGTTAGAAATTCACTGGAATTTTCTTGGAATTTATGTTGACATGATAATATGTGTCAGATGAGTTTCAAATAATAAATAATAAATAGTTTATAAATTCACTTACACCCGACGAACATCACTAATGACGTTATATGTACCCACATCATTGTAAAACCACCATGAGGATATCCTAAAACGAAAATTTAAACAAAAACAGGTTTCCCGAAATATTTAGATATTTCTGTAAATAATAGAATGAGTTAGAAAAGCTGTTTCATACCTAATTGTAAATTAATATTCACATAAAATAGTATCATTAAATAGATTTTATTACTGTACTATTTATTGGAAGTTTTTCGTTCAGAAAATAAGATTACACCAGAAGAGAAGTCTGTGGTCATACTTCTTTAATTTTTCTCAATTACTATTCATCATCACGACGCCAAATCCCATGGCAGGATTAACCCCCTACACCAGTCTTTCTCAAAGTGGGCGATAATGCCCCTTTGGGATAAGGCTTTCAGGGGGCAGTAGAAGGCTCAGAGAAAATTAGGGGGCGTTAAGGAAATCTAGCGACGGCAGACAAGTTATAATTATAAAAATCCAACACAATCTAGACACGACACCACTTGATATACGATTTACTGCTCCAATGCTTGGAGTCCCGTATAGACGGTTAAATTACGCTGTTTACGCTGTAATAATGTGTTTGCACATTTATATTTAATGAACGTAGTCCATGGTTAAGTTAACTAAATAAATTTGTCTGTGGTTTCTGATATTTTTTTCATACAAAAAATTTTGGTTGATCGTGGAGATCCCATCCCTATTCGAAATTCTTGAGATCAGATTTTAGGCTTTTTGTTTGGAGACCCGTATAGACGAAAAAACTAGAGTCGCTTGCGCATACACTAGTCTCGTTCCCGCTTTTTGTTTCATGAACTGGCAACTCCAGAAGTTGACCTCTCATTGACCATTCTTTGATCTTTGAAATAGGATATGGGTCCCACCCTATCTATCCTATCCATATAATAACGCAAGTTAAAAATATTTTGCAATAACTGTTTTTAAGATAATAGATGGTAATGTAAAAAGGTATCTTAAAAATATAGGAGACACTAGATTTTTAAAAATCTAAGTGGGCGGTGGTCGAAATAAGTTTGAGAACCTGTGCCCTTCACAGTCCTCCGCTCGCTCTGTTCTCCAGTCATTTTCCTAGGATTCTCAGGTCTTTTCATTCTGCAACTGTCCTTCTTCCAAGAGGTGTGGATCTACTTCTAAGAAGAGAATAATAGCAGAATGAAGAGTCCCGAGAGAAATAGGCAAATAGCTAGGGACCAGAGCGAGAGGAGGATTGTGTAGGAGACCAAATTCTATGACCAGATTTAGACCATCCTCAGTCTGCCTTTGAATCACGTCCACTTACGATTTCCAATTTCGGAGTGCTTTCATGTGATATGTTTACACGTGGTCAGCTCAGATAATTTCACGCTCAAATAGATTCTCGATTTCATGGTTCATTTTTGTAGTCAGTAACCGTTTTCGTTTGGAGGAAAAAAAAAGTGTTTTGTGTTTTTAGCTCTTCATTAGTCCTGTTTAATGTAAATCATCGTTTGAGAGTATTTAATCATATCCATTTGAGGTCAATTATGGCTACCACTACCCCGGGAACCAATGATTGAATAATCAACTCGAAAAACCCTTGCCAAACCATTCGACAAAAGTGCCCAATCTTGCTGTTTTGTCACCACAAGTGGTGACTTAGCAGCGGTGCCCGGGTTCACGGGGTGAGGTTTGTCTAGGCTTGGCGGTGAATGCGTTTGCCCACCTTCTGCATAACGGCCCGGATCGGGAGAGACTGGTTGAGGGAGACCTAATCTAGACCTTTCCAGCTGGACTCTCGACTCATCGATTTGCACCGCAGTGGGAGGGATGGATTCGTCCGTTTCGTTTCCTAAAGTTCATGTTTACTTCTCAGAACATCCTTTCATTTCTAGATCTCCATTTAGCATCTCCAAAGATGATATAAACCCTGATAATGGTTTTTTCTTCAGGGCCTCCTTTGTGTATTAACGTAAAAAAAATATTAAGTTAGTGCCCAGATATAAGCTACCAAAGGCTCTAACCTACTATGTATTACTTTAAACTTTTTGAACAAACTTTGTTTTGTTTGATTGGACGCCAAGAATTAGGTTGTCTGGGTGATTGGATAGCAAGTAAGTGATGTGTTTGTTTGTTGCAGGAACATGTGGAGCGTGTGGAGGACGGTGCTGGAGGAGAACGAGAAGCTGGCGCGCGCGCGGCTGGCGGCCGTGGAGGTGTTCCAGCAGCAGATAGCGGACGAGGCCAAGGCTCTGCGCACACACAAGTTGGCCACCTCTAAAAAGGTAAATCCTTTCCCAAATACCTCACATACCCCACAATAATATGACATTGCAACCTGATCTATCTAAGATAATCTACTTAAGGTACACCAAGAACGCAATGCAAGATTCAATGGGTTCCTAAGATAGGCTGGACTTGAATAATATATATTTATTATAATGATTGCTGTAGCATCCGAAACTGCTTACGAATTACAGTTTTAGATGCACTTGAAAATGGACTGTAAATAATAAGAATGAAACTAAACAAAATGGTGTTTGCTGGAATTGGGTGATAAAATGTGTTGGGAAAACTAGGAATGCAAGGAAGAAGGATAACCTATCTCTTACCTCTGCGAAGCAGCACACAACATAATCATAAATATAGTTTATATGGTTCCACCGCGATAGCTGAAGGTAATTATCGCCAAACACAAATAAGTATAACACGATATTGTTTACTTTCGATATAGTAAAAAAAACTTATTTTTGGTTCAAAAACAAGATTATGAACACGATTAAGATTTCGAGCGCACCAACAACTTGCTTCCAAGGTAGTCCCAATTCTTCTTCTGTTGTTCAATAAACAAATGCTCGCGAATTCGCTGGTTTTTCTTGTCATTGTTCCAAGTTCAAAATGCTTTTCCAGCAAGGTGATTTGTTTAGGGAAAGGTAGGTACTGGGTAAAATGACATCCCGGTAGGAACTATACTATACAAGCAAACCCGTGAACGTTTGTCTTTCTTTAAAAAAGAGAAAGAAGAAAAAGATATTAAGCTTTTAATTTCACACCTACCGCATAACCGTTTTCACACCAACCGCATAACCGTTTTCACACCAACCGCATAACCGTTTTCACACCTACCGCATAACCGTTTTCACACCTATCGCATAAACGTTTTCACACTTACCACATAACCGTTTTCAGTTTTACGAGTCGAAAAACAATGTGCACGTTATCGGCTAAACCAGTTAATCTTAATCCTTAAATAAAGACAAAAGAAGACCTGAGAAACCGCGAGATTATCGGAACCACTAATTCAATGCTAATCCACTTCGTTAAGAATACTGGTACGGAATTGGGAGGATACTAATTTAATAAAAGTTACGCGAAAAAATATAGTATAACACCGTGTTCTAAATGCTGGTATTGACCCAATGCCTAATACTCTCAGCATAAATTAATTTTTAACTATATTAGCCTATTAAAGTATATAAATTATAATCCAGCGTCAGCCTCATAAGAGCGACCACTAGCTACTTACGATTTTTTCTGTAATTAAAAAAATATGTTCCTCTTCGATAATTTTTTTTTTCCCGGATTTTGTAATTTTGTTTTTGTCTGCCTCTTGCCCTTTACCGATTACAAGAAATCTTTATCGCCGCAATGCTCAAGATATATATTTTTTAATTGAACAATTAAGGCAATGTATTCATTAAGTATATATATATAGAAACCTTCGTGGGTATGTTCACAATAATTCAAAAAAATATTTAATGGCAATCGGATGAATAGTGTAGGAAAGAATTTCATAACGCCAGAGCTCACTATCCTATAACCATCGCGGGCATGCGCATATAAAATTCCCAAAGTTCCATCGCCATCGGATGAACGGTATGGCAGCGCATAACATATGAACAAACAAACAAACATTATTTTTTTATATATTTAAGTGTGTTTTCTTTCAGACACCAGATAAATAAACAGATTCTCTACTTTTACTTCTTATCTGGATTTTATATTTTTTCTAAATGTCTACCGTAACAAATGTTGTTTATGTACAACATTGCGAACGAAACATACCTGAATCAATAAGTACTGTCCAGACGAGACACTGACGAGACCTGTCCAGTGCTCTGCATAATAAAGTATCAACTCTGACGAAAAGGGTGTATCCGAAACGATTTTATTCGAATCGATCTTATCGGCTGTGGACTTACAGGAATAAAAAAGTGGGTAGAAGGATGCGTTATCGTGTTATATCGATTAGTTAATCTAAAATACAAATCTGTGAATTTCACATATAACCAAAGTAGAGGTGTCCCAGAGTTGACCCGATTACACTAATCACATCAATGCAGCATCATTCAAACATGTTATTGGACTTCATAAAAGAAAATTTGAGTGAAATTTGAAATATAATAAAAAAAAACATGTACAATAAAACAACACTGGAAATCTTTTCGAATATTATGGTTTCGAACATATTTGTACCCTTTTTTGTCCCCATCTCGTTAAAAAAACACGACATAATGCTGTTTCTCGGTGACGTTTGGTAAGAACATTACCGACGGAATCAAATATAAACTGTCCGCCAATAGACAATAGACCATTCTATGTTTATATTATTATATTGTATCTACACAATATTTTATTTTTGCAAAGGGCGGCAAATGTCAGTTCTGCTTCCACATATATGAAGTAAACAGATACAAAATACATGTCAACAATACATGAATCGCTATACTCCTCAAGAACGCGGAAAATTTTAGAAAAAAGCAGTTCCGGGTTGCCTAATCTCTCGTTTTCGTAATTTGCACCAGCCGGCAAGATCGCCCGATTTTACCATTCCAGACTTCTTTTTGTGGGGTTTCTTAAAGTAACGAGTCTATGTCAACAAACCTCAGACCCTTGGAGCCCTCAAACTCAAAGCGAATATCCGTTAAGAATGGGAGAACCTATCGCCGGAAGTTCTGCAAAGAGTGATGAAAAATGCCATAAATCGGGCCCGTCCTGGCGGCGGCTACTCGGCCGATATCATTTTCTCGAATTAATGAAAAAAAAATACTTAAAAAATAAACGCAATCGAAAAACCGAACCAAAATGTTTTATTCGTAAAAATAAATTACAGCCAAAGAACATCAGGTGACAACTTTTGCGCCACCTTCTACAAAATAACTTTTTCCTAACCTAACTTTAAAAAAATGTAATTTGCTCTATTATTTTTTTTTACATTAACCCACACATGTTGCCTGAAGAAAATAATTTCCTTCAGGGCCTATGTCATCTATGTAAGGGGTATTTTTATGGAAAGGAAGGAGTGAACTTAGTTCTTGAAGAGATCATGGGAGGGAGGAAAATCGTTCTACTCAAGCTCAAGATAACATAAACATAGCAACGACTCGTTCTCGTGACAAATGTCAACTGTGTTGGGCGCGCGTTTGGCGTGTTTACCGACTGGGCACCGGTGCCGAAGGAATCGATGACACTAGTTTCTCGGAGGATCTTCTATTGAAATGACGATAGACAAGATAATAAAGGTAGATTCTGACTGGACGACGTACGCATCGCTACGCCAAACAATGCTTAGCAACCCATACATTTTCTATAAAAATGGCCACAGACATCGCACTTCGCGATGCGTGTGGCCAATGTGATTCTAAAACATAAATTTTCATTGAAAATCTATGGTTGCTAAGTGGCCCAGATATTGTTAGGCGTAGCGATGCATACGTACGTCGACCCAGTCTGAATCTACCATAATAGACATATGAATAAATTTGTCGAATTTGGCTAGGGTAGGCTCGTAATTGCGTTTCAAAATATAATTCCCGGATACATTGCTGTTAGTCTCCACATTGAATATTGATACCTATCAGCTCTGTCTTAAGCTGTGCAACAAGATGAACGTGGATTTCATGAGATTAAATGTAGATAATAATTAGTTTTCGGAGCGATTACCAGCAATACTTCAGCTGATTAAATTGTTGAGTTATTTATAAATATTCTGTCGAATAATATTAAATAACGTTCTGGTGTGAATTTTTAATATAATGCACGTAAAAGTTGGTTTGATTAACTTGGTCAGTGAAAATCAATGAGTAACGCCATTGTGATCTTTTGTACAAATTAACAGTTCCCATCAAACGCCGTTTCGACAAATTGTGATCAGCCGCCATGCTTAGCTTATATTTTGATTAAAAGCTGAAAGGGGCTCCGTCCAAATGTAAATGATCGACGCTTTTCGCCGATTTGATAGTCGAGAGTACTTTATGTGCTAATGTTGTATTGCATTCTCAACTGTCTACTGATGTTTAAATAATTATTTTACTATTTTACATTCTTTTCCCCCATAACAAAACGGTTTCTGTGTTATTTTCATCTTGAGTATAACACTATGTTTGTAGGTGTGTGTGTGATAAATGATGGCGTCCCGCAGGGATCGGTTCTGTCTCCGACGTTGTTTTTGTTGCACATCAATGACCTTTTGACATGTGCACCAATTCATTGTTACGCAGATGACAGTACAGCGTATATATGATTATTTCATTTATTGTTGTAATATTATTTTCTGTGGAACTAATCTTCTGACTTGCAGTAGCTTAGCGCGTGTAAGTTCCCATTGTATGCATTTTTATACAATGATAAGTAAATAAAAATATCAAATGTGGACGGAGATTGACAAACCCCTACCTACATTATAATTTAGCTGTCTAAACTTCAATGTGTTCTGGCCATTTTTTGTTGTTGTTATTGTTGAAAGCACACATTTTATTTACATTTGTTTTCTTTGTTTCAGTGTTCCGATCATCTAGTGATAGTGCACAAGGAGCTGCAGACTTGTGTTCAGGATGTAGATAAGACTAAAAAGCTCTACTTTGACGAAGAACACTCAGCGCACGATGTGAGGGACAAGGCCAAAGATATCGAGGAAAAGTAAGTGTTTGTGGAACTTTTACTCCTCGATCATTTTACAATTTTAATGACGGAATCGTAAAAAAGAAGATTTCAGAAATAGGTTTCTTCAAGCTAGTTACCTTCGGGGTATTTCAGTACCCAAATGAGTAAAAGGTGAATAAAAAACAAGTTTTATATTTTGGAAAAAACATTAATCGACAATTTGGTACCGAGAACCATTCATCGGATAACCAACAACTCTTATATAGGCCATCCCAAGTGGTTCGCTACGTTTAGTGACATAGCAGGGGTGCCCGGTTTAAGGGGTGAGTTTTGACCATCTGCCAACCTACTGCACGCACGGAGAAAAATGTTATTCTAAAATACGATCATTTTATTAGTAAAAACGGGACTGAAGTTCTTACGAACAAATTAACAGGGTTTCGTTGTTTATTGGCGGGAACATGTAAGAATAATTTGTTGGTATACGTAATTTCGTACGTATACCAACCAATTATTAATTGAAACACTGTTAATTTGTTCGTAAGAACTTCAGTCCCGTTTTTAACCGTTTTGACGAATAAAATTATCGTATTTTAGAATAACATTTTTCTCCGTGAGGCAGGCAGGATCGGGAGAGGCTAATTGAGAGGGACCCTTCAACCTCTTCGCAGTAGGAAGGTTGGATTCATACGGCTGCTATTCCTGGATACACATGACCCCAACTACCTAACCATCCACCATACTAGTTTCCTTCGCAGTACATCCTCTCCTTATAAAAATCACTCCTGACAGTGTCCGCAAATATGGAAAAGGACCTGAGAGAAATTATTTTCCTGACAGCCTCCTGCACGTTAAAAAATGATACTTTCCTACGTTATCTGATTAATAAGCATTGTCTCCAAAAAATCGAGGAACGTACTTACTTAATCTTATTATACGAAAACTGAAATTGAAGGTGTACTCGTATATTATAATGTGTTACTTATTGCTAATGTTTTAAAAAATCTTATTAAGTACTTTATTGTATAAATTGTTTAAATGTGTTTCCATTATTGGATTGCGAATATATTTGTGTTGCTAAATTTATGATTTGACTGTATTGCGATTCTAACAAATGTTTTAATTATGTCCATTCAAAGCAGGCACAAAATGATACGTTAGGAAAACAATACGATTTACTCGAAGAGTAAAAACTTTTAATAAACCATTCCCCTTTCATCCGGTATTCAAATGCAATCTTTTGTAAGTGCTGGAATAAGCTCTTAACTTAAACGTCCGAGGAAAGCAGTCGATTGGAAATCATTATAGTAGTGTGTCCCAAGAAAAGAAATACTACTAATGTAAAAGAAATGGTCGAACCGATGAATGGAGAACAACTTATTGACGATTGTCTTGGGCAATCAACGCATTTGCATGCCACTCCGAGTCCTGAATATAGAATGACACAGCCACTTTGTGGCTTACTTGTATCTTTCCATTAGCCGCCACTGATCACTTCAATAAGTTTGTCGCTTTTAAAGCAATTTTGCATCTTTTTACCATGGTTGATGAGAAATAGTGGTTTGAAGTAATTTTGTATCGTTATGATGGTGAAATAATGGGGTCAAAGGTATCTGTTTAATGTTTACCGCTAAGTTGAATTTTACAGTTTGTTTCAATAATAGGTACGTTGAGTTACATTACCCCTAGTAAAATGTCGATCTGTAACCAAACTGTTTTATTAAAAGTTCAAGTTTTTCGAGAACTTTAAAATTTCATTCGAGTTGAATGTTAGATATCTTTCAAATCTATTTCCACAAGTGACAGAACTTTTATTGATTTTAACGTCAAATAAAAGTAAGTGTTAGTTTATTACTTTGGAGAAAAATAAAGTGTAGTAAAATCATTATTTGAACTGCGAGACTCCAGCGAACGACTGCTCAGTGCTCAGTGCTCAATATTGATTTTTATAGGGTGGACGTACCAATTTTAGCCGCAGGAAGATATTATACGTGATTTTCGTTTGATTGGTTAGTTAGTCACTATGGCCATTGCATCTAAAAATAAAATCCTACCAGTTGAACATCTTAAATGTTATTACTTAAATTATTCAGACAAATTGTATATTTTGTTATGCGCATTAATTTATGCAGTAGGTTAGGTTCAACATGAGTATATCACAATTAAGAATTTTGTATAACAGTGTACCTGTTTATACCTACCTGAAAATGTTTTAAGAAAATTGCGTTTGAAATGTTTATTAAAACGTGAACGTTTAAGTGGCCAGTACCGGGCACTTTACCATTTTTGTTGAATGAAAGCCAGTGGAAACTTGGCAAGCAAATATGTTAGCGATGGGGCGACTGTACCAATAGTAGGACGGGGTATTGGAAAATGTAATACGATCCTTATACCTTTGCTCAACTTGCGCTGTGTATCATTAATCTGCCTTTATCGAACTTTTCATTCCTTTTAGAGCTTTCAGATAAATAAAGATTTTAAGATTTTATTCCCAATTGAAGAAACAATTTAAGAAAAGATGAAAATATGAAGAAAAAAATCTTTAGCGTGTGGGTAAGTTGTTTTTGTTGAAAAAATATGAAGCGATTTTTGTCATAAAAGTGAAAATATATCTACTTTATATTATATTTTATTTGTGTTGTGTTGGTTAGTGAAAATGAGACATAAGCGTTTTTTATATTATTTCTATAAATAACCATTTCAGTAATACTTGCAAGGTGTATGAATTATATTTGGCGATTATTTGTGCGAAGCGTATCTTAAATTATTAACGCGGCCTCGCATGCTTTCTGTGTTCATAACCAGCTCGTTGACGAGCCAATCTTGTTGAAAAAACAATCCTTGTTGACTTACCGTTCTTTTAAGTGTACTGTCAAATATGATCAAAATCCGCGAAGGTTTAAATAAAAATTGTCTGTTAAGGTAAGTTTTTTGTTGTTGTTATTTTTAATCATGGTTTGCATTTATATGCTGAAGCGAATTAATTATTGTACGAATGTATCTAATTACCTTATACTAAACTGAACGATATTGTGCGCATGTGCTCCACGGAGGAGTATGATCAAAATGATCGAAATATAGTTCATAAATTTACTTGTAAAAATATGATCAAAATCCGCAAAGGTTTAAATAAAAATTGTCTGTTAAGGTAAGTTATTTTTTTTGTTATTTTTAATCATGGTTTGCATTTATATGCTGAAGCGAATTAATTATTGTACGAATTATTATTATTATTATTAATTATCTTTGCATGTAAATACTCCTCCCATAAACACGAGCTCCTAGAGCTCAATTTATGGAGTAGTACAATAATAATGAATAATTGTATAACTTTGCATAATGTAATCACTTGTAATGTTAAATTTTTTCTTATAAATAAAAAAAATAAAAAAAGTATCTAATTACCTTATACTAAACTGAACGATATTGCGCGCGCATGCTCCACGGTGGAGTCTGTCAATACGACGGAGATGACGTCACTATCGCCATCTTGGAAAATCTGTCAAATCTAATTTATATAACATTGTTACATTCGTGGAAAGTGTCATTTCCGGCGGCGAAAAAATGCGACGCATTATTAGGTTATGTTAAAAATATATGTTTAATAATGCGACTTGACTCTGAAGTTGTTTTGATTTATTTGCACTTATATTGATCAGGACCTTTATTATTATGTGGGATGTGTTTTTAATTGGGGAGAACTTCATGTAATTTTTCCACAATATAAGCAAAAAATTATGTTTTTTTCGAATTTAAAATTGATGAAATAACGCATTTAAAAATTCCAATCCAAGCGTAAAGACTTGTTCACTGTGGAAGAGAAAAAATGAACTGCGTATTTTTAAATATTTGTAATCTAACCAATCGGACAGCCAATTGGCTAGAAGTACCTACTCAAGTAGGTATATCAAAATGATCTACCGTTCATAATTCTTAAATAAGATATTTAATAATACACCAAATAAATTAATTTTATAACATTTAATGCACTTAAACTACTACACATTATTATTATATAAATAAATATGTAAATATATTTTTTAATGTGGAAAGAAACGATCTTAGTAAAACCCTTGTTCAGAACGATAGGTGGAATGATAATAAGATATTTTGGTGGAATGAACGTTACGAAAGCTGTAATGTATTTCTTTTATCTTATCTGTTATTTTTCATTCTTTAATCTGTTGTATATTTTCTGTAATATTTAGAGAGCATCAGAAAGCTAAACAAGCACTTCGATAATGCTTCCCGCCCTCCCCCCTTTCGCGTCATCCTTTTCAAAACATGCTACTTAAAATGAAAGCTTTTCGGTTACATTATGCAAATAAATATAATGTGAGGAATTCAAAAGCTCCTCACTAGTATATACATATACATGGTGTTTAGCATCGTACTTGACTTACTTTAACCAGTGATTCCTGACATTATTTGAAGTAAAAAAAATGTAAATGAAATTTTGGTCTCCGGTGACATTTGTGATTTTTTTTTCTACAAAAACATGAAAAATCAGTAGGTATTGGGAAGTTAGGGGCGGGATGAGAGGTTGCTTGGTTACTGGGTTTAGTGACCAGTGACGACATTTGGAATAATTATTTTTTTTGTTTGATTTTGAAGAAAATGTTTTTGAAAAAAAAAACATTTCATTTACATTTTTTACTTCAATTAATGTCAGGAATCATTGGTTAAAGTAAGTCAGTACGTTCCTTAACACCCTGTATAGATTGTCAAACAATGGTTAGAATACTAATAATAATGTCAGATAGGAATACTTAATACTTTGGAATAGGATTGTAAATTTCTGACAAATCCCACCACTCTAAGGTTACATATTTCCATTTGAAATGAAATATTCAGTCAATATTCAGACTAAAACGATATTTTATATTCTAGTCCACAGACTGCCTGATTATTTATTTAACATTTCCAACAAACTAATCACAAAGGCGGCTTTTTTTGCACATGATCATTAAAATGGACTTAAGTGTATAGGTATAAACGTAGCATTAAAATCGACACGAGTGTAAAGGAACAAAGGTAACATTAAATCGATATAAGTTTATGTGTAGTTATAAAGGTAGCAGCACAGATTTTTAAAGGTTTAAAGGTGTTTTAAGACGGCCTCATACTTCATTTTTAGTTCGGTATGTTATAAAATTATAGCATTGTTTTCCAATAAGGACCCTTAACCTTTTTGTCCTCAAGGAATATGGGTAGGATTCCGTAAATGTCTATAAGAGTTTAAATTAAGTAATTTAACAAAATTAATTAAATTTTACAGGAAATAAAAATTTAAAAAAACATTTTTGGGATGAAGTAAGATGAAAATAACCTGTTAAGGTGAATGTCAAAAAATTCTTATTCTACGCTTTCGTAGATGGCGCGCATATATTTCATCGGTGATTCAATCCAATATTGTATTTGTTAGCCTTTCTTGAAAGATTAAAGTAGTTTAATTAACAAAACTATTTGTTAATATTCATATTACTTGTGTACTTTCGCGAAAAATATTTTTTTCTTAATATTTCAAAGCATAACTTGTAAAAAGCGTTTATAAGTATAAATGTTATACGCGCGCTGTCTACGAAAGCGTAGAATATGAATTCTTTTGACATTCACCTTAAAGCCTTGCTCTTCATAGTGTTATTAATAATTGGAGCAATACTAATAACATGAAATAGAAAAATACAACGAAAATAAAAATTAGATTAGTCTATATGCATTTCATATTCCTTAAAGATTATTAATATTGTTTCAAAATTAATAAGATATTTTTTTACATATCTTTACATGCCGATTCATGATACTCTGTTCCAAAAACTTACGAGATTAATTAACCAACATGAAAAGATAAAAGCAAACTAACATTCTGCTGTAATTATATCCATTAACTTCATTAGGTACATATATGCACAAAAATATTTGGGGTGGCAAGTAAACCTATGCGTTATCCTGTATTTATCAAACTTTGGCAAATCAAAAATAGGTTATAATGTAGGTACCTAACCTACATAATACGAGGGTTGTTCGTATAGTTTTGAGCCTAATAAAGAAATAATTATTTTTGCATCAGAGTCAGTATTATATTTCTCACTTTTTCCAGCGATCATCCAACATTATTAATGCACCCTAATAGTAGCTGGCATCTTGCTCTTCAAAATAGCCATACTCTGAGACATTAGACAACCTATGTGTTTCTCAAACCAAACTTTAGGACAAAATAGAAAAAGTCCAAAGGTTATCAGATTTGGTGTATATGGAGTATTTATTTTACGAATTTTTATACGTTTTTTTTTGTACGTATTTATTTATATGAATCTCAATTCATATATTTTGGCCATGGCGACAACTGAAATGTTCCTAGGTTGTCTTGATGTTGCTAAGTAATGATGTGTGACGCTTTCAAGTTATTTTTCCCCATTCCAGATAGTTGATAAACAAAACTCCCTGGCTTGAAATAGTCGCATCGCAGATGAAATTGTCTGCCCTCTTCGGAGCAGATTAACCCTTCGCAATCACTACGGACTATTTCTTCATTTCACAAGATTCGTGTAGTAATGGGTCCAAGCTTCGACAGTTATGAATCGATGCTAAAAATCCCACCCCATTCATTAAATCGCTCCAACAAGGCCTGGAAATGTTTGCTCGAATGTGTTTATGGTTCAAGGTGAGCAAGTTCGGCAAAAACAGCTACGATTGAAAATGAAATCTAAAATCGAAGACATTACAGACTTCTTCACTAGAACAGAATGTTCTAAAAATGGAGTAACCGCATGGCCCCCGCGATTTTCGAACACGATCCGTAGACCATTTCGAACTTCTAACCGAGGTTCCCGATGATTTTCGACCACTTTCATGGGTGGAACAATTAGTTGTATTTCTGAATATAACGCCGTTCTTCCATGGAGCTACCTTCAAGCGACGCGATCGCCGCTCGTCTCTGTTTTCCATACTATTATTAGTGTTTGAAAACGCCGCTAGGTGCTACACTAGCAAATTTGTTTGACAGGTAGCGGTAGCGTCGCTTGTGAATAGGTACGTGGAAGAACGGCGTTTGTGTTCCCCAAATTCATGATCCAACAGGTGACCTAGATTTAACAAATAAGTTAATCTTTGATTTGATATGATTTAATTTTCGTTAATGGTTAAAAATAGAAAACATTTGACTATCCGTGTGATAATAGATGCTGTTTTTTTCTGACTCTGACCCCCTTTCCCACTATAGAATTTCATAGCACATTTTTTCGTAGCGTTTTTTATGAATTTCACACAATTCATACAGATACCAAACAATTCGCTGCTGAATCGTTTAACAGAAGAACTTAATTTATTTACACAAATTTACACAAAGGATTGAATAAAAAAATGTTCACAATTGTTGAAGCAAGAAAAACTCTTCCCGGGACCCAAGAGTTGTCGCTACGCCATTGATCTAATACAGTGGTGCCCAACAAGAAAAATCCCCATACGCCACACGGGCACCGCAGAGTTAATAAAAAACATAAGTGATAAAGGACACTACATTATACAATTACTCAACTTTTTATTTATTATATTAAAACTTACTACACTTCAAATAGAATAGACTGGAACAGCAAAAACTAATGCGATACTTGGCTGTCCATATTTTCAGAAAGCTTCTTAAAGTCTAATTGGTAATCTTCTGTGCAACCCAAAATCATACAATTTTTGACGTGTTCGTTAGTTAACATACTTCCGAATTTGGTTTTAATTACTTTTAGTTGAGAAAAAGCACGTTCATATAGATAGGTTGACCCAAAAAATGCTTTAACCATGAGAGCACAGTTACGTACGTTTTTGTATTTAACAGGGTCTATGAGCTTGAAAACTTCGTCGCTTTTATTGTCTGTGCTTTTAAGGATGATATCACTGCGAAGTGTAATAATTTCTAATTCAGCTTCCGCTTTATTAACGAAG